>VXBZ01005591.1:0-73806 GCA_013399135.1 Heliornis fulica | reverse complement strand
TTTTTTTTTAAAAAAAAAAATTTTTTTTGTAATTTCAGTCTATATTGTAAAAATCTACCCAGAGTCCTTGGTCTTCAGCTCAGTGTTTGGATTCTCTCTTTAAGCTCTTTGTTGCATATTAAACAAAGGGAATTGGCAGTTGAACTGGGAGAGATCAGTTTCAGGAAACACCAAGGGCACATCACAGAGTTCATCCCGTTGGCTACTTCCTTCACATCACCTGGGAGGGATCATAACAGCAGCTCACACCTCCACTTTTCACGTTTTCTTTTAAGCTGTGTTTCACTGTCTGCAGCTCCAAGCAGAGAGAATGCTGCTTGATTGAATTTGCCAACAGGTTGACTCATACGCTGTAGCCGTAGTGAAATGTATCCTCAAACCGGACTCCTACACCCCTGTTGCCAAAAATAACAGAGATAACAGGTGTAAGTAGATAGAGGATGTATAGCCAAATGCTCCACAGCCATGCTTTGTTTTTTCAGTAAGTGGGAATGTTTTCATGCAAGTAGCCAATTTCTGGCCAGGAACACTAGTGATACTATGAATGACTTGTACAGTACTTTTCATCCCGAGAGTTTTTCCGATTGTGCAAACCATGAGTCACCCCCTCGGTGCTGAAATGCAGCCACCTTTGGCATTGAGTACAGGGGTTGTGTAATAGTTTGTGGCAGTTCAAATTTAGGTTTTGCTGTACTTGAAATTATTGGGGTACTTGCTTAATGTGGTTAGTTATGCTGAAGTTTGTGAGAATTCAGTAATTCATAAGCCCCCATCACTATTCACGGGGTGTTATTGCTTTCTCGTATCCGAGCGTGACATGGAACAGTCTTGTAGGTTAGAGGTGGACACATTTTCTATGTTGATGTACAGCCCACAGAACCTATCACATACATTTCACAAGACCTCATATTTTTTGTGATATTAAAAAAAAAAAAGACAGCTTTGTGCCCCAAGAAATCCTGTAAATCAGGATTAAGAAGCCGGCTTTTGAGCTGAGTTTTCGATATATATTCAGGCTTATGATACAGGTTTTGCTGTCAATCCGAGCTAATTGAATAGCCTGCTGCTTTTTGCAGGCAGAGTTGCATCAAATAATTAGACTAAAAATGTCTTCTCTTTGCTTCTAAGCAAAAAATGAAGTTTCATTATTTTAAAATGATCAAGAAAATTCCTGATCCTACAGTTGGAACACTGGTCCGGTGTTTTTCTCCTCAGCTCTTGAAATGGAAAGTTCTGTTTTTCAGTGGAGAGCAGATCCCAGAGCTGGTCCAAGAACCAGCATAACTACAGGAGATTCTACTGTTCCCCACTACATATTTTGTGAGTGCTGTGTCTAGCTAATGAATGCAGTTCCAACCTTGAATGAAGAGGATGGACACCTCAGGGTCACTTTTCCTTTTAGCTGCCTGTGTTTTTCTATGCTTGAAGACATTTTAGCACAGGGCCTGATACATCTGCATTCAGTTTGTGTGCTTGTTAGTGGTTCATATACACATGCTACTTTACTAATCAGGATAAGATATTAGTTTAGTGCTCTGCTTTTATCACATACAACATCAGACAACATACAGTGTCAGAATTGATAGGTAATTTGTCAGACTCGGTCAACTTTCAAACTGTTAATTCTTTCAGACTTAAAAATCTCCTCTTAAATGCCATGAATCAGAAAAAAAAAATACACTTGTAGCTGTATAAAGAGTTTTGTGGCAGTTTTTCTCATGACCTGAAGGAAGGGCTTTGTGCCCATAAAGCTGTCTCTCTGGGCTGAATGGTATCAGTTGATGTAACATATATTCTCTTCCATGCAAATTCTGTTTAGCTTCTTTCCATGAGGAATTTAGGGTCACTGAAATTGATTCTTGCTAGATACAGAATGCAAATAGCTAAGTAGGAAAATGTCTTTGAACAATTGGGAATTAGCATAATTATTATAAATTATTGTCTAATAATATAATTATTTTGAATTATTAAATAAGGATTAAGAATAGAATATGAAGTTAGAGCTGTCTTCAGTAAGAAATGGAAAGTCCTCAGTATCACTCCTTTCCTTCCATTAGATTTAAATAAGAGAACTGTTCAACTGTACATCTGTCAGTAATGCTTAGAAAACAGCAGATAAATTCTGTTACATGAAAATGTATCAAAACTTTTCAGCATGTTCTATTTTCATAGAATTATCCTTCCATCAGAACATCTGTCATGTGGCCACTGTACACTGTGCTGCAGGAATTAATCAGTGTTGCCACCTTTTTTAGGGAAGAAGGATCTGCACAGGGAAAACTGAAGTACTTGCACAGAGCCTGCTGCCTGTTGAGTTCCTCAGAAAAGCATCATTTGAGCTTGGATTTCGTTTTGTGCTAGATATCCCAGACGTTTGAAAAGCTCAGTCTGGAGAAAGAGTTCACAGTTTAAACAATGGAGGGGGGGTGTGGGGAAGCAAAGGTTATGTCAGGGTCTCACAGCAGACCGGTCTGTCCTGTGCCTTTCTTTCCGTGAGCCATTGTCCCTTCTGGCACAGGAAACAGCAGTGTGGAGGAGCAGCCTGGGGATGTGTAGTGCCAATCCGCTCTGCCTTGAGTGTGGCTGAAGGAAATGACCTTATGTTAATGACCACGTGGGGTCCACCCCCCTTCTGTGGCTTGTTGGTTTGTTTTTTTTTTTCCCTGAACTATTTACTTTGGAAAAAATTACTTTGGAAACAACCTCTATTTTCACCTCAGATTCTTTTGTAATCCCATGACTCCAGGATTTGCAGATTTAAGGAAAATGTGCTTATTGTTTTGCTATTTCTTATAATGTGTTTAGTGGCAATGTGGCATGTTCTCACATTTAGATCCCCTCATTGTGTAGAGTGTGGAAATCCCCTTGTAGTCAACAAAATCTCTAGTCATGGCCATGCAGCTAGGAATATTTCCTGAATTTGATTACAAAATAGGGCAAACTTTTGCCATATGGACCCTGTTCTATAATTAATAGTATCTGTTATCTGCTGGCAGTATGGTAAACAAGAAAAAAAAAGTGATGGGCTGCCGGAATCAGGATTCTCTGAGATCCATTGGGATGTTTCATTTTTTACACTACCTCATACTAAAACTACTGGCAGTTTTCCTCAGTGTAGTGCAAAAATCCCATTAACTCAGGAGTGCCAAAAAGCCTCTGTCCTCTGAGCTATCTAAGCTTTATCAGCTGGCAGTTTCTTGTGGACATCATAGATAGACATGGGTTTTAACCAGGAATTTGTAGAGAAAAACAGGCATTCAGGTTACAAGTAACTACTTTATCTGTAGCACTGGAGGTATGGAACCCAGTGAGAAGGCATTTATATGAATAATTGAGAAGTGGAAACTGTTGCCCTACAGAAATGAAGCGTAGGAGGAGGAGTATGAAATAATTACAATGCAGGTGGTGTTGCTTTGCATTCTTGAGTATTGACATAAATGTGAGAATCCAACTGAACGACTTTGCTGCAATTCCCAAGTCTCGGCTTCTCATCAAACATTTGGGGTTGGTTTAGTTTATTTCAGAATTGGCCAGTCCTCTCCAAGGTTATAGATAGAACATGGGAACAGATAATAGGAAAATAACAATAATACTTTACTGGTGCTGCTATTTGAGTCCTCTTGGAGGTGTGATTTGTCAGAGTGCGAAAGGCGTTCCTGAGCGAGGAGCACAGACCCAAGGTTTGCATCTCCATCCACCCTGGCTGTAGAAGCAGTGAAAGGGGGATAAAGGGACTGTCTCCCATGGATCCCTGCATGTGAATGTAGTAAGTGCTTGATGTAGCTCCACGTGCATTACAGCACACCCGAGTCAGCGTTGTGGTTGGATTCACCTTGGCCAGAGTAAAGGAGATCCAATACTCTGGGTGCACATTCCCTTTCCTAGCTCCATACCCCCAGGCTGCACCAAGCCCAGCTTAAGATACAGCTCACAGCAGAGGTGCAAATCAAATTCTTTACAGTTTCTGTAATAAAATGGAGCTGGTGAATCCACTGGTTTGAAAAATACAGCTAATGATAGTTTTAAATGACAAATTGTGTGCGTGTGTATGGAGGAGCCTGAGGAGCTATGAACATAGCTGCTCTTTTACAGCTTTTCAAGTCTTTCTCCCTCTTCACTGCTATATGCTCCTGGTAAAATCGTTGGTATATGATCTTGTGCACTGCCTGGACCACTGAATGAGTGCTGTTATTTGCTTACCACGATACAGTTTCACTTCAAAAGCCATGTGGCCATTTTTAAAGAACAGTATTTCTCTGTAAACAGCTCACCAATCCTCAGCACATAGCTGAAGCCAAAATAGTCCTAATACTCTCTTTACTGCTACTACAGTATCTCTTAAAATGAAGGATGAGCTCATAGCAGCATTTTGGTTATTGGTGCAGTTTCCTATTTCTTTCGAGATCTTTTTTAAGCTCACGCTGTCCTTACAGAGTGACCTCCTGGGTTGCAGCGTGTGGCCATGTGACCAGCTGTTTACTGTGCTCCGCCGCGCTAGTTTGAGTCATTTTGATAACCCAAGACAATATTTTTAGCTTTATGGTGTATCAGAGGGTTCAACAGTGATTTGGATGCATCCTTGGGAGGAATCCAGTACTGGGATAAGAATGAAGTGTGGCAGAAAACACCTCGCTCAGGGTGGATCTTCAGCTCACAAACTGATGCCAGTAGAGTTTTCCTCCTGGTGCTATGAGCTCCCTGTAAAGAAATCCTGTGGGTGAGTTTGTTTGTGTTGCACCAGGTGAGGATCTGAACAGTATCCTCCAGTTAGGAGAGCTGGAAGTGGGATACTGTCAGGCCCCAATAAGGAGGTAATGGAAGAAGTTTGTTTACACTGATAGATGCCTCATGGTAGTAAACACTACACTTACTAATATGTTAATTGCCTGATAGTATGTCTTTATTTGCTACTATAAATCAACTTGTTGCAGTAAGATTATAATCCCACATCGTTGTAATGTGCTGCTTTGCATATCAAGAAGTTTGGGGGAGCTGAGGTGCATTTTGTTACGTTTGCTGGGGTGAGACTTCCAGCTGATTTTTTTGTGTTCTTGAGTTGCAAATGCCTGGGTGTCATGAGATCTTTTATTTAAAAAAATATAGCACGCTGTTCCTATGCCAAATATTCTTTTGGAAAGCTATTTTTGCTCCCACTCCCAATAGTAACAAGAAAATACTGCTCTATGAGTTATTTTTAAGTGGATGGAAATAGCATCCATATTATTTCAAGCCGCTGATGTACGAAATCTGGGTGAGAAAAGAACGGCCACTTGTTTATTGCATGTTGTTCTCTCACATTTGCTTATTATTAAATTTTGGAGAATTGAATAAAAATTACTCTTGGAGATAATTTGCAAGCATCAGGCATTGTCATGTACCAAGAAATGATGGGAGCATATGTGAGAATGGCTGTTTTTCCTTCCCTTCTATGCTGTGATTGAACAAAACAGCAAAGCTGTTTACATCCCTGACTCTCACAAGTTGTGATCTGTACATTAGGACAAGGTATGTCTCAAAAAACTTGTGGAATCAGTCTCAGAATAACCTTATCACAGCCTGAACATGAGAAAATGAGGGTGGTGCAATGCTGTGAGGGCAGTGAAAATGAAGATGCACATTGGGTTTGTAGAGTATGTGAAGTCAGAATGTGTAGATGGGGTCACTGACAGCTTAGAAATAAATTGATCCGAGTTTGCAGCTACATCATAAGGATGTGACATCATTTTTCCTAGTACACAGTTGCAACAGTTGTGAAGGATCAAGTGTAGTGCTTTTAGTTCATGAAAAATTTATTCAGTGGCACATGTATTTATTTATTTTCATTAAAAACACCTTAAAAAGATACACATAATTAACAAAAGTCAGAAGTAACCAGTATTTTCTAAGAATTTATATAACTAAAGCTAAAATGTAATTAAATCCTCCATATACTTCCACTGTGTGATAGTCAGCTTATGACTTCAAAGACAGCAGAATTTGTACCATATGTGTCAGTAGTAGCTTGAGAACTTGTAGGATAACATCTTAAATGCAGTTATGCTCTTTATTTTCCTTTTAAAAATGATATTCTTCGAAAGAGATATGTTTCCTAGATGCTGTTGTGCTCTTCAAGAGTAGGTGCTCCTAAAAACATTAAAAATAAATGGTCAAATGCTTTTAGTAATGTTTCATTGAGAACTTTAATTCAGTTTATACATATTTTTTATCTGTAATTAGCTTCATTCCCTACCCTATAGACAGAATTAATTACTTCTATAACTAGCAAAGTAATTTTTGGAATTACTCTCCATTTGAAGTATAGGAAAGGAAATGTGTGAGGCTGTACATAGAGAAGTTAACTTCTAAAATAGCAGGCTGTTTGTTTGATGGATAACATTTTTTTCTTACCAAACTGTATCTAATCAGATCCTTACAAAGCAATGCCATGCATTCAATGCATGTCCCATAATTCTCTTTGGAGACAGTGCACAGCTGCTGCAGTTAGTATTAGCTGCTTCTTATGGCTTGGTATTTTCTTTCAATAAAAATCACAGATGGCAGGGTGTCTTTCACACCATGATTGTAAATATGAGCCTGGTTCAGGTGAAGAGGTGATGTAAGTCCATGTAATTCTACTTTAAGTATAAAAATCCCACATTGAGCTCAATTACTGTCTGCCTTTCTGCAGACCCTGAAATGTCCAGACTTGATCCAGTGACAGTAGTGACATGAAACACAAGTGGTTGTGCATCTTAGGAAGGACATCAGGGTCCTTCACCTATAAAAATGGTAACAAAGCTCTGCAGGGCTTAGCTTCTAGAGCTCTCTGTGTGTTTGTAAATGTTATTGTTACAGCTTTTGTTCTGTGCTAAGTGCATTAAACATCTTAAAACTTGCCACTTTGCTCAAGCTTGCTACTGCAGAGAGCTTGTGTCCCTTCTACTCACACTGACACATCCTCTTGTGAGTGGGAGGGGGGAGACTTGTAAATTATTTGCATAGAGCTCATGGACTGCTATTTTATGAGTTTTCTTGTTGCTAATTTTAGGGTGAAAGCTCAGTGATACCAAACATCATCATAGATCTCTGATTCTAATTTTGCTTCTCTGGTGAAAAAGAGCAATTAGAGCACATCTGTTCTGAAGAGTTGGGTACAATGACAACTCCAGTCCTGCTTCACATAGCTCCAGTGTTGGAAACAAGGAAGCTGTGCCTTCATGTCTCTGTGGCAAGAGCTTCTTCTAGAGCATGGTAGATGGAATACAGCTCCTGGGGATGTGGTTGTGCTGCTTTAGGGGCCTAAACTCAAGCTGTGACAATACTTGAGTCAATATTGTCTTGAGCTGCTGTGCACCAAGGTTTCTTGTGATGTGTAGACATGTCCTAATAAAAGGCTAAGGTCTTACAGAAGTCTGTGGCAGAACTAACAAGCATTTAAGAGTTTCCATCAGGTTGTACCATGTGTTGCTGTCTAATACCAGCTCAATCTACAACCAAGTTAAGCAGGAGGATATAGAAACAGAATCTGATGGTGACTCAGAGTCAGAGGAATATAGAATAGGGACTGACACAAGCACAGAGCCTATTATGGGCCTTTGATTATTATTAGAATTAGTGCTGGTGGACGTGAACTTTGTCTCTGGACCGTCTCTGTAATGGCTTTTAAAATTATTGCTGCAGTATTGGTGAATTTGCAAGCCATAGAAATTCAGTGAGGACCTTAAATTCAGCTGATGGCAGAGGACTATACCCACTGTGTGTTTTCCAGGCTATTTTAAGTGCCACATGTGCTCAAGCTTCCACCATTTCTTTTAAGTAGATTTCTCAGTTCAAATACCTTACTTTGTACAAATGTAACAAGTCTGAGTAGAAGCTAATTTCTGATTGTACCTTATATTTCTCCCTCCCAACCTCTAAGTCAACTCATTGCCCCATAAAGACAATGGCAAAACTCCCATTGAGTTAAACACAGCAATTTCAGCACTAATATTTATACCAGTTGAAAATGTGTAGGCAGCACTCATTTCACCCCAATTTATTCATAATTGAGTTAAACTGTGGTGTCTAGATCTGAGGGCTTTTTCAGAGTTCTAATAATTTTTCATTTTTCTCCATTCACTTACTGTTCTTATTATCCTTCTGTGAATCTCCTGTCATTAATTTAAGTCTTTCTGGTAATGAAAAACGACAGTTGGACTCTCAGCATATGCAAGTGTGTATCACTTCAGCTTTTATTTTTACTGCCAAGCTCAACTGCTCACTCTTAGAGCTGCTATTCACCTTTACCTTGCTAAATGTTTTTTATTTTTTTTTTCTGCTGCAAAAGCATTCCAGATAGTTTTCTCTGCTTTTGTCTTTTTGTATATGTTCTAAGATGGTTTCTTTCATCCTCTTCTGTCGGTTTGCCATTGCTCAGAATCAGCTTTAAATTTTTTTGTATCATTCTTCCTTAAAACCATGACATCTTCTGAGGGATTTTTACTTAGTGCTCATTTTCATGTTGGTTACTTTTTATTGTAGGATACACAATAAAAGAGCTAAAAATCCAGTCTATCACCAGTCTTTGTGGAATAGTCTAGACGTAACAGTTCATTACATTTGCTTTTAATTACTGCATCCTATTCATTAGCACCATGTATTTATTTTCCATCTGTGTGTGAGTGTAGCTGTGGACTTCAGAAGGGCCTGCAGACTGTGAATGTGGTGTTGGATGGACATCCAGGAAACACCTGTAGGACAGGATTTCTCCAGTGCTGTTGGGATTGGAGGTGTTCAAGTGTGTGGCACCCAAGAGCTCATTGTTGCCATGCCAGGGTGTGGAAGGATTGCTGTATTTTAGTTATAAAGTTAGTAAAGATGATCTGTGTCTGTGAGATGGTCTATTCATCACTTAAAATTTAATTCTTGGTGTATTTGTTGAGTTGATACCAAGCAGAGACGATAGCAGGAAGGTTTCTGAGTCTGCTCACTGCTTAGAGACAAGTGTTCTCTGTCAGAAACAGGCAAATACTTGTATCAGGCTGCTTTCTGTTCCCAGTTTGGGTCTTGCCTGGGTCAGTAGGAGCTGGCTGCTTATGTCTCAAGGTGCTTGGTGAGGTAAACAACAGCATTGTGTACTCAAGAGGAGTAATGGCTGTGGGTTTCTGACCTCTTGTCAGCACCTTTGTAACATCTGGCAGTCTCACCTAATGGTGTGGTTACACTTAATCCAAGTGAGAAAGGGCACAAAGCTGTTCTGGTAAACACAGGAGAATGTTTCACCACATCTGGTGATGTAGGTGGCTGTTAAAATGCAGGTCATTAAAGGGAATGACCATCATGGCTCGGGAGGGGACCGATTTGTCACGCCTGTGGCGCTGGGCAGCAGTCCCTGGCCTCAAATCCAAACGGTGCAAAGGCTTTGGATGGCTGCCTCCAGGACAGGCTGGTGTCATCCATCCCATCACATCCCATCCATCTCCTCTGGGCAGCATGTGGCAGCTCTGCACGCTGAAGTCTTGAGCAGGGGACAGGGTTCAGTTCACAGACTGAGAACAGGCTGTCTTTTGCTGTGCCATGAACCCATCTGTGGAACACTGAGAACAAAAACTTACAGGACAGGACAGCTGGATGGTTTTGGGTGCAGGGAGAGAGAGCCATGAGCCCAGAGCCATGGCCTAGGTTTATTCTGTAGAAATCTAGTTGGATTGCTTCAAAAGCAGATCTAGAGGAAAAATTAGGGTTGTGGACAAACATGGTGTGGTGACAAACATCCATGGAACTAGGCTTTCTGCCATCAGCCTGTATTTAACAAGACAGAAAACACTTCATGGTGACTGCTGGCTCCAGACTCTCAGGGTAGAATTTTGCACAAGACATTGGTTAAACTTCAAGTAATAGATCACCCTTGTTTCTGTGCATCCCTTAGGACCCCGTAGGATTTTTATTTCAAAATCAACTGATGCAGCATTCATTTGTATTGAATCTCATCTGTGGTCTCTCTAGCATCTGTGTGTGAGGAGGGGCTTTGCCAGAGTCTCTCATACTATGGAAACTGGTCTGGGAGGGAAGGGAGCAAGAGGAAGGTACAGTACCCTGTTTGGAAAATGGTGATTTAGTGAATTTTTTGACAATCTGTAGACATCAAAATTCTTGTGCATTTTTTCTCTCATTACTTGAGAGGGAGGGAACTGTGAACACCAGAACTGTAGCCTGGACTTCTGGCTGTGGAATAGGAGGTGTTTAAAGGGAAACCCTTGGCTGCAGGATTAAATACACTACTATCTGACATGGAAATTTCTTCTATATGCATAACCTCACTTAGTTGCAGAGAGGTTGCATCACGAGGATACAGAGAGGTGGGGTCGGTCTCTTCTCTTGGGTAACAAGCGACAGGACAGAGGAAATGGTCCCAAACTGCCCCAGAGGAGATTGAGGTTGGACACCAGAAGAATTTCCCCCCTGAAAGGGTTGTCAGGGGTTGGGACAGGCTGCCCAGGGCAGTGGTGGAGGCCCCATCCCTGGAGGGATTGGAAAGGCCAAGAGATGAGGTGCTGAAGAACATGGTCTAGAGGTGGCCTGGACAGGGTCAGGCTGGGGTTGGACTCAGTGATCTTGAAGGTCTCTTCCCACCCAAGAGATTCTATGATTCTGATAGACTTCTTTTGAAAATAAATGTAATTATGAAACAAATCTTTATTTTGGGAAAAGAATTGCATTACTTCCGAGTTTGGACTTTTTTTTTGTGCTAGACAAAGAGGTGGTTTTCTAAGTGTGATAATTTCATCTGGGCTTATAATATGGAAACTCAGTTTGTCCATGTACTGCCAGCCTGTTCTTGATACACATTTTTAATTCTGTTAAGCAACTTGAACTCCTCTGCATCTGATCATTTTTCCAAGAAGATATTTCTTACTTGGGGACGTTTAGCATGGAGCTTCCCTTTTCTCTTAAGCTCTGTAGAGCTCTAAATGGGGTTGTTTATGAACAAAAAAGTTTGGCAGATTCTGTATGGGTGGAGCACAGTTTAGATATCTGTCTTGAGAAACAGGAGTTTACATAAATCTTACTTAGCTAAATTGTTGGGTAAGAGCCAGTTATGTATAGTAGGACTGCTTTTTAAAATCTTAAGCTGTATGCCTAAACTTGTCAGGCCTCATGGAAACTGTATAACTCTTCCCTTTTCTCCCATGTTCTTTGTGCTTTTGCATATTATCTGCAAAAACTCTGCAATGCCTGTGAGCAGAAATCCTCTGACAAGTGGGACCACTTCAACTTCCAGTCTCAGATGCTGTGACAGACATAGTTCTTCCCATTTGTGCTGCCCTGGCTTCCTAACTGCTTTGCTCTTCTTCCTCATCACCCTTATGTCAGCTGCACCTAGAAAAAAAAGCAAAAACAAAACCAAATCTTGTTATTAGCAGTAATTTTCCAGTTACTCTCAAAGCCAGTTTTTATCTCCTCTGGCAACTGGGTATTTATGTTGGTGCCTACTGAGGAGTTTTGGGCTTCATGCTTGTGCATGCTGCTGTGTACCCCAGTAATCACTGCCTTGGAGTACTCAGCACCTCTCTGCTCCTTGGGTGCTGTGTACCAGTAACACTGGTCCAAGGGGTTGATAAACGGGCCTCAAATCTTTGTATTTTCAAGAAGGAAGGCAAGATCATTAAAAATAATTATCCAGTGCCTGATACTTCTTAATTACTTGTAAATTCATTATTTTAGTCTATACTCAAAGTATATACTGCCAGGACAGTAGCCTACAGGTTCTGAATATAATTTTATTAGCTTCTTTGAAGCAGTCTATTACCTATTTAAAAATACTTCAAAATGTAATTATTTTAATTATTTTTAATCCTACAGGATACGTTGCTAATTATTACTGATATTATAGATTTATTTTATTATATGGGGTGGATTTTGTCTGACTAGTTTCGGGGTTTTAATTAAAAGTTCTAATGGATTTATTATTAATAGCTTTGGGCTATTAACTGGAATGCTAATCACCTTTCTCCCCAGTATTTTCTGTAGGAGATGTGCAGGCAATCAGAAAAATGATTCAGTTCCTCTCAGGTAGCTGTGGAAGAGGGATGATTTACAGCCTTCTGCACCAGGGAAGCAGTGTTGGGTAATCAAGGCTCTCACACAGAGTTTGCCTTGTGCATGAGTAGTTCTACTAGCCAGGGTATTGTGAACTCATGTGGCCTTACTCCAGGTTTTGGCCACTCAGGTGACCAAACTCACGGGCAAGTTCTGTCCACTGGAACCATGGATGGAGTTTGGAGAATATGGGAAATGGAGAGAAGTGGGAGAGGGTTGTGGGATCTGGAGAACCAGAGAGAGTTGAGGGCCGGGACCTGAAGGCCCTCAAGGAGTTAGAGGCGGGTGAAGGGGTGTGGGCTGGGTGATAGGAGGTCACTGGGCAGCCAAGAGGGTGGGAAGCAGGATTTTGGGTGCCATGGAGAGTCCTAGAGCACAGGCCTGTCATGGAGGCACCATGTGACCATGCCCGAAGCCAATCAGAGCCAATCAGGCACCATGTGACCGTGCCCGAAGCCAATCCCGAGCGCTGGGAACAGCAGCTGACAGCGGTGTGGCTCGGAGCATGGCAGGCAGCGGCAGATGGAGCAGGAGTTATGGCTCTGGTTAGGTGGCAGCTCTTGGGCAGAGAACTGAGGAGCTGTGATAGTACATAACACAGGGCTGCAGCACACACCAGAAGGGACAGGGCAGCAGGACATTGGAGCACTGATGTCTTTCTAGGTCTGCCTCCACAGGCTCAGCCAACTTTTCAAGTCTTAGAGTGTTACTGAAGGCCGTTACCACTGTCAGAAAATGTCTGTGCTGCAGACAGAGTTAAGATTCTGTGCTTCTAAAGCTGTACATCTCTTTTTTGAGGCCTTAAGCTGCTGAGCTGTATTTCTTACAAGCAGACTAAGATGATGACTTCATTAAGCCATCATCTACTACTGAAGCAGTGTCCATTCTAGGCCCTGTAGTCAAGTGGGTAAAAGACTTGAGGCAGTGAGGAGGCAGTAGTGTGGAGGTGGGCATGAGTTGAAGGGCAGGAGGTAATGACTGTAAGGTTTACTTACAGGAAGCCACTGTGCAGTCTTCTTTTAGACACTTGACAAAAGGGGCACAGACTATTCTGTGTAATGCTGCTGAGGAAAACGAGACTTACTGAAATATTATTCATGCTGAAGATGGGAATAGTTTGGCAGCCTGCAGCCATCTGGTTATAGTCAAAATGTCCACTACTGAGGCCTTTAGACTATACAAGGACCAGAGATACTACAGTTCTTTCCATCCTCTCACCTCCTATGTACATTCCCAAGAAGAAAATACTTTGGAAGAAATGCTGGAAATTCTGTCATTTTGCCATGTTGCACAATAATGACGATTAAAAAACCCCCAACAAAACCCACAAAAAATGTTACCTTATTAAGATATATTTTGAAGCCTTCTGATAAATTAGTGATTTAAGGGAGCCCAGGAGATACTTAGATTCTGAATCATGTTTCACATTCATAGGAAAAGGAGTCATAAGCCCTCCTGTTGTCTGCTCTGAAACATAGTGAAGGGGTTGGGCTGCCTGCCCGGGTGTCTTTGTGTGGTGGTGTGTGTTTAACCACAGTTGTGGTGTTTTCTTATAACTTTACATCTGAGAGGAAGACCTGAGTGTGGCTCAGCTAACCATCTGAATTTGGAGGGGGGGGACCCCAATAGACAGTCCTAAATGAAGTTAGTCCTTTATGAATCAAATTGTTCTGTGGTAGAAGTGTGTTCATTGTATATTGCTCTAACGTTGAAAGCCAATTTAACAGAAAGTTTGCTTCTGTAAACCAATTTACTGATTAAAAATTGTGTACTCTGCCTGTCACCTACATTACAGTGATTTAACTCCTTTCTTGATTTCTCTAGACAAATGCAAAGTGACATCTCAAAGGAAGAGCAGCTATTACTAGCACTTGGGACTTAATGCCTTGACCTGGCGTGCCCTCCTTGACCTTGGCAGTACAAGGCAGATTAGTCTTCCTGGTCATGTTTTTTTTCATTGGAGGTATAGATATTGTAGTCACACACCTTGCAGTCTGTGAAGTTAAAATTAAACAATGTGCCATCATGTCTTGCAGTGAGAAACTGAAAATCACACTTCTGTGTCTGTGTACCAGACAATGTTTTGTCTTTGATGAAAAAAAATTTAGTGAGGAAGAGAAAGGTGAGACTTCTGAAGAGACCAAGTAAATGTGGGCAGCTAAGTTAATACCTTTTGAAACAACTCAGTGCTAATTATTGAAAGAATAATTAGAAACTAAGGTAGTGTTCACATGGCTTCGACGTCTCAGTCCAAACATTTTTGAAACTCTGAACTCCAGTGCTGCTGTACCATGTAATGTTCTGATTGGAACAGGCTCCTCTATGAGCCTCTTTCCAGTAATAAGTATAGCAAATTTCTTTTTAAGCCAGTGGGAGAAGTGAATTTATAGTTATTCCCTGCCAACTGCTTAAAAAGCTGCCAGCTAATCTGTTTCTCTGCTTTTTTGTGTCAGAGTTGAGATCTATCTTGACTTGAGCTGAATTCGTTGTGTAAAAGCATGGTGATTGCTGGCAGTTCCCTGATGTAAAAAAGCCCTTCTAAACCCAAAACTCCTGCAGCCATTATTTATAATCACACAGAGTGTCCTGGAACCTAAGGGTGCCAAAAGACCTGGAATAGGACAGTTACTGGGGATTCATAATGACCATTTGCTCAAACCCTGAGGCACAACAATTACTGGGTTGTGTTGCTTTCAAGATAAAAAATGAATTTTTGTTTAGTGGAGTTTTTGCCTGTTGCACTGAACACAACCAGCTCCTGGGACTGTTGTGCTTGGTGGATACTGGGTGTGTGTACAATATATATCTCTGGATGGGTGGGCAGAGGAGGAATATGAATTCCAAAAGTGGAGCTCTGTCAGTATTGCCTTTCCTTATTATGGTCAGTGCTTGCCAGAGGATTTCTTCCCTTTATCAGTGCTTCATTTAGGTTCTTGGTCCTTTCTCACTTCTCATGCAACTTTTCTGGTATTTCTGCCTATTTTGGCCCGTGTTCTTGAATTATCTTCAGCCCTCACATTCTTATCATCACTTTTTCCTCATGAGTCCTGCCTTCTGATATTGATCCAGGGATCTTATCTGTCAAACAGCTCTCCTTTCTTCTTTATGCTTTTTAAGATAGAAAAGGTGAATTTGGGACAAATTCTGGAAGCTCTCATTGCTTGACAGATTCAGAAAATACCCATTTTCTTCCCATCTTGTTATAGGTTTCCTTTATAATTTAAGAAAAGGCTCTCTATGTTTTGGCAAAGAAAAATATGAAGGTATTTTTATGGTGCCTGTTGTATTTAAGAATATAGTTATTTAAAATATGGAAATAAAGAAGGCAAGAGTGGTTCAAAGCCATGGCTTCATCTTTCATTCCAGCACTGGTCAGGAGTATTCCAAGAAAGAGGAAAGCATTGTTGCCTAAGAAATAATAGTGTAGCATAATATTCCTTCAACCTCCATAAATCCATCCAGGTTCTTCATGTATGTTCTACACATCTGAACACCATTGCAATGAAAATCCAGCTTGTACAGTTCCAGCCCTAGCAGCTGATGGCTCCCCTGAGAGCACTCTCCAGTGTTGGTCTTGGCACAGGCTTTTCCTAATGGGCATAATTTTCATCAGAAATTTTAGCAAGGTTAATTTTCAGGCTATTATTCTCTTTATTATTTGCTAATATTTTTCCCCTAAAAACTGTCTCTATAAAAATTCAAGTGGAAGTATGCCAGTCAAGCTAATTTTTCTCAAAGGCTTGTTCTAACTTTTAACGCTACCTTTTTTTAACAGAGTTTAAAAAAATACACAATAAGGGTAATAGCAGGGTCATAATCACTGGTTTTATCTTTGCATTAGAAACTCAAAATACAGATTAATCTGTAGAGCTTGTCTCAGGATCAGGTGTGTTTCCTGAACACAGCAATGCTCCTCGTAGAGATGAGAGAGGTGTCACGGTGTTCATCACATGCTGCAGATGCTTGCACAAACTGCTGTCTGTAAATGAGATCATTTGGAGTAATTGTTGGAAAACTACTTTGAATCTGAGCTGAGGTTTCAGGAAGCAACCTGTGGTTTTTGGTTTGGTCTGTGTCTGAAAAAGACCAGTCTGGCTCTGGGCTATGCAGGATCCTCTGGGGAAAGCTCACAGAGAACTGTGTTCTGTTATTTTGAGCATGTGTTAACATCCCTGATTTCTTCAAACCAAACACTCCACATGACTGAAATAAATATGCCCACAGTTCCAGGAGTTAGTTGATGGTGTATGGAAAATGTGATTATCTTCCCTGATAGATTGTGCCCGATTTGGCTGTTTTAAATAATAAAACTTTCTGTTAAGATAAACTTTGGTCATTGATTGCAGCGTTCAAGGTCACTGTATATGGAAAGAACCTTCATTAAAACTAGAAACAATTTCAGTGCTCAATATTTAGGAAATCCATTCCTACCCACAAGTAAATCCAGATCTAACCCCTCATCTTTCCAACCTGTTGTTTTTGATACCGTGGCTAGAAGGTCTTCCCTTTAGCCTTGGCTACAGCATGTTGTGCAACTTTCTCCTTCTAGCAGTACAGGAATTTAACCTCTCCCAGCCTTTCTGGGCAGAGAGTTTGCACAGCCCATCACATACCTATCATTAATAATGCACATTTATTCCTTGGCTGACAATTTTTCATAGCAGTCAAATTCTGAGTAGTAGCAGACTGTTTCAAAGGCAGCATTCCTTTTGTTAAAAGCCTCAATCATATCTGGTGTTATTAGGGATAATAATTACCTCTGGAGTGTTAGAGTAGTGCCACTGCTCAGAAATTTAAGGTGTGTTTTGCTACTTCATTTCTGATTTTATTTTCAGCTGTTTAGATTCAGGATGCAACTGTGAAAGTGGGGATTAAAGCTGTAGTGACCCAATTATAGTTATTGTAGCTGTTAAGCACCAGTAATTTAGAGATAGGCATTTAGTGAAATCTTAGCTGACAATTCAGCAGTGCAATCTTCAGTGGCCTTCATGAAACTCAACACCTGACAATTTTTTTTAAAGCTGTTGGAGATTGTTCATTTTCTGACCAGAGAGCTGCTGTGGTTCTGTTTGTTGTGGAGGTGATATTTCTCAATAATTATTAAAGAACATGTGGGGCCATATTCATGGTTATCTCGACCACATGTACTCACCACAGACATCTCCTTCAGCTTCTGCAGTTAGCTGCGCTCTGACTGCAAAGGTAACCTCTGGAATATAGGTGGACACTGTGCCATCAGGCTGTGCTTGGATACAAACTGAAGGAGTACATGTTCTTGCTCATCTCAACAGAGTGCTAGCTTTGCAGACAGGTTATGGCCATTTAAATGTCAAGAGAGTTATTTTACTTCTGATCGTTTTAGTAAAAGCATCCAGTTAATGTGCTTGTCCAGCACGGTTGGATATTCTATTCATCTGGACGGACATGCCAGAGGAATAAGGCTGCATGCTTTAAATTGGGGATGGTTTCATCATCTAAGCAGCAGGTTGGATTTCCTAGACTAACATCTAGACTCTCTGGAACCACAGGTTCAAATCCTGGCAGACAGCCCTGCCAAGTGTCACACTTGACACTCGTTTGGTCCCCAGCACGTCGCTCCATGACAGCTCTGCTGACATCTCACACATGCAGTGGTGAGTAACCGTGTGTTTGCTCCCTTGGCAGGGAGGTGGGCATTGACAGCAACCCCCCAACACCCTGGCATTGCCCTGGTTGCTCTTTGAACACCGAGAGGAGAGTGACACCAGGCATATTATTAGGGTGTGAGAGTTGTACATTCAGGAAATGCTGAACTTCCTTCCCCTCTCCAGAAGGATGAGGGATGTTGAGAGAAAATTGAGTTTGCTCCAGAAGTGAGTAAGCTTGGCTTTGGAAGGAGAACATGGAAGTTTAGGTGCTACCTGAGCTCAGTGTAGGCATTGAGATGGCTGTTGACCTGTTTACTGGTTGGTGATCTCCTCTCAAGTAAAGAGGTCATTTACAGAGGTCAAAGAAATAAAAAAAAAATCCCCACTGGCCCAAATTCAGACCTGCTTGGAATTAGCAACAAAGTGTGAGTGAAGTTTCAGCTGTGTGATAGCACCCTTTTTTGAGTAAACATTTTGACAAAGAAATGAAATATCATCTTGGATGAATAGAATGAGATTCCAAGTGATGTTTCATATACAGCCCATTTGTTGATTCTGCTCTCCTTTGCCTCATAGTTTGGAAAAGAGATATGAAGAACTGTGTAAGGACAGGGTTGTCCCTCTTGCTGAAGTGAACAGGGTAATATCAACTGGATGGCAAGATGTAGAGGCGTGTTGGCTTCTAGATTGTTGCTCTTTGTGTGGTTCCATTCATTCCCAAGTTGATTGACATCCAGTAAGTATCTGACTATACTTATCAGCTCTGTGCTCGAGTGCTGAACAGACAGATTTCACATAAATATTTTAATGTATCAGATGTGTTAGTTTCAACGAGTGTTTTGACAGACTTAAACAAGAAAATATTTTAACCCTGCCCCATCCCTGGTACTATCACTGCTAAAATAGTGTTTAAGTAGCAACTGCAGTGTAAGAGCACTTGAAATCATTGAGTAGCATTCATTTACAAATAAAGCTGACTGAAATGTAGCCATCTTCAAGATTCAGGACAAGTATTACCAAGCATATTGGATAACAGTGAGGAGAAAAAAGCTCTGAACACCAAAGATTGTTTAATATTTCCACAGAGGAGGTAAAAACTGTTTTTTAAGATTTGGGAGTTTATTTATCCCACAGCAAGACCCCTAATCATACTGACTGCAGAGAACGTTATGTATATACTAGAGATAGGTGAAGGGCTTTATGAAGATGGTTGAGTTTGAAACTGTGTAATGAGACTAAGTAACTTCACATGGTGTCTTCACATGGTCTGAAATAAACAATGAGTAAAGGAAAAAAAATTGTGTGTGACACAGCAGCAGCTCTTCAAAGGACCTTCGTTTTAAGAACTTATGCTAGTGTCCAGATGGCATTAATTCAGCCTTAAAATGCTCTCCCAAGGTGTGTGGCCATTCTCCACAGGGTTTGAGAGAAGTCCTACAGGTTTGCTCAGTAGATAAATTCTTTTTCAATAAACCCTGCTTGAACATTATGAGGAAATTAATAAAAGTCAGTTGTGCTGTAGTTTGATTTGTAAGGAAGCACTGTCAGGAGGGCTGGTAGGATGTGAAGTTGTGACTCAACTCCTGCTGCAGCCCAAGCCTGGAGCTGGCCCGACGTGGACTCCATCTGTGTGGAGATGTCACACGCAGCATCAGCCTCCAGCGTGCCCTGGAACCAGCAGGGCAGCTGGAGCTGGGAGGTGTGCAAGGAGTGAAAACCAGGAGTGAGTCCAAGTTTCTAGTTAAATAGACAATAGAATGAGGCTGGAATAAAAGAATAATCTCATTATTGTAAGAGGTGTTCTGCAGTGCAGTGTCAGCCATCCCCAGACTATTCGGGAACGTTAGAAATTTAGCTGTGGCATCCAGTTGTGCTTATCTGAGGGATCTTCATACATGATCGAGTTCTTGCATGTTTTCTTACATTCTGAAAAGTTTGTTTTATTACTACAGGTATATTTTTGAGAGTTGCATGCTTGGGGAAGAAAGTAATTTTTTTAGAAAGCAATTTTACCTTTCTATTAATACAGTGATAATTCAGGCTTTTAGATTATTGCTCCTGCACTTCACTAAAATGAAAATTAAACAAACTTCAGCCTAACTAGAGTCAGTTGCCACAAAAGTAAAAACCTACAGAGAAGAAAAAGCTATTAAGAGATTTAAGCACACAAGGAAGAAGACCTTTTAGAGGAGATTAAAGTATGTGACAAGCATTAGTATTTCAAGGTGCTGCGATCTACTCATGGATTGATGTGCCTCAGAATGAGATGAGGCACATTAAAAGCTGAAATCATTCAAGCTGGTGTGAGACTGAACATGAGCAATTACCAAATAGTGAGGCATTAAATAAAATGGATGATTTTGTGAACTTGCAGTACAGAAGACTTCTTTGTGTGATCAGTCTTTGAACCTTTCCCTTGTAATACAAACTTTGAGACAACACTTATTGTGGAAACTGGGAAGTTTGAAAGGAGCAGTTCCAATTTTAATGTTGCTGTCTAGCACTTTGTGTGGTGAGAAATCATTACTCACTAATAAAAAAAACCCATTCAGGTGTTTGACTTCAGCATTTCTGTAAGCATTAACCATTTGACACGTCACAGCCACCAGCATCTGCAGGTTAGGAGTAAGGCTGCCAGGTACCTCCGTCGTGCCTCTGTAGTAGGGAAGACTTACGTGCAGACTCCATTAGGAGGCTTTTTCTGCATTAAAGAGCCTTATTCCTCTGAGTATTAAAGCAGAATCCTCTTAGGTCCCGTTCAAACAATTTGTCTGGACAGTAAATCGGGCATAGCAGTTTTACAAGGGGTTTTAGCCTAAAGCGAGTAGAACTGTGATTAAACAGCAAACACAGCTTTCCACTGGTGCGGCTGCCGCCCTAATTGGGATCCAGTGCTGGGGCAGCCACTGAAATGGGGTGCTAAGTGGCCAAGCAAGAAGAAAAATAACTGAAAAAGTATTTGTGAATGGCTGTACGTTAAGTACTGGGTGATAATGACAGTTTTTTCTTAGCCTTTTTTTCTTTGTTTTCCCCCAACAATCAGAGAACAAGCAGATCCTTAGGAGAAGTATGATTTTGTTTGGTGCCAGTGGGTTGATTTGCTTTCACTCAACTCAGGCAAAGTTTTGACACTGACCTAAGTAGAAGCAGGCTCAAAGACCATAAAATCCTATAAACTCATTAAAAAGATACAAATGTGCATGTGTATGGAAATGTTACAAAAAAAAAAAAGAATTTGTCTAATTCAAACTGCTTGAAACCTCGCTTGAAGTTGGAGTGACTGTTACTCACTGAATTTAGGGAGTTAAAACACGTTGACCTTTAAAACATGTTTTCAAGAAGAAAAGTTCCTTGTCTTGGTTGTGGTGTTAGTGTGCTAGGTGGCTGCTTTTGGGTACAGGTGGTGGCCTAAACCTCTTTGCTGGTTACTCAGTCCCAGCTTCCAGTTTTTGACCAACCTATTGCAAACCTCGTGTACTTCAGGCCCATTTTCCTCGTACAGATTTGGCAGAAATTTGGTCAGCAGCTGTGTATGGACATTCTGCTCGTTTCATCCCAACTGGTAGCTTGTAGGTTGAAGTTCTCAGCTAAACATGAGTTCCTCAAACCCTAATGAGCAAATAAAAAGCAGAAATAAAAAAATCCTTACTGGTATTGTGCTAGTTCAAACTCAGTGAAAGAGTTTGAACTGGGTAATCATGAGTAGAAATATCTACTCATGATTAGCCAGTTCTGGTGTTTATAGGTATCACAAAAATTAGATCTGTGTGGTGAATGGTGTTTACTGAATAAAATACCAATTTTGTTCTGAAGTTTAGAAAAGTTTTAATCATGGCAGGTACCAGTTTGATCAGATTTCAGCCATGAAACTCTCAGATCTGTAAGCTGACTGTGGGGTTTGATGTGAGCTTTCTGTGTGAAAATCTCTTGGTCTTCTGCATGATGTGTTTTGTACCTACTCCACGCACACATCCCCTTGCAGTTTCAGATCTTCAGCCTTGGTGATCTCGATCTGGAAATTGAGCCTGTGATACTGTCACATATTGACTGGCTGTATTGTGAGCTGGACTCAATGAAGCATCTGTCACTATATATGAGAAGCAAAATGATGGAGAGCACTAGAATAGCANATCATTAGTTTTGCCAGAAATTATTTATCAAGCAACAAGGGGGAAACATGTGAAACATTTTTCTTTAAGAGATTTCAGATGTTTTAGAATACAACTGAGAGGTTGATTGCAACCCATTGGATTGGCATATACAATATGTATAATAATAACAACAAATAAAAATATTAATAAATTATTATTAATAATAATAATAATAGAAGCAAAAATTTGAGATTTAGTCATTTCAAGGTGCTTTCAGAAACAGTTTCTCACAAGTATCCCAACAGAATTTTCTTTTATGGCTAAACCCAGATAATTACATCTCCCTGTTTTTCAGTAGTGTATTGATAGTCATGATTTTGGCATTTATTTTTAAGGGCTGTTTCATAAACACCTGATGGAGTTGTTTGTGATATTTGGGTTGTGATTGGGGATTCAGAATNACAAAAAAAAAAAAGAATTTGTCTAATTCAAACTGCTTGAAACCTCGCTTGAAGTTGGAGTGACTGTTACTCACTGAATTTAGGGAGTTAAAACACGTTGACCTTTAAAACATGTTTTCAAGAAGAAAAGTTCCTTGTCTTGGTTGTGGTGTTAGTGTGCTAGGTGGCTGCTTTTGGGTACAGGTGGGGACCTGAGTAACCTCTTTGCTGGTTACTCAGTCCCAGCTTCCAGTTTTTAAGCAACCTATTGCAAACCTTGTGTACTTCAGGCCCATTTTCCTCGTTCAGATTTGGCAGAAATTTGGTCAGCAGCTGTGTATGGACATTCTGCTCGTTTCATCCCAACTGGTAGCTTGTAGGTTGAAGTTCTCAGCTAAACATGAGTTCCTCAAACCCTAATGAGCAAATAAAAAGCAGAAATAAAAAAATCCTTACTGGTATTGTGCTAGTTCAAACTCAGTGAAAGAGTTTGAACTGGGTAATCATGAGTAGAAATATCTACTCATGATTAGCCAGTTCTGGTGTTTATAGGTATCACAAAAATTAGATCTGTGTGGTGAATGGTGTTTACTGAATAAAATACCAATTTTGTTCTGAAGTTTAGAAAAGTTTTAATCATGGCAGGTACCAGTTTGATCAGATTTCAGCCATGAAACTCTCAGATCTGTAAGCTGACTGTGGGGTTTGATGTGAGCTTTCTGTGTGAAAATCTCTTGGTCTTCTGCATGATGTGTTTTGTACCTACTCCACGCACACATCCCCTTGCAGTTTCAGATCTTCAACCTTGGTGATCTCGATCTGGAAATTGAGCCTGTGATACTGTCACATATTGACTGGCTGTATTGTGAGCTGGACTCAATGAAGCATCTGTCACTATATATGAGAAGCAAAATGATGGAGAGCACTAGAATAGCATATAATTACTATAACCATCGATTCTGGTTTTACAAATAGCTCTTTTCTGTTTGAGTGAGCCAAATAGAAAAACTAACCTGTGTATCTCACAGAACATTTATATAGTTTCCTTGCTTCGAGGGACATCTGTTTATGTTAGCTTAGTAGGGTTGAATGTATATTATTTTTTTTTATCATCATTATTTCATCCTGGTGGATTCCCTGGGGAACCAAAATAAAAACAGCACGAGCTCTCTGTGACATTTTAGAGTTTACTATATATCCTGTTAATGAGAATCATGCCCTAAAACTATGTTCATTTTGTGACTAAAGTTAAAAATATCAGAGTGGGTCTCAGGACATTCATGTGGCTTTAATCTCAACATATTTATCACAGTTGAGTAATCACAGTGTATTTTAGAAGCAAGAAGAAAGTCAGGGATGCTCAGAGTCCAAGCAAATCATTAGTTTTGCCAGAAATTATTTATCAAGCAACAAGGGGGAAACATGTGAAACATTTTTCTTTAAGAGATTTCAGATGTTTTAGAATACAACTGAGAGGTTGATTGCAACCCATTGGATTGGCATATACAATATGTATAATAATAACAACAAATAAAAATATNGTTTGTTTAATAATGGTAGATAAGGGATCTTGTTAAAAAGCAGATCCAGAATCAAATATTCAATGCTTTACTGGACAGGTGGCCCAGAGTAAGATTTTAGTTATATTTTGCTCTAGGAAACACAGGAACTTTGTTCAAAATAAAATTTCTTGCCAGCATTTGTATATTCCTCTTTCTGCAGACCCTTTAATACTGAGTTTCACTGCCAGGGGAAGGGCATAATTTAAAACTTTAATCATGGGAAAAGAACAAGGAAAAGTTGTAAAAACATCAGTGTTTGATTTTTAGTGAAGCAATTTATTGTAATTTCTTTTTAATTTTCTTTAATAAACTTTAAAAACTTTTATGTTGAAAAACTCCCTATCACAATTCTTTCTTCTGGTGCCTATGCAAAGTTTCCAGTTTCTGCTTCTCTGTCACTGTGCCTTGACCCACTGCTACTTCATAAGGCCTATCCAAGCCTTCGTAAGGCTTGGATAGGACTTATGAAGTAGCAGTGGGTCAAGGAAATCTCCTGATGGAAGCAAGTGCCATTATGTGTTAATTTTGCTGTTAGCAGAAAACACCAGCAACATGTGAGGCCCTGGCACAGGTTTCCCAGAGAGGCTCTGGAAGCTGCATCTCTGGAAGCATTAAAGACCAGGTTGGATGGGGCTTTGGGCAACCTGGTCTAGTGAAGGTGTCCCTGCCCATGGTACAGGGGTTGGAACTAGATGATCTTTGAGGTCCCTTCCAACACAAACCAGTCTGTGATTCTATGTTGTGTTTTGTTTGTGAAGAGCTACTAGGTCAGATTCACATTGGTGAGCTAGCAAATGCCATCCAGCCTTCAGTTCTGCCAGTTGGCTTTTCACTACCTTTATCTGCAGCAGTCAGGTTTTAGATTTGAAGGATATATAACTTTCTAGAACATGTCTACCACATTACACTAAAAGCTTGTTCTGAACAGCCAGCCCCTATTTGTTTCATATTATGTTGAAGTACAGGAAATTATAAATTATTTTAATGTCAGTATAAATACTGTTGCCATACATTGATGAGGAGTGACATTGCTGTGGTGTGGATTCAAGAACAGCTGTTGAGAGATCATGTGGCATTTTTAGTCTTGTATTTTCTGCATAGAGATGAAAGATTATTAATCATATGCAAAGAAGGTATGATAATTCTCCTACTTCCAAGCATCAGCATTACTTCTGGGGATGTTATTTTCACAGATGACCTTTCCAAACAGTGGAAGGGTGTTTTTTTTCTTGAGAGTGACTTCTTTAAAAGTAAATGTTGTATCTTGATTCTACTGCATGAGCAGGTTATATTCTTTACAGAGTATGTTACAGGAACATGGTAATAGTATGATATTCATGTCCTAATGCTTTATAATTCACAAACCAGCCACTTTGTGGGTGGGAATAAAGTTTGTATAGTACAGTCCATTAAAAATATATAAAATAAACCTTATGTGAGCTTCCATTGCAGCAGAAGTTAGAAGAGACAGAATGGAAACACACGATGGAAGAACAGTTTTTAAGTAAAAAGAAAAAGACTTTATATTTACTCTGACATATTTCTTTATTTAGGGATGAATTTCAGAACATGAAAAGGTGTTATTTGTTATAAAAATCATCATTTCTTTGGCCCTTCCCATAGAGCTCTTGAGAAAAAGGAAACAACCCCCATGTTTGAATTCTGTCTTTGTGGTTTGATCTATCATGAAGTTGATAGAAAAGCTGTTGCAGATATTAAGGAAGTAGGTTGGATCTGTGTGAGAAAAACTCTTTTAGTACATATCATATTAACTCTAGAGGTATCCCCAAAACACATGGCATCCAAATGATGGATGGATGGATGGATGGATGGATGGATCACAGAATCACAGGATGTTGGGAGTTGGAAAGGACCTTGAAAGATCATCTGGTCCAACCTCCTGCCTGAGCAGGATCACCTAGATTAGATCACACAGGAACGTGTCCATATTGTTCTGGAATGTCTCCAGAGAAGGAGACTCCACAACCCCCTGGGCAGCCTGTTCCAGGGCTCTGTCACCCTCACAGGGAAAAGGTTCTTCCTTATATTGACACAGAATTTTCTGTGTTGGATGGATAGATGGACTGTGTAGGATAGATGAACTGTACTGTTTAAACCTTGTTCTCACCCACAGAGTGGCTGGTTTGGGAATGATAAAGCATTAGGACATGAATGTTCTGATGGATGGATGGATGGATGGATGGATGGATGGATGGATGGATGGATGGAAAGAATTCCCACTACCCCTCAGTGAGATCACATAATTTAATAATTTAAGTATGTGTTAATAACCTGACCACAAAGGCTTTGATTTGAGAGAGAATACCATTAAAGTTATTGGTACAGTGATCTCAGTGTAGAAATAACATTGATTCCATACAATTGATTACCTATAGATCATAGGGTCAATGCACTATTGATTATTAACTGATTAGTTTTTCTAAAATAATCTCTGATGCCAGTATTTGAGCAAAGGTTATTTAGTGGTCCCTGCCTCTTACATTACAAAACCAAAATAAATCCTAATTTATATAGTAGATAGTTTAAACATAGTCACTGCTAAACAGTCTAATCAGGGCTAATTAGAATCGTGTGAGCAAAGGAGTTCCTCAGGACTTGCTGGTTGGAGCAGTGTGTTTGGAGGGTTACTGAGGGAGGAAAGGGGAAAGCAGAAGGGAGGTGCAGCCCCAGAACCCCTGTAGTGTGAGCAGGGAGCTGCCATCAGGGAAAGCAGCTCTGATGATGAATTTCTCCTGTGCTCAGGGAAGAAGATGATCCTGTGTTCTTGCACACAAACCGGGTGGCATCAAAGGCAGAGCTGCCTCCTCCAGCGGGAAAACATGGAAAGGCTTGGAAATGTGAGCTTAGCCATCACAGCTGAAAGGGTGAGAGAGCCTTTGTGTGTGTGCTCATCTGATTTTGGATACTGAGCCTTTGCAAATGTTAGGATATTTGCTATGGAACAGCATTCATCCAGAAAAGCCAAAGGAAGGTCTTTTCCCCGCTGTGGCTTATTGCTCAGAAGCAATTGCCAAGCTGGGATGTCCAAGAGCTGCACCCAGGAGAGCAGTGATCTCTTCTGGCCATTTTGGGCTGTTTGCACCACAGCAATGGACCAGCTGCCAGAAAGAAAATTAACTCTATCCCTGCTGAAAAGTGAACAAGAAGCAGTAATTTTTGTGCTCTTCAGGCACTCAGGAGGAGTTTCTTGCATGCTCTTGACTCTTGGAGCGCAGAGGAGGGATGCAGTGAAAGCAGCACATCTTCTGGCTTCTGTGGAAGTCAGGGAGACCAGGACAGAGCCATCACCAGTGGGTGTCATGGAGCTAATGCTGACTTGTCTGAGTCCCACCCTGAGTGTGGGATTGCCCTGTGCCAAGAGGAGCACTCCAGAGTTTTCCTCTGGTTATTTGCTCTGCTGGCCAAGCTTGTGTCATTCTACACAGCCCCAAAACCACTTCTTTGTAGCTTGCTGAGGGAGACTCTCTCCCAAGGCTCAGGAAGCACACTTGTGCTTTTGAAAACAGCCACATTTTCCATGTAACTTACTTCATTTGTACTCAGGCTGTTTACTGAGATAACTTCCAGTGCTGTGGACGAGGTTAGGAGCTAGTTGGAATCAATACAGAGGTGTTTGTGGTGAAGGATCCAGGTCTTTGTATCCTGTGGGGAGACTTGTCAGTGCAAGCACTTGTCTAGAATGTGTTCTAGTAGTGAGGAGAGGTTGGTGCTCCTCTTGGCTCACAGCCTCAAGAAATTCACACTAAATCAGTGTTCCCTCTGAACCTGCTGCCTTTATGTATCCAGCAGCCTCAGGAGGTCCAAACTGAGGTGCCTTGGGCAGAAAGGGGAAACCACCAGATTTGTGTGTGCTCAGCAGCTGTTCATAGGGGTGGCTCCAGTCAGCAGTCCACACACAAGGGTCTGGGAGATGGTTTTCCTGCTGTGATTACACATCCTCACCATCCAGAGGGGAGGGGAAGAAGGAGCATAACAAATACCTGCAGACAGTTGTCTTCTCATCTGTCCAAAAGGGATCCAGACCAAAAGGCTCCCCTTTACAGAAAAGCTGTGTGAATAGAAAGAGTTCATACAGAGTATGAAAGGAGAAGGTAGAGAGCTACAGAATGCAGAAAGGCTGTATGATGGGAAAGGCTCCAGAGTAGAAACTTATAAAATATACAAAGTCTTTATTTATAGGTTTGGATTTTAGTCATCAAACTCTTCAACTCCCCAGAAAACCAGACAGATGAGCTTGCTCCAGGAAAATGTTTCTAATATCCAGCTCTTTACAAATAGCAGATGGCTCTAGAAACATACACATAACTGTATTTAGGTTTTATTTCTTTTTGTTACTGATTACTAAATATATCATTAAGTCACTTTGTTGAAGCCAGCTTTGCAGTTGTTGACTTGGCTGTGGTAAAGTGAAGCCAGAGTGGAAACACCTACATGTTCTGCAGCTTCATCTGCAATTAGTTTGTGCTTTTGTCTTAGTGGACTCTCTCAATGTCTTAGTGGGAGCACAGGTATGGTTTAGATGTATCAGACCAGACCATGGGTGCCTGGAAGTGGAAGTTCAGTGTTATGTAGCTGTAATGTTCACCAGGATTTTATACCAGGGCACACTGCTATTCCCCTGAGAAGGGATTGTGCTTTGTTTTTAATTATTTTGCCTACTGGTGTTAGCATATGTAAGTGCTTCTTGCCTCTCTTTGTGGCTCCTGTCCTTAGCCACGATGGTGCAAGGTAGCTCCTGATCCTACTTGCAGAGAATAATGCCCTGTTTTTCTGTGTATTTATTCTTTAGCTTCAGACATGTAATTTATAGGTAGTCTGAGATTCCTCAGTACAGATCAGCATGTTTTGTGCAAGACATAAACACACACACTGTCTTTTCAAGTAACTGGGGCAGGAAGAAATAATAATTCATCAACCTGCATAGATACCAGCCTAAATAATTGTAACACTCTTTCAAGCCAGTATGACTGTTTGTGTATTTAGGATTAAGCATGCTGTCTAAATTAGGGATATATTCTGAATGAAGAATTCCCAGTCTAAAACACAAGGTGAAGAAATGTCTGTGTTTCATCTTTACCCCCCCCACGTCCCTCTGTGATAAATAGTGAAGGAGCTGGCTGACAACTGTACTGAAGTTATGGGTTACAACTAGAGAACAATGGCTTTTCTTGAAATGGATGGTTAAAAAAGAGGCCAAACATGTCTAGTTGTTAACAGAAATCCCAGGAAAGAGAAGGACTTGAGACTGGTGATGTTTTAATATGAGGAGCCTGAGTATCTTATACCAAAATTGCATTATTCTAGGTGTTTAGATTAACTGCAACAATATTATGTGGAAAAAAAAAATCACCTGATGCCTAAGTGTTTTTATATCTTTTAAATCCATGAATCTTTTCTGTCATATGTGGGATTTTGAGGCTGATTTGTCCCTGCAGAACAAAAGGAAACAAGGGAAATGTATTATTTATAAGGGTTGTTCATTATAAAGATTATGGAAGGAAACCATTAACGCAGCAAGAGGTCCTGGCTGTACTGGGCTGAGGAAGTGGAGGGTGAGAGGCAGGATGACAGCTCTGCGTTCCCAGGGAGGTCTCCTGGAAATCTGCAGCCTCCCTGAGCTGGAGCAAACAGTACAGGAGTAGAAAATAAACAGTTTTTCACGTTATCTAAAACTGTTACACTTCTTCTAAGGCCTTCTTCCATTTTATATTTGCATTTCAGAACTTTTCTGCCTTTTGAAAGTACAGTTTGATTTGAGGAAATTGTGACATATATCAGTGGTATGACGCATCACTAACGGGTAGAAGCTTAGTATGACTAATTTAAAGGTTTGAGCTGTTTCATTTCCATATAATCAGTGAAGCAGATACTTAAACACAGCAGCTAAAATGTGTATTAAAAAGTTGAAAGACTGCCTTTTTTTTTTTTTTTGGGAGCAGTTAGAGAACTGCTTTTGAAAGCAGTTTTTGTATTTGCAGGAGATGAGATCCTAGTTTGTCCCTTCAAGAAAGGTGTCGTTTTTCTTGTGTGTTTTTGTTTTTTTTCAGTCTTGCCAGATGTTATATCTCTAGTTCAATATTTTTATTAAAAACTAGGCTCGAAAGTAAATTTTATTTTGGCAGTCTTGCATACCTCTGAAGAATAAAAACCTGGTATTTGCTGTGCAAATAAAACCCTGGAGAAGTTTCCAAATATGACCTCAAAAGTCCCCAAATTAAAAATATCCAAAGAAAAGTAGGAGAGATTCCTTGCCTTCAATATTTTACTAGATTCTCTTATAAAAGCATAGATAGCATTGGATAAAAATTAGCTTAATGAGATCTGCATATCTTATCATAGTATTTTACCTTCTAGAAGCTGATAAGAGGTTTTCAAGAGTAAGTACTGCATGGATCAAGGCTACAGAAATAAATAAGGATTTTGTTTGGTTTATTTATTTTTTTTTAAACCCAGTAGTATGAGGTCTGAGCTTCAGTGGCCATAACAGAAACAAAGCTCTAGTCTGGACTGTTGTAGAGCTCTGAAGTACCTGGGATGTTAACAGTCCTGGCTTAAGCTCTGCTGGATAGAGGTATGGCTGTGGGAAGGTCACACTACCTGTCACACTACCTGTCCCACTCAGGTGCTGTCAGCGTGGAGCACTCAGTGTTGTCACAAATACCTGGGAGGTTGAGAGAAATTTGTAGGGATAGGCAAGGGAAAACCCTCCTCTGGAAGTTGGTGCCTATCTCAGGCTCTGGTCACCTGGGATCATTACCAGACTAAAGGCTGTGGAATTTCTCCTTATTTTTAAAGCAGTGGAAGCTGTTAATTGTATCTATATGTATATACACATATAATTTATAAATTCTTTTAAATTGTTTTCATTATATGTATGTATATATATATATTTATATATTTTTTGGTGAGAGCCTCACAGATCACCCACCTGTGAAGGGTCACATTGAAGTGTTCATCCCTCCTTAAAGATCTGAACAGTACAAATCCCTGGGCAGCAATCCAGGGGCAGAACTGTAGTTTGCAGAGCTGGGGTACTCACCTGGGACAAATTGATCCACTCTCAAATTACTATGAGCACATCCAGCTCTTGAAATGTAAAAATAAACAGCTACATAAACTTAGGGCTTACAGATGAACAGCCCATTTTCATGCTCTCGGGAAGCTGGTGGGACTGTTGTGTTGTGTAAATCTGGGATACGTGTTTGTAGGATGCAACTGAGTAAACAGAAATAAGTGGATGATTTTCTTGAGCTTTTCAGATGGGTTTTGTAATGTTTACTCAGGCAAATGGTTATTTTTTTAAACTTCACTGCCCCTTTTCCTGTTGAGTAGGGAATTGTAAATTTCATCCCGTTCAAAATTTGTTTTTTGGAAATCAAAGTGGGGTGAGAGTGGAGATTTGGAAGAGGAAGGTTAGAGGCAGATGCTACAAATTAGGAAATTTAATGGCTACGATGGGGGCAAGAGATTTTAGTAAGTCATAAAGATAAAATAATACTGCACAGCACTGAGATGAATGGGTTTAATTATTAATATTTCCAAGGCCTTTGGATCAGACCTGAAATTAGCAGCAGGTGAAGAAGCATTAGCAGGTTATGTAGCGTGATAGGGAAAGCAAAAAGAAACCGACAGGACAAAAGGTGTCAGAACAGGAAAAGAATTTTACAATATTTCAGTGGTAAAGCTGAGAAATGAAACTCTACTTTCCTGGGGGAAGGTGGAAATGCAATTCTGATTTTAGCAAGACCAGTCTTCCACAAAGACAACAATCCAAGCATTCCTTAACATGATATCTGCCTTGAAATCATAGCCAGGGGATAATAAAAAAGCTAACTTCAAAGGTGTTGTCCAGGTTCAAGTAGTTGAGTCCAAAGGTGAAGCGAATGTCGTTGTGTAAACTCTGGCTTGGTTGAGTGGTGAGGTCTCTGCCCACATGCAGTGGCCATGAGATGTGTCTGATGGGAGTTTCCTTCTTCTTACCCAGTTCAGTGTGGATTTGTACCATAGTTTAAATGTTCTCATCTCTTTAATTGCTGGTGATTGACCGTTGTTGTGTTCATTTCTGTTCTTGGTGAGGGTGTTGAAGGGTCTGAGGTACAAGGAGACACATGAGGGGTGAATGCGTTTACACTGTCAAGGAAATTCATCTGTGGTGGAAAGTTTATTTTTTTCCATGTGACATCACTGCTCTTCAGGTGCCAGTAATTGTAAACATCCCTTGTTTTCAATTCTTTGTCCCCTTAATCTCATTAGGAGAATATCAGACGTTAAATCTTTTAAGTAGCATTAGAGTGTGTGTTCATCCATAACATATGAGAATGCCAGGCAGTTCTTGTCACCCACCTTTGACAAAATGTTTGCTGTTTTCCATCTTAACTGTGCTGAAAAAGGAGATTTGATTCCATGAAGACTTTGCTGGCAAGGGTTGTTGTGAATTGGGGGAAAAAACAAGTACTCAAAATCAGACTGACAGTATCAATTAGAGAGGAAGACAAGATGCATGTGGGGAGGAAGAAGCTGTCTCACTCTCTTAGATTACCAGCCTTTATAAAGGGCATTTCAAACCAGGTTTGACATCTCTTGTGTGAGAGCATCGTGATACAACTGGCACGAGCACTGTCCATGCTGTTGTTATATGCCAGCTCCTGGGATGGGGATGGTCAGGCTACCAGAGGAAGCTGTAAGGCATCATTTGTACAGCAGCTCATTTTGTTAGAAGAACTTTCATCTGAGCCCAGATCTGGAATTGAATATAGCAGCTTGCCTTCCTTCAGGAAGCAACTATTTTCTTACTCATGCCAGTTTTCACTAGTTGTAAAAAAAGATTGCTTGTATTGCCCTTCATTCTTATCTCTTCCTCCTTGCTTCCTTGTTTCCCTTTCTCTCAAACCTATTTACACATCCATTCTTACTACCTTCCCTTTCTCAGTCTTGCTGAAGAAAATAAATTAAGAACTTCTAAATAATGAGACAAAACCCAATCAACTTTGCAGTCACTGCCCAGTTTTACTTTGCTGTTTGTAGCTTCTCGCCTTCCAAAGGTTGTGCTGTACTTGAGGCGAATTTCATAACTCAATAAAGAGACAAAAGCTTTTGGGTTCCACCATATGTAATTTTAAAGCTTCTGTCTCTGAAACTGGCTGTATAGTTTGCTAGGAGAAAAAAAAAAAGCAAACCACCCCAACAACCCACCTCAAAATAAAACAAAAAACCAGCAATAAAAAAATCTTGCTGTAATTCTCTCCCGGAGCCGGTGATAAAGTCAGCAGGCTGGCGGTGACGGCGAGCTTTGTGTCGAGCCTTCCTTAGCTAAACACAGAGGTTAAAGACTTTTAAGGGGAAATATGAATTACACCAGCTCCTGCAATTCTTGGAGATAAGACCTTGTGATTATGCAGCAGAGAATAATGGAGAGGGCAGAGGTAGGCATGACTGCAAACAGGGATGCTTCACTGATGCCGCCGCGCCAGTCGGGTGGCGTGGGTGTATCTGGCGCTTTTGTTTGTGGATTGAGGGTGTTCTGCACTGTCTGAGCTCTCCTCAGATAAAAAAGAAAGTTGATTATTATAACATGGACTTTCACCTTACAACTAATCTAATAGACCTTTGATCAAACAAAGAGTGGGGGGAAGGGAAAAGTTTATGCTCTGGCAGATCTTTAAGTGCCTTGGTGTGAATTTTGGTTAGCCCCCAGACCTATGGTTTATGTTGACACAAAATCCATTATATTTTCATTAAAAAGTGTCCAAAATAAGTTGATTTTGTGGCTGTCTTGCAAAAGCAGTTTCAGGTGAGAGCTAGTCTGTTAAGCAGCACAGAGCCCACAGTGGTTCAGAATAGGGATAAGTTGGGAACCACGTCCCGTGGACTCAAAAGCCCAAATTTTGTCTTGTAAAGCCACCTGGCTGCAGTTGATAGTAAAATCTCTTGTTAACCCCTTTTCTGTAATGTAATTAAAACACTGCTGAATTATCTGTTTAGTGCAGCCTGGCTGCTCCCCGAAAGCACACCCCTTTGTTTCTCGTAATCCCAGCCTCCGTAGATGGCTGCCCATGGCAAGGGCTGTGAAACCTTGTTTAAAGATTTTAAGATCTTCTTAATCCCTTCCCTGATGAGACACCCATTGCTGAAAGCTGGGGGGAAAGGTCCATCTGTCTTGCAACATATGTGTTTACACTGTAAATCAGTAAATACAGCAGTGTGCTCACAGTGCCAAGAATTTCCTTTACTCATAAAGTGGGATACATTGTTGTGTTATTGTTACTGGAGTTTACACGTAGTTTAGGGACCCCTGGTGCTAATTACCTACAGCAGAAAAATCCCACTGCTGGGAATAGAAAGTGTAAATTACTACCACCCCCAAAAACCCAAAATAGTCTTGGTTGAGTGCAGCAAAGTGCTGCTGGACCCACTGTTTGGGTGGGCTTCTGGCCTGCACATCAAGGCCACCAGTCAGATCTGCATTCACTTGGTTGTACAGTTGGAGGTTGGGTTTCCACACCATCTACTACTGTGCACATGTGATTCCTATACCTCAGTGAGTAGCCAGGGCTCCCCACGGGTCTTTGGAGAAGTAAGGTCCCAACCAACTCCTGGTTTACACTCTCAAGTTAGGTGCCCAGTAGGGGATGGTGTGGCTGCCCTGGGAATAAAGCAGGAGAAGAAGTGGAGCAATATCAAGAACTGGAAGTTGAATTATCCGTGGCTGTATCTCAAGCTGTTCCTGAGGCTGAAAATCATTTAACTTGTAGTTATATTTGTATTTTTGCTTAAGCTGATTAACACACACCCCCCCCCCCCAACCCCACAGTTTTTATTGTTTGCTGGGGTTTGTGTAACTGGTGCCTAGAGCATGAGGTTATGGGGCTCTCCAATGCTTTACTCAGACTTTGGATTAAGGTTCCCTGTGACAATTCCCTTCTGAGAGGCAAAGTAAGAATAAAACTAGTAAAGCAAGAGAGCCCATGAAATGGTACTGGTGCAACATACCAGTTTAGCAGGCAGTGCCACCCTTTTGGGGTTTTTATAGGTAACACCCAAAGGACAGTCTTCAGCTGGGACTTGAAAGAGGACAACTGGGTAACTCCTGTGTATTTATAGGAAATCGTTTCAGTTGTGAGGAGTAGCAACGGAGAAACTACGAAATACGTGTTTGAAAAGTGTGTGAGGTGGATAAATCCTGGCTCAGGCTGCCCTGAGTTGGAAGTCAGTCTTCTAAGTAGTGAGTAAGAGGTGAATTTGGGGAGACAGGGTGAAGCTGAGTAACTGAAAAAAGGATATAGGAGGAACTGAGTGGACAGGAGATGGCAGCCAAAAGGATGGGTAAGGGTGGTGTAGACGGTGAGCAAACCCCCAGGTGATGAAGCTGTACTGGCTGTGGTGCAGAGATGTTATGCAGAAAGAGTTGGTATTGTCTGTGGTGGTGGTGAAGGCTGGATAGCACAGAGCAGTGGAGAGTGGTAGTCCCTCAAGTGAAGCTCCTCAAGTTGGTTTCTTTGCCATTTATGAGGAGGTTTAGGGGAGAGGCTGAAGTGAGTTCTGAGACCAGTGAGCCAGGAAATTAATGGATCTCCAAGTCATTAACATACCCGCTGGATTTCTGCTTGTGGCAGACAAACACTGTATGTAAGAAGGGAGGAGAAAGGATCCATAGACCCATGTGAGCCACTGTCAGTAGTTCTTACAGAGTGGGTGAATGGTTTTCTGGCAGTGAGTCTTGGTATGGGCTCCCCAACAGAGGAGGTGAGGTGAGAAGTAACAGCAAGGGATCTGATTTGTTAGAAGTCAGGCAAGCACATGGACATGAGGGTGGAGATGGAGCTCTGGTCCTGTTTGCAGCTCCATATTCCCCAGGTGAAAGAAAGATTTGGTGGAGATTCATGCTGCAGAAATACTTTTTCTGTGGAGCAGAGTAAAAATCTGATTCCTGTCATTCTGAATCTTTGAACTCTATGAACGTTATATGAATATGGAGTATTTGGTCTCTCTGAATGTCACGTCTGCTCTTGTATTCATCCTTCAGTTCTTATGAAGTGGATTATGGTTTCTTGGAAGATAACTTTCCATGTTTTTTAAATAATCTGCTCATAGATTTCTGGGGTCTTTTAGTTCCATGTGAGCCAAGAATGACCAGACACATCAATATGGTGCAGAATCATTCCACATTCTATAGATCATCTCCATACACGCCACACATACATCACAAGCTAAGCTGATTGGCTCCATTATCTGCTAGAGCTACACCACCATTCAGCCAGGTGTCCTCCTCTCTTGGAACTGCCCCAGCTTAGCTGCCACATCAGCAGCTTCCCTCTTTCCCTGACCTCCGTTACCCCGGCCTGACCGCCCACACCGAGTGCAGCTCCGACAAAGCCGCCCAGGCCCCAACAACAGCTTCTCAGGAATTGCCCATTAAAGCAGTTTGAGTTCTTCAGAATTTACTCCACATGGAAATCTCCTGTATTATGGAAAACTGTAGATACCATCCAATGCTCTTAGATGGTTTCTGTTACCTAAAAAAGATAAATAATCCACCCCAAAAGAGTAGAGGTATAAAAACAGCGAAGGGAAGCTAGAAGAGCAGAGGGTGGGAATGATCACTTCTGGAGTTGGCTGGGACAGGACCTTGTGAGACCAGATTCGATGTTTTCAATTGATTATGCTGTTAGATTGAGAACAAATCAGAGAGGGGATATTTGCATGTTAGTTCATGTCTGTAGAACTACTGACTTGGCATCGAGAGAAAACACCTTGCTGTTTGGTGGGTTCCTCTGCTGGAGTCACCCAGGTACTAGCACTTAAGAAAACAAAGATTTGAGGTGTGATTTGAAAGCAGAGAAAAGAATATCAGATAATACCTGTTGCATTTGAAAAACAAGACAAAAAATCCAGATATTTCTAAGAATTATTTTGTTTTCTATTTCTTATATTAATTTCTTAGTCTTACTCTTTCTTCAGTTACATCCCCCTTGTCTGGAGCTATGGAAATTACCTGGACAATTCCTGCTTCTGATGCTGGATCAAAGCATAAAAAATTCACTCCATGGTACTGTGGTTGATAAACTTTTGCAAGATTTAGAATAAAACAAAGAGCAGGTTCTATAGAAATGCAGTGTGCAGCCACCAGAGCGAGGGGACCACGCGAGGATTTCGAGTCTCCGTAACACGCGCGGAGTCTGCAAGGGAGAAGGGAAAGAAAAATTCACCCAAGAACAACTAATTCTTATCTTTGGAGGCAGAAAGATGAGAACATCTGAGCCAGTGGGTAGCAAAGAATGTCAGTTATGTTCTAATCTCGATTGGTGAATAAAAAGATAATCATCAGTAAATTAGAAGAGGTGTTGAAAGCTCAGTTAATTATAGGAAATGAGGAAATTAGAGTGCTGAGTCTGACTGTTTCTGATTCACTTCTTAAATTAAAAAAAAAGGTGGATTTTTTTTTCCATCCATACTTTTGCTTCAGGTATATAGTGATATCAGATATTTATTTTATTTGAATACCTCCTTAAACTCCAGTTTTGGTGTTTGGCATCATCTGGAGCAGCAGTTTGCAGGATCCAGAAGCACGTCCCAAGGCAGCAACAGGAGCTCAGGGGTCCACACAAGTCTCCACCTCTTTGTGGAAGCCAGGAGGCATCTGGTTAGAAGTGAGGGGCTGTGTGGAACTGCAGAGCTGTGGGTTTGTTGTAAGAAGTGTGAGAAAAGGAGTGGTGGGGTGGCAGTGGTGTCACAGTTTCTCATGTGGGTTCTGGGTTCATTGCATCTCCCTGAAGGCCATGAATCGCCTTCTGTTGAAGTTATTGATTGTTGCTGCTGGTCATGAAGTGGAACACCAAAACTATGCTGCCTTCTAAGTGAGAATGTTTTTTCCTAATGATTTTAAGGGAAAACACCCCAACCCAAACCAAACCCCAGCTGGAGATTATCCTGATCTTACTTTAAAATAGTGATTAAAAGCAGCATGTGAGAGGGAGAAGCAGCCTGACCTTGGGAGTGGTAGGAAATGTCTCTCAGCTGTCACTCCCATTTGGAAGTTGCACGTACACTTGAACAGTCACTTGGTGCTTGGATGGTGCTTTAATCTTCACCATGTCCTGAGCTGTGGGCTGGTTTTTCCAGAGGGATGAGCTGGTGGAGGTTGGGGGCTAAACACTACAGAGTGTTGGGGATGTTTTGATGGAGATGTTATTGAAGAGACAATCTGAACCTCTTTGAGGGCTGCACCCTTGATTGGAGATGTTACACTGAGGGGCAGGGTGGGTTAGGGACTCCTTTGAGTAATCCTGTCACGTTTCAGTCAGGTTGTTGTGGTGTTTTTCATAGGGGAAGAACTTATTTTTGTATTTACTTTAGGAATTTCCTTAGTTTCTTTTACCCTTTGAGTACTTAGCCAGCAAGCACGTGCACTTCAGTGCTCCATATAGTTTCTTCAGAGCTGAAAGAGGTGCTTAGAGTTAGCATCACCTACCAAGTTTCTGATTTTTCATGATTATTCTTGGAAGTAGCTTCTTTACTTGAAAATAAGAAATAGCTGTTGAGTTTTCATCCTTGCTTATACAATAATTCTAACTAAAATCAAATCTTGCTTGTGATACCTCTTGCAATTTGGAAATCAGTCATGAAACCACACTGGAATTGCTGGCAAGTTTACAGAAAGTGGAATATTGACTGCTGGCAAGCAAACTGGGTGAAACAGATATCTAACCTCCCTTTGGGATTAAAAATCAGCAGTAAAAGCTCCCTGTAACTTAGGGATTTTTTTATTATCTTTTTTTTTAGGGGACCTATGCATATATATACAATTTCCTAAATACAGAGAGGTTCTCTAAATAGCAACAGTAACAATTGTTATGCATAAATAAATAATTCCAGATGTTGCAGATATACTGCTACTTATATTTAAAAGAGGAAAATTTTGAGGTCTGTGTGTGCAAAGTTTTTAGGTAGAATACTGTCCTTAAACTCTTGTCTTCTTCTTTTCTGTTGTCCTTTAATCCAACCCTTTTTCCTTTACATATGCTTTTCTGTATATAAGGTAAGACCTCCACATAAAAACATGAGAAGGTGAAGAAATACATCCCCAGACCTCCTTGACAAGCAGAATGTTCCTTCACATCATTAGCTGAGATCCCCCTGGTGCTCCTTTGACTCTGAAGCCTACACTGCAGTCAAGCTGAGGCATGATAAGTGACAAAGGAAATGCACAGCAAACTTTCTCCTGACTTTTCACCCTCTGTGAAAGGTTTTCTTTAGTGTGGGTAAAAGGAGGTTGAGCAAGACAAGGTCCTCTAGCAGTAATTGTCTTTGTGCAAAGCAGAGATGGGAATGGGGCCATCTGCCTGACTCAGCCATTCTGCTGGGAGAGGCTGTGGGGCACAGCATCATCCTGCTGGGCTGTGCCTTTAAACTCAACCAACAAAAAAAAAAAAAAGGATTTGGAGTTGGGACATGGGGATGACTTCAGTGGATAAAAATCTACCAGATTAGCCTGGAGGTCCTCATTATGTGTGGATAGGGAACAGTAAAAATCAAATCAGCAGAGATAAACTGCACAGATCATTTCTGCTGATCAATAACAGGCTTGTGCAAATAACCCTGCTGTAGAGCAGCCCATCTTCCTCAGAGTCAGCAGGGAGTGAAGATCAGATGAGCTGTAGGCCAGTGAGACCTCTACTGCAGCTTCATGCATAGGAAATGTCCATCACACCGTGATTTGATCACAATGCCATCAACATTTGCTTTGTGCATGTGGGCTGCAGGAGGTTATTATGACAATCCAGTGTAACCAGCTGTAATAAAAATAAATGATATTATCTGATGTGACATTTGCTGTCTAAGATATGGCAAATCTCAGGCTGCATCCTGGGTTCCTGCATTCCTAAAGCAAGGGGAGTTGTGGTGCTCCTGGAAATCCCGTGTAACATATGTCAGTACCAGGCTCCTCCGGCAGCGCCGCTTCTTGTGCAGAACAGATCTTGGCAGGATTACTTGAAAAAAGTAAATGCTGTTGGAAATGGTGTATCCCAGCTAATGGAAAAACCTCGTTAAATGTGCTAATCAGCTGGCTGCGCTGATAACGAGCTACCAGAACTGTACCAGGCTGTTGGGAGGTAGAAACCGGCTGTTTCAGCTCAGGGTGGGCTTTTCTGGTGTGGGGTGTCTTCTGCTTTGGACCTTCGGGCTTGTGCCTTGGAGATCTTTCTACCCAGCAGCTCTGTGGGTTTCTTCTTGTCTTCCTGGCATTGTCATAGAATCATAGAATGGCTGGAGTTGGAAGGGACTCCCAGAGGTCATCTAGTCCAACCCCCCTGCAAGAAGCAGGGACACCCCCAACTAGATCACGTTGCTCAGGGCCTCATCCAACCTGGCCTTGAACATCTCCAGGGATGGGGCATCCACCACCTCTCTGGGCAACCTGTTCCAGTGCTCCACCACTCTCACAGCAAAGAACTTTTTCCTAATCTCCAATCTAAATCTCCCTCCCTCTATTTTAAACCCTTTATCACCCCTTGTCCTGTCACAACAGGCCCTACTGAACAGCCTCTCCCCATCTTTCTTGTAGGCCCCCTTGAGGTCCTGGCAGAGCGCTAGAAGGTCTCCCCAGAGCCTCCTCTTCTCCAGGCTGAAGAGCCCCAACTCTCTCAGCCTGTCCTCGTAGGAAAGGTGCTCCAGCCCCTTCATCATCTTTGTCATGACTTCAGATTGCTTGGTCTTTCATTTTTAGGTAAAGACAAGGCTTAGAAAATAAGCAAATGCATCGGTTGTGGGGGTTGGGTTTTTTTCCTCTTTTCACTTTCTCTAGGAATTATGGAACCAGGAGACTTTAGTTGATGTAGCATTATCACTATATATTTTACTAAGGTTAACAAACCAGGAATCTAATAGACCCATTAACATGGCTGGGATGGTGGCTAAAGCTGCTGGTGAGCTGGAGCAGTGACCTTACTGCACTTAAGGGCTGTGAGTCAGACTCCTGACGCCACCAGACCGAGCGGGAGTGGGGATGCATCGCTGTGTGGCACTTGGAAAGGCTTTCTCTGCTCGGAATCTGCAGGCCTTCTGCTGCACTCAGAGTTATTTCAGGCATTGCTTCAGCACATTCAGTAACAAGCTGAAGATCAAAAAAGATAGGTCTGTTCTAGTTGAAGGTTATTTAAATTTATTTCCCTTGCAGTTCTATTCGTTAGCAGTTAAAATATCAGTGTCAGTTGGGTTTGGCTGCTCACTTATGGTAATCAATAAAAATATATTGGAGATGAGATGAGTCTTTGGGCAACCTGGTCTGGTGAGGGTGTCCATGGACATGGCAGGGTGTTGGAACTAGATGGTTTTGGAGGTCCCTTCCAACCCAAAGCGTTCTGTGATTCTATGTGGAAGACAGTTACCCGTGTAACAATCAGCCTGGCTTCTTTCTCAGAAGAGTCTCTGGGATTTATAAAATAGAGGGAGGGAGATTTAGATTGGATATTAGAAAACAAGTTCTTTCCTGTGCGAGTTGTGGGGCACTGGAACAGGTTGCCCAGAGAGGTGGTGGATGCCCCTGGATCCCTGGAGACGTTCAAGGCCAGGTTGGATGAGGCCCTGAGCAACCTGATCTAGTTGGGGGTGTCCCTGCTTCTTGCAGGGGGGTTGGACTGGATGACCTCTGGGAGTCCCTTCCAACTCCAGCCATTCTATGATTCTATGATCCTGCTACTTCCAGAGGAAATTCTCTTCCTCCAACTGCTGAGTGAGATTCCATGAGGATCAGCAGGACAGGTTCATGGAGCAGGTTGGACGAGACCATTAGTACATGTGGAAGCATAAAAGAGTTTAAAATCAATGGGAATTGATTCTAGGCAATGCTGGTACCAGAGAATGGTTTGAATTCTTAGGTGAAACTTAAACACCCTTTGTTGCACTGAACACCCTGGTGAGACAAACTGGGGATTGTCCAGATCTCTCCAGCTTCAGTGCAACAATCACGTGCTTATAATTAAGTGTATGGGTAGAATCAAGATGTAGATATATCTGGGGCTTGCAGAGGCTGTAAACGGTTGCTGCAATTGGAATTTCCTTGCACGAGGCAATTTAGCTCTCCTGATTAAAATGACATATGCAGGTATGTATTTACATGTGGAAAAAAATGTTAAGAAACCTCTGGAAAACAAAACATCCTTGGCCTCTTGTTGATCTCTTATATCAGTTTGAATTTTATTTTAAGAAGAAAAACAGGAAAAAAAAAACAACCCAGTAACAAAGGTGAGACATGTGACAATAAAACTTCAAGCTGCTTTTGAAGATACACAAACAGTTAAGGTCCAATATCCACTAAAAGTGGAATTCAAAGGATATCACTGCTGAAGAGGAATCCAGGTAATTACTAAATATTTAACTTTATTATCTGCCTGAAGGGTCAGACAGATAATAGTGCAGCCAAAGTTAGCTGAGATTCTGTGCTACTCTTTAGCCTGGGATGTAACAAGTATTTAGGAGGAAAATGTTTATGCTGTTTTCTTGTTTCTGGCACTTTTACATGAATTTCACAAGAATAGCATCGAACATAGACTACTGTTTTTATAACATGGCTATCAGTAATAGGCTAAAAATATACCTGGTGCTTGAAGTGTTAAGTGCTGAATTGATTATTTTTATTAGCATTCCCAGCTATCGGGAGTTGCTTTATTAAGAGCTCTGTTGCAGTAGCAGTCTGGAAACATTCACAAGGATGGGTGCTTTAATGGAGGACCTGACTCTCACTTGGGGTGACTTGTAGGGGTTCTTGATTGTCACTGGTTACTTGCAGTTGGTCTTTGGAAAATAGGGACACCCAAAGCTTATGTGCTATTGCAGATAACCCACCCTGGGCTCTTTGTGGCTGAGATTTTGAGGGGGGAAGGTTGTGTATTGTCACAGCTGAAATTTGGTGTTTTGGTGCAGAAAATGGTCCAGATCTGCTATTCCTGGGTGGGTTAGTGCTGAAGTGTGTCCCTGTGAGGAGCACTCTCTCCTGACAGGGTATGTGTGTGCCCTGTAACTCCACTGTACACTTTCCAAGCGATTTGGGTGTAAATTTCATTCCTAAAGTTCTTCCCAGGCTACCACGTAAGCTGCAGCCCTGGCTCTGTGCTTGACAGCTTGTCAACTCATTCATCGACCGGGCCTTCCCGTTGCGGTTCGGTTGCCATGGGTGAGAGCAGCCCAGTGTGTCATGGTGGGATTTAACTGTCTCTTCATGGTCCCAGTGCAACATCAAACATCTTACCTTAATCCTGTGAGAGCTGGTATCATCTGCCTCCTCTCAGGAGTCATCAGCGGCTCCGTCCGGGGGCCGGCATGAGCTAACTTGTCTGGCTTTGTCCTGACTGGAACCAATTATAAAGCCGGTTACAAGGCCTTGTTCCTAAACCAGTAATTAGCACAGGAGAGGCAGGTAATTTCCTAAACTACTTTTTAGCTGTTAAGTCTCCTCCTTAGCTGAGCTGTCAGCTAAATCACCCATGTGGCAGAACGGGCGGGCTTGAGGCCTGCCAGGCTTCCTCCAGCAAGCTGCTCCGCACGCACCCCAGTGAAGCATCACCCTGCCTCAGGCTCCTGGCTCTTGGGATGCTCCCAGGGGTCAGTGGCATCTTCAGCCTGCACCAAGTTCACCACACCTCAGCCCATGCCAACCTGGTGAAATAACACTGCACGAGAAACAGGCCTTTTGCTTTTGGTTGCTGCTTTATCAAAGACATTTCCAATCCCTTCTTCCAGCCAGTGGTCCAAGGGAATAATGAGATTTGCCATGATTTCAGCACCGACTGAGAAAATCAGTGGTCTTTGCAATGTTGTTTAGGAGGAGGGTTAAAAATAAAGGGTTTTGTGAGTGGGTAGGAGAAGAGGAACCTCCTTTCTCTCGTGGAGCCTGTTGCACATGTAGATAGCTCTAGGAGAGTCAGAGCAAATATGAGACAGGAACAGGCTTTCTGTAACTTATCCCTGAAAAATGCTTTTCAGCACAGCTAATGACATTGAGAAGATAATACAAATAAAATAGGAAATGGTAGAAGTTACAAGAAAAGCAAGTAAAAATAAAATTAAGTCACTCAGCCATTGTAGACATAACTTTATTAATTAAAAATTTCAAGGAAAAAAGTGGCCTAATGCAGAAGGAGTCTAGCTGCAAAAGATAACCTTTTAAGCAAAGATATTAAAGGAAAAATATTCACAGAAAGTGTTATATGTGAAAGAAGGATAGATGTTCTGTAGGCACTGTTAATTTCATTCTAAAGTTACTTTCATATCATGCAGATGAAATATGGAAGTAGTGTTGGATTTAAACAAAAATGTGGGCGCTTAAACAATAAAACCCCAAACTGATCATAAATGGGGTAGAGCTGAACTTTATTCTCCTGCTGCCAGCGGGGACGAGGTGAGGATGAGATGGCTGAATCTCCCTTTGCAGTTAGATCCATACCTGAGAGGAATTTTCTCTATGGGAATTCTAGACTGCTTGTGATTTCTAACACTGAATTTAGAAGACTCTGAGTATGACCCAGTGAGCTCTCTGGGACCGTTCCTGATACCATCGAGAACCATCAGTCCTTAGTGAGCTCAGACTTTCATCTCTCTGCAAAGAGGGCAAAGGAAGAGAAGAAAGTTAACGAGGAAGTTGACCCCTCCACAGTTAATGAGGTAGCTTTGATATGGTCAACAGATTTCCCCCAGGCATGGGAGAAGAGCAGCTTCGTTTTGCAAAGGAAGTGGATCAAAACCCAGCAGTGATGTTTACAGCAAAAACTGTAAACCAGCAGAGCAGAAAGGAGTGTAATTGCTGCTCTAGGACGGCATAAAAGGGCATGTGCTGTGCAAAAGCTGCAAAACCATCAGGGTTTACTCATGTGGGAGGAAGCCAGCTTCCATGTATTCCTTTATTAATCAAACAAGTCATCTCGTGACCTCTGATTTATCTTGGAGACTTGAGATTTCTTATTTCTGTTTTTGCAGGGCTTTCGTAAACCCGTCGCACCGTAGAAAGCGAAGGTTTTGTACACCCAGATGTGACTCACATGAAGCTTCCTTGTGGAAAGCTAAATCAGATGACCTTTTATCCCACTTCTGAGTGGGACAGCTCAATAATCACAGAATCACAGAATGTCAGGAGTTGGAAGGGACCTCAAAAGATCACCCAGTCCAACCCCCTGTCCGAGCAGGATCATCTAGAGTAGATCACACAGGAACATGTCCAGATGGGTCTGGAATGCCTCCAGAGAAGGAGCCTCCACAACCTCTCTGGGCAGCCTGTTCCAGTGATCTGTCACCCTCACAGGGAAAAAGTTCCTCCTTATATTAAGATGGAACTTTCTATGTTCCAGTTTGGAACCATTTCCCCTTGTTGGAGCCAGTTAAGGACAGACCTAAGGTTTGAGATTCAGGTAGTTTATACAGTGGCTGATGTTTTAATACTTTTGTATGCAGTGAATTTGAAATCAGAAGATATTAACGTGGTTCCTTTCCACTCCTAACCACTCCTGTTGCACAGCTCTGAGTCCTTCCTTCGGAAGGCCGCAGCCTTGCTGCCTTTGAGAAGGTTCTTCACCGAAGTGATCTGAGGAAATGCTTTTTGGCCATTTCCTCATTGCAGTTTATCAGGTTGTCTCTAGTTTGCACTGTTGAAGTAGGATATTTTTCATCACAATGGCAATAGTAGTCCCTTTGGGTATCTAAATGAATAGCAGGCTAAATGAAGAGTGTGGAATGTTTTAAAGGTGAAGTGCATTTTCCATGCAGAGGAGACCAGAATTTAATATATTTCTTCTTTTACTTATCCCTGCCCCCTTCTTTTTCTTCTTTTTTTTTTTTTTTTTAAATAAAAATACTCAGCAGTAATGGAGAACTGATACAAATTGACTAAATTTATATCAGATAGTAAATTTCTTAGAAGAGGAACCCAGAATCCAATCTGAATTTGCATAGTAGCTTTATATGGTGGAGTTTCATGGGCTGGTGTTTTACTTTTTGGGGTTTTTTTAACTCCTCTGAAGCCCTGGATGAGCCCTGTAAGGCTCATGTTCAGCACACCAGCTCCAAGTCACCCATTCCCTGCTGTTTCTCTCCTTCAGATGGTGAGGGAGCTGTGGATTTCTTCCCTGGAGTGAGGCATCCTAAAATAGATGTTCATTTTCCCAGCCCTGTATCACCGTGGTTAAACTCTCTGTGGTTCAGCTGAGTGTTGAAACCCTCTTCAGAAAGGGAATTTGGGCTCCTGGAGCCTGTGTGTGCCTGCACTGCTTGGCTGAGCTTCACATCCGAGAGTGCTAGTCCTCCTTCTCTGTAGGCACAATTAACACAACCTTTTAATAACTTTTCCCTATATTAACAGATGCTGGTGTAAAGGAAGCGATGCAGTAAGAATTCCTTAAGCCTTGCACGAGATTCCAACCAGGGAATATTTCTAAATTTACCCCATTGTGCTGGTTTGGTATTTCAGCTGGTAATAAATAAGAGCATAAAAGCTGCCTGGCAGTGTCCTTTTGCCACAGCTGAGGTTTGCCTGGCCTCTCCAGTGCTAGCAAGGGAAAATACAATCAAAGGCACATTTGACCTCAAGTCTGGTTCCTTTTTCTGCAAAGCTAATTGGGATTTTTTGTTGTTGAACCTTTTGCATTCCCGAACCTCTTGCACTCCTTTCTTTTGCTTTAAACCCCTGTATAGTATTTAAGCTTCCTAAGCACCCCATGGGGATATAATCAAAGAGAAAAGAAGCTTGGGAAAGAGCCAAGAGTGTTTCCCTTGCTGCTGTGTCACAGCCCCAGCGCTCTGGCAGTGGGGAATTCAGCTTGAGAGTGAAGCCCTTCGCTCTCCCTTTACCTTCTATCTATAATGATGCATGGGGAAAGATGTGAGAGAGACAATAATTTGTTCTTTAAAACTATGCAAGTTAGGTAGAAATAAATAAATAAACCCCTCAAGCTTTTCTGGCAAAGTGAATATATTTAATGAGATTTACTGATACAGAGTTTTATTCAAATGTGACCTTTGCAGAAAATCAAAGACTAGGGAAAAAAAAAAAAGTCTTAAATGCCACTTTATTATAGTGACACCCACTAGTGTCACTGTATTTTAGGGTCTGTCAGCATTTCCATTCTAAGGAAGAATTTTTAATTTAACTCTTATAAAATCTGCTCTAGATTCAAAACATACCCTGCATGTTCTGTGTTTAGGACCATGTTTTAGTTCAAAGCATAAATGTTTCTTTTTCTCTCTTCCTATCTCCCCTTAAACCATATCTCTGCCAGAGTAATAATTTCTCTGCTAGAAATAGTTACTAATTCTGCTACTGGATAGAGTTGGGAAGAGTTCAGTGCCATGAGAAAACTCAGGCTTATGGAGTCAGCTTGTGGTTACAGTCCTGTTCTTTCTCTTGAGAAATAAAATAATTCTTTGTGTCTCTTCTGCTTGTGGCACCATGTAGAAGGAACTGGAATTTTATGGAGCTTCAGCATTGTCATACAGCCTTTGGATGTGGGTTTTGATACTGGTGTTAAAATCCAGTTACTGAGCTGATGGAAGCTACATGTAGTCTTGGGAGGACACTTTGCTTAGCCCTTACAGGTCTTTTCAGATTACCTCTGTGAAGGGTGAGCAAGTAATTAATCAAGATTCAGCATTCACCAACTTGAGCCTCTGTTTTGCACAGGGATTACAAATAGGTTGTAGTTTGAGCTGATTGTTCAAGAGTTTCTTTGTAGACTTTTCGTTCTTACTCTATGGTTTGTGCAAAGCATGTCTGTTCTCCCTCTTTATGTGCAGCTGTGGTGCTAGGGGATATAGTTCAGTGGTGTAGCCTGAGAGCTTGGGAAAGATTCTGTGATTTGATAGTTTTTGTTTGAGTTTTTAAAATTTTTATTCTGTGTTGTACTGTCAACATTGAAAAGAATAGTTGCCACTGTTACAGTGACCTGGTTAATATTTACCTGCCTCATTAATAGTTTTCTAACAATTATCAACTTAAAAAGTGTTGTTAGTCCATACCAGACACTCTGCCACAGTTGGCTGTTTCAAGCTGTGTTGGTGTGAATATCATCCAAGACTGAAAAGCATCATTCTTGAGAGACATGGAACCCTTCCTGAGCCACTGTTACCTATTCTTCTTTACATTTCCTAAAACAAACCAAATTATTTTTCTTTCCCTTTCTGGTTTTCATGAATGAAGCTTCTGAATAACTGAATTATTAGCAAGCAGGACATGCAATACATGAAGAAATTCTTGTATGTTGCTGTATCATTTAGTTTGAAATGTTAAGTATATCTATATATAGTGAACAGGTGTATTTAATGTGTGCATGTGTATATATATATTTTTTCCTAAATTAGTTTTCCAGCAGCATATGCTGATTAGGGAAAGGATAAGAAAAATCTAATGATTCCTGAAATCAGTTTTTCTCTAAAGAGATCATTTCAAGGGCAGGAGTGACGTGTAACAGCTCTCAGCATGAAGCCTTGAGTGCGCAGGAGTTCAGCAGGGTTACTCGCAGCATCATCCCCCGTGGAATGGTCTGACTTGTACTTAGCATCATTCTTACCCTCTGAGAGTTGATATAGGTGAGTTATCCTACTGTGCTAAGTCACTTCTAGTGTGTGTTTCTCTTTCAAAATGTGGATGTAGCTCCAATTAATACTAATTGGATTTATCAAAGAAGATACCCTTCTGTACTTCCCTGCTAGGTCGCCGTAACGACGTTGTAAGAACTGCATATTGTGGAATATGATCACTACATACAGAATTTTCAGTAATAGCTCACTAAAAACCTCCCATTTTTTCTCCTTTTTTCATTGTTCATTAAATACAGGTATAGCAAAAATAATGGCTTGGAAACCAGTCTTCTGTTAGACAGAGTATGGGGCTTGGTCTGCCTTAGCCACTTAACTGTGCCAGAAACTAGATTAAAATATGAAAAGAATAAAAAAAAGGAAGGAATAATGTTTTAGTGAGTGTGCAGTGCCAGCAAGTACAGGTACATGGAGAACATTAGCTGTCCTGAAGGGTGGTGTAGAGAAAAATGCATTGAAAACTGACTCTTGGAGTGACAGGTCAAATGTGCCCTTAGCTGGGAGTAGGAGCAGATCAGCTGTGGAGTGGAAGCTGCCACCTGGTCTGGACAGGAGTTGAAGCTGCAAGAGAACAATAAAAGCTGATATAAAATCACAGAGTCATGGACTGTGTTAGGTGGGAAGGGACCTTTAGCAGCCATCTAGTCCCACACCCTGCAGTGAGCAGGGACGGCTTTTTCCTAATATCCAACCTAAATCTCCCCTTTCTAGCTATGTTGTGTATATATTTATAATAATGTATTTACTTGGTTTGCAGTTCCTGGTAGCTTACTGACATCATTAGTTTTCTTTTTTAATTGTCAATTACAGAAGTTTCTGTCCCTTGTCCCAGAATACTGCCTCTCTCAGATGTGGTTGTTATTATGTGTACGTGGGCTTAACATCAGCTAAAAGGGGTTTGTAACCAGCCAGGAAGCTGGATTTTCAGCAGTCAGCAAGAGACTGTTTTGCTTTCTAGTACTCACATCCATAGTATCAGTTCTGAGGTCATGGATGACATGCAAAAATCTGTGCAGGCTTGGGAGCGTGGATGTATGTAAACATGTCTGCATAGTTTTGTGGTGAGGTTCTGCCACGTTACGTACACATGGGCTTGCTGACTTGTCCCACACTTGTTTAGATTCCACCACCTTCTGAATTACAGAAAGCAAAAACCCAAATATGTCACCAAAAAGCAAGTATTTATAGCTCTTATTTACTTTCTTGTTGTGGAGGATGGTAAGGCATCTTCTTCCTACAGCAAGTTACATATGCTATACGAATCCGTAGGTGGTGTTCTTGTACATTCAGGAGACTGTCTATTAACTCAACAGAAAATGATTTAGTTCCTCTGTTTATTTACAAAGGCCAAGCTAAACCTTGACTAATGGGGTAATGGGTATTTAAGAAAATCCTTTTTCCTCTTTCAATAGCCAAGCTGGGGAATAGGTTGCCCGGAGATGTTGTGAGGTCCCCTGGAGCTTGTCGAGGGCTGACAAGCTCAAGCCCTGAGTAAGTTGGTGTGAACTCCTGGTTGGCCCTGCCTGGAGAGGAAGATTGGACTGGAGGTCCTCTTGACTTGGATTTCCCAGTGATCCTGACATGGCATGTGGATCTTCTGCGAAGCCAAGAACTCCCATGCAGTTGTACTCTCCCATATTTAGGGCTGTGAACAGCTAAATGTTGTACAGCATCCCCATGTGTTTGTGTCCTGTCTGACAGCATTTCTTCTCCTGGAGCTCTGCAGAAGCAGTGGGCTTGGGCTGGCTGTCTCTGGAGCAGGTAGAGGAGGAACTGCCCCCAAAGGACAACCCTCAGAGGAGTGGCAGCAGCAGTGTTGTGCAGTGGCTGGGGGTGCAGCTCATTGATGCACTCCCACTACAGGAGTGATTCTTTCTCTGGATGTTTTGCTCAGAGTGATTTCTGTGTCACTTGCACAGAAACAGAGCAGCTCAGGCTCTGCATTTGAACACGAGGTACTAGAAATGTCAGGTAGTTTGTGAATTCTTTATTCTGTTCCTTTATTCTTTTCTTTCTTTCCCACCCCTTTCTGCAGTTAAAGTGACAGAGAGCGTAGGACCTTGTTGTACTGTCTGTCTCATCTCAGAGTTCCTCTCCAGTTTGAAAGCTTGTTCCTCATTCAGTAGCTCATGGGAGTGGTGAGTGGAACCCACAGCTTTCCCCAGGGACATGTAACACACACGACACACATCCCATAGTCAGACCCGCATCTAACCTGTCGATGTGTCAGGTCAGGTGTGTGGATTTGGAGACCCTGGCTGTGTAAACACACTGAAATCCTCATCCTCATCACCACCAAGCTGTCAATATCCTGATCCTTTTCCCTGCATCACTGCACACTTTTACCAAATTCTTAAAGATTTTTGGTTTAGCGATGAAAAAGGCCCATTTTAAAGGCTTATGTTTCAGTCTCCTCCCAGGACCCTCAACACCTGAAGCTTGACCTCCTAAGCCTTCTGTTGGTGCTGCTGTCCCAGGAGAATGCCTGTCCCAAACAATGCCTATGTGGGAGTTGGGCAGTGTACATTAAATTTCAACACCTTGCTGGACATGTACTAGCAGGAGGAAAATAACTGAATGCTGAAATCAGACATGATCCTGGGAAAAGGTTATCTCTGTCTATAAACACACTGTGAGCAGCTGGGCTAGGTATGGTGAGGCTTTCTCACCATCCCACCCAACAGGGGCAGCTTCCAGGGCCAGAGAATAAAGATCCATCTCTGGCATGGACTTCAGGGTCAGCAGAAGTGTCATTGCATGCTGGGAAGCTCACCTATACCCACATAAATTGTGCTGGTTTCTTCTTTCAGAAAATACTTTTTGAAGACAAAGGGAAGGATCTAAATGGTTTATGAACTGTTATGCTGTCTGGTCCAGTGGTGATGCTACTTGCTCACCTACAGATGTGAAAAGCTTGCTCTTATGCAAGGAATATTTATTTTCTTTTATAGATGATGAGAAGTCTGAGGGTCAAAGTTTAACCAGTTGTATGCTGACACAGCCTAGAAGACCATTAAGCCATAGATGCACAGAATGGTTTGTCTTGGTAGGGACTCTAAAGATCTTCTGATTCCAAACCAAAACACAACATTTGCAGAGCACTGAAAGTTTCACTTGCCCTAAAAGTTAGGCAGTTTTTTCCCTTTATTCCTTTACAGGGATGATTATTTGTAACAGTAGTTCACTGATCAATGTGAATCCCTAATTTTCTGGTGACAGTCAAACACTTCTGTAATGTGTGAGATTAATTAGATTTTTCATTTTCCTAAACCTTATTGTGGGACTCCAGTTTAGAGTTACCTGCACAACCTTCCTTCAACTCGTTAAACTAAACTGGTACATAGGTGCATAGATGTTTTAAAAGATGGTTGCTTACATATTTTATTAATGCAGATGACTATTATTATTTTTTTAATCTGAGTCATTATAGAATGCAGAAAAAATAGGAAATCTGATGTTTTGGACCAACCTTTTTTAAACTGCTGAGATTCTGTCAAGGGTAAGCGAGGTGGATACTGATACAGCTCTCAAGTGGTGGCTGTAGAGTTGTTAGAATTATTTGGTCTTTGCTCTGAATTAGATACAACCTGGATTATCCCAACAACATAAACATTTTAGTAATTTTTGTCTTTGGGGTTACTTCAATTTTTGCCCAGCCAGAATGCAGAGCATGAGTAAACCTGCTTTATTTGTCAACTGGTCTGGTCTGGAGCAGAGCACAGACTGACAACAGGTGAAGGCTCGTGTTGGTGGCCTCTGCCTTTACCAATCCTATTCCAGCAGAGGTGGCCACCATCACCTTCACATTCCTAACACTGTCACATCAGGATTAGAATTTCACATGGGGATTTTTTCTTGTTGATTGAAAAAAACCCAATGTTTCCCACTTAAGAAACTAGTTGCTGTTCATATTTTGTATGAGAATCTCTAGATTATTTTTTCAATTAAAAATTTTTTTCCTACATTAATTCCAGTCTATAAAAAATGTCTCCCAAGGCTTTAATGAAAGTCCATTATAGATGTATCACTTAGGAAAAACATTTTATTAGCACATTTTAAAGAAAACATCACTCCAGTATCCCATGCATTTTTCATGCAGCATTAGTGGCTCTCATAGTCTGCGATTCAATCCCCTTCTACTTCATTTCCCACAATCACTTGGTGTTGGAAGAGGTGAGTCCATGGGGAGAGGCAATGTCCATAGCCAATCCTAAAGTCTTACTTTTTTTTTTTTTTGGAGGTTCCCAGCTGATGTTAAACTGCAGATGTGGAGATTTAAATCAAATTAAATGAGAACTCATCCATCCAACCTCCTTTCCTGCAGAGACACTGGTGGGGCAAAGTTGGATCTGCCAATTGATCTGGTTGGACTGAAAAAATACCGTGGTTCAGTGCTGAACATCACTCTTCCTAGCTGCCCTAACAGCAACATCTGCATTAATCCACATGAAAATAATTTCCTCACTAAAGATCTTAAAAATAAGCTTCTACTTGCAGTGATCTTTAAGCCTCTTGTGAAAGGAGCCTTAGATGTGACTCTTCCCAATCCTCACGTTAAGACTCTTTTCCTTTATTCATCTCATTTGTTCTAATATTCATATCCTTAAGTGTACAGGGAAGCCATAAATGTATGTTGTTTACCTTGTCACACCTTTGGTACTTGGTGTGCTCTTCTTTCACTGAATCACAGAATGTCAGGAGTTGGAAGGGATCTTGAAGGATCATCTAGTCCAACCCCCTGCCCAAGCAAGATCATCTAGATTAGATCACACAGGAACATGTCCAGATGGGTCTGGAATGTCTCTAGAGAAGAGATTCCACAACCTCTCTGGGCAGCCTGGCCCAGGGCTCTGGCACCCTCACAGGGAAAGAGTTTTTCCTTATATTCAGATGGAACTTGCTACGTTCCAGCTTGGAACCATTTCCTCTTGTCCTGGTTGCCTTGGTTTATCCTTGGGTTTGGACTCCCTTGGTGGTAGAGGAGTTCCTACTTGTGGAGTGCTGAATGTTGTTACTGGTTTAAAGAAAAACTGTTGCTGAAAAGCTGGTCTTTGGAGGTGACAGTCACCAGCAGAACTTCTTCACCCGAGATCTGAAGGGTTCATCTCCAGAGCTCTGTCTTCCTGCTAGTTTGAACTCTCTCTGTATTGAGAAGTCTTCTGTGGAGACATGCTCTACTTAGCAGCCTCACAGATGGAGTCAGCAACATTTGGTTCTTCGCTTTACACCTGGTTGTAATGCTCCTCTGAGGCAGGGAAGGTAGAGATCCTTGGAAGGAAAAGGGGAGATTTATTTTGCACAAGGAGTAATTAAACATGCTTAGACAGGGAAGCTTCCAAAGATTTTTTTAAAAAAAAATTTACATTAGGAAAAACTGAATTATTCTGCAAAATAAATCTTTAAAACTCGCCTGTTTTCCTTTTGATACACAATTGTGCCTTAAAGGATCATGCAAAGTGTTATTGTAGCTGCTCTGATGATGGGATTTAATGAATCCTTTTGCTACACAGAGGAAATATGTTGCCATGTTTAGTTGAGCAATGGCATGGTGCAATTTGCAGTGGTGGGATATTTGGTTTTGGCTGTCTAATTTCATCATAAAGCCTTAACTGCCAACAGCCACAGGCCTGATGCCACGTGAACCATGTGGGAGTTCTGGGCACGTGTCAGAGTACCAGTTGGGTCCAGTGCCCTGGTACCTGCACAAATGCTGCTCCTTACTCACTCAAGTTTAAAGATACTGAACTTTTCAGTAAACCAAAGCTTACTACTAAGTGCACTCCATACATTAGCCATTACAAACAGTCATTTTGAATAATTTTGCAGTGCCTTTGGTGCCAAAATCTTTGTTTAACTCACACTCTATATTACTGCTTTCAAAAATGTACTTGGGAACGTGTCTTGTGTTGCTGTGGTAGCTTAAAAGTCCTGTTACTTTACACTTTCCTGTGACTGGTTTTTCTCTTTACAACTTGTGCAGATTTGCCTTCTAGTTGCAAGTATTCCAAGCTGGGAAACAGCAGTGAGGACCTTGGCTGACAGTAAGGGCACAGAGCTGCACAGACAGTCAGCAGTGTTTGAGAACTGGTGAAGACTCATATAATTTTTTAAACTTCAATTTAAAGTAAAACCATACCAGAAAGTATGACAAATCCAGTATGGAATTGGCTGGAATGATGTCATAGTGGATCTCTCTTTCTCGTGATCCATTGAAAATGCTCCCAGAGCATGTTTCTGGCAGGGATGGGGAGATATGTGAAGCCCCAGCTCATCTCCTTCCTTAGGACTTACCAGCAAAGAGCAGTTTGGGGTATGAATATTTGAGGGTGGTGCTTTGTCAGTCTTGTGACTTTTAATTTATGGTATAAACACACCAGAATAAAACCCCACAGATCCCTGCCTTCGTGTTTAGCAAAACCCAGATGAAATATCAACAAGAAATGGGATGGGTTTTTTAAACCATACTGCTTGTTATGAAATATGTTGCTATTTTTTTTGGTGGTTATTTTCCTCACAATTATAGTGGAAGCAAAAATAGACCCGTACTTCAGTAATTTGGGATCCATAGATGCTTTTGGTTCTAACATTGTGAATACAATATAAATGGAACTCGTTTTCTTTTTTTAGGTAGATACAGCTGCAGTGGCTTTTGGATATTCAAAGGCACTAACCTCTGTAAATGACATTTAAGGCATATATCTAGAAATGCAAACTGGAGTCTTGTAAACCAGTAACGAATTTCAGATGTCATCTAACAGATGAAAATGCTGTATGTGAAGCAACTGTAAAGCTTGCAATAAGAAACTGGGTTTTAAAGCTAAACAGCTGAGGGCAGCTGCTCTGATATTATATGGGATATAAATATTTAACCACTACTCCTATGAAAAATTGTGTGTTGTAGCAGACTGGAAGATTTGAAAAAAAAAAAAATACCAACAAAAGACCTTCCTTTCTTTTTTGAGGAACAGCAATCCAAACTTTGAAACAGATTTGACATGGTGGAGGATTTTGGTGGTACCAGAAAACCAAAGCTGGGTTCCTTCTCCTTGTTGCAACCTACTTGAGGAGGCTGAAGGCACAAACGAGCTCTTGGGCCTCATGCAGGGGGGTGATGCCCACGAAGGCCAGAGCAGGTTCAATCACCAGAAGTATCTCAGAGCACTTTTTTCCCTGGATCCCAAGGGAGAAACTTTGCAGAGTTACTCAGTTGGCTCTGTGACAGCTGGGAAACTCCCTGATGCCGAGGTTATTCCTCGTGGATCTCGTTTGGCTAGCTCCAGAGCCTCTTCATGTGGCCCTGGCAGTATGAAGCACAGGGATTGGAGAACTGGATTCCCGATTTCAATGTCTTTGTTCTGCAAAATATGTGCATAAGAATAGATAATGGATAAGATATGGAGACCTACATGCTCGAGTCCTGGTTTAAAAAGCAGCAAATGAATGGAAAGAAATGAATTGAGAATATTTTTATTTGCATATTTTCCATTAATAAAATACCCTTTTATCCCCAGAAAATGGAGCATTGGCTACATTTTGAAGTGGAGATATTAAAAGAAGCCTGTTTTTTAGAAGCCTGCAGTCTGACAGGAAGCAGCAAGTGATTGCAGAACAGAAATCTCTGCTACAACAAACACATTCCAGCCATTCCTTCACCCACCAGCCTCCTGCCCCGAGTTAAGGGGGTGCACAGGAAGGGAAAGTGCCAGGCAAGTTTACATCATGGCAGCTTGCTGCAGCACAAACAGTTGCACACAGCCTGCTGTCAAGTGTGCACCTCGTGCTGGGGATGTTTGTCCTCACTCTGTAAATCAGCCTCTGGAGCAGCCTTCGGGCATCCGAGGGCTGCAAATACTGGCTGCGACCCGGGCTGAGAAAATGAATTCCTCGTTTCATATGCAAACATCTTCCTGCTCCTGGTTAAAGCAGTGTGAGCAGAGGGGGTGAAACTGCCAACTGGGATAAGCATGGAGATGAAGGGGACCCTGCTGAAGGCTTCATGCTACAGCCCTAGAGAGCTGCTGTTCCTGTGGATGGTGGTTTGGCTTTCCCTGCTGCTTTAAGCAATTCTGGGAGGACTGGGGTTGGGAGAAGTGACTCCCTCCACAGCAGGTCACAGCTTTCCCTGTGTTCCAGGGGTGTTTTTGGATTTTGTGTCTACTGCACAGGTACAGGTAGTGATGTGCAACCAGGAGCTCCAAGTGTGGCTTTCTCCCCTTGGCTGTCTCTAGTCTTACTAAAAGCCTGGTTTACAGGTTTGAGGGTGAAAGGGAATCCCAGGGTTGTCACAGTGGGTTTAAGTGAATTAATGAAAAGATTATGTATTCTATATGCTAACCTGCTTTTAATACATCTGGACATGGCTCAGTGTAGGTCTTCACCTCGTATCCATGATGGGAGCACAAGATGCCAGTTGTACATTTATTGACTTGCATTTTTCCATCATTTCTGGAGATCAGCTTGAAGCTTTCCATTTTCTCTGGCAAGCTATATGCCTGCTTATAGATTAAGTGAATCCACTTGATGTGGAATGCAGTTATTTCTTAGCTTGAATCTGTGTTTTTAAACGTTCTTCCTTGGGGTTATCTGTAAAAACTTACTTTGGCTTTATTTTTCTTTTCAAGTTCTAGCCTTCCCCAAAGTGTTGCTCCTCGTCTCAGCTGACCTGTACCTGAGCAGAATGATGCTCTGTTGGGTGACTACTCCTGTTGTCATCTGTGAAGAAAGTTTAAACATTTTAATACGTGGCATCATTCCCACAGCTGTCATTGCTGTCTGCAAGTTTATTCTCAGCACAGTGTGAAGCTTTCAGCCATGCAGAAGGGCAACACTTTCACTGAAATTGCTAAGACATGAGTTTTATATTCAGATTTCTCCTGAGCATAATAGAACTTGTTACCAGGTCCTCTTAGCTCCTCAAATTTAAGATTGGTATTCACTACTGAGTGAATTCTGGGCCAGAATCCCTCTGAGTCCTGCATGAATCTGCTTTTTTAGAGCTCTGAAAAGGTTTTCTGGTGAGGAACTTATGGCACTGAGATAATGAACTGCTGAAAGACATCAATGTTTTTTCTTAAAACACTAAGCTCCTGTTATCTCATTCAGAGGGACAAGGAAGAGAGCTCCTTTTCTCTCTAACCCAGAGTATTTCTTTGTGAGTCCTTGTGCACTAATCACAGTTGGTTGCACTTAGTTTGTAAATAGGACACGGCTCCAGTTCCATCCCCGTGGTTTACACACACAAACATCTGTGCATGCACATCTGTATAAGTGTCACATCAAGCAGAATGCTTCTCCAAAGTTGCACTGATGCAAACAGGTGCAGGATGTGTTTGGGAATGTATCAGAGTGTGGGGAATACTGTTGGAGACTGGGGATTATCTGAAAGCATCACCTGGGATATCAACAACCTGTGGCTCCACAGACATCAAAAAAAGTTGGCAGTGAAGTAACCCACTTAGGAAAAATATGGAAATAATTGGCACTAGAACAAACAGCAGGTCACTGGATGAGGAGAAGGAAAGAGGAAGTGAATGGCAGGGAATGTTGGATGAGAAAATTTGTAGGGAAAGTCAGAGGGATCTGTGGTGTGTTGAGAATTCCCAGGTTTTATGGCTGTGGTGGCAGCAACAGGTCTGGACTTCCCAGACCACGTGCTTCAGCTTCCCACACCAGTGTGCTTCCTTCCTGCTCTGTTTTTTGATGCTTTACATCAGTGCTTACACTGTGGTCTCCATCCTTTGAATTATTATCCTCTGCAAACCCCAGTGATGGTTCCTGCTCAGCACCTCAGGCCAGGCAGGTGAGGCCGGCTTAAAAAGCCAGAAGCTGCTGTTGGGCAGAGCACAGAGCTGCTCTTGCTGCTGCTGGGGTGTTTTCCTCTTTGAATTGCAGAGAAGACAAAAATACTGATAGATGTATATATATATGTATATAAATATATATATGCATATAAATACCTTATTAATGTATCTATTCATACCTAGGTGTTTGGAGAAGGCTGTGGTTATTGATGCAGAAATTCCAGAAAAAAATATTAATAGAGACAACTCTAAAATACTGCATGAGAGAGGAGTGAGTAGCTACCAGCTGAAGTTTTCATTGTCACAGTTGTTGTGTCCTTTGTCACAACAAAGGAGCTGGAGTTGTGGTTTTATGAGTGTGTGGAGCAGCTGTTACCTGCTCACAGGACTTTGCAGCCTTGCTTGTGTGGCCAGAAAAGTTTCTGAAAGCAGCAGGTGGAAATCCTGGATGTGTAAGAGCAGCTCATCCAGCCTGAGGCTGATGTGGACAGAGTACCAGATCATGGCAGGCTCCAAAAAGGGTCATGTTTTTATTCCTAGATACAGTAACCACATTGCTGTTCTTTCCTTTTCCCCAGTGGGCAGGAGTTCTCCATTTTCCAGGCATCCCAGCCACCATATGAGGTAGTGGGGATGCTTCCAGCCTCGGGAAGGTTGGTGCAAAATAGAGATTCCTGCCTGATGCAAATGCTTTGGTCTGGGTGGAACAGCTGGAGGAACGAGCAGAACAGGACCTGCTCCTTGCAGACTCCAACCTGCATTTCCTATATAACTCCTCCTTTGCTTCTCTAGAGATCCCTTCTCGGTTCCAAGTCGGTCTCCTTGCTAATTCCCAAGTTAAATATTTGTTCCCAAATGGTTGCAGAACTAACAAGTTGCCTGGATCCTTTCCATCTCATGTTTGGAGCTGACATCACCATCTCCTTCAGCGCATTCCTCCTCCTCCTCAGGGGCTGACCTCCGGCACCAGCTCGAGTGCTGTCTTCTGGCATTTGAGAACACCCTCTTGCCTCTCTGGAAGGGTTCTCACAGCCAGAAGACTCTGATTTCAGACATTCCTCAGGCACTTGCCATTTGTTTTCCTGTAGAGTTTGAAGAGGAGCATTTTGCATGTGCTGGACACCCATTTGTATATTGATCCTCACTTGCAGATTCTGCTCTGTCTGGAATCTCTATTTCTGTCACAGAGATCTGGGAGCTGTTTGGCTGCATATTTTTTATCTCTGGTTTTTTTTTTCCCCCTTTTTACTGTGCAAATGAATCTGGTGAAGGCTGCATCCCTTTTATTCCCTGTTTGTGGAATAAGGAACTGATCTGTCTCAATGATTTGCTTTTATGGTAACTCCTATCTCCAACTAAAACCAAAACATTTTCTTCCCATTGCTTAGAATTGTGTAATTTGTATTTGTTGCTTGGTTGCTCAGGGAAAATAAGTAACCAGTTCCTAAAAGGGCAGAGAGGATTAATGTTTTAGCTAGACTATAAACCATTATTATTGTCATTGTTTTTTATATTTTATTTTAATGATGAATCCTGCTGTCATTCTAGTTCAGGAACAGCGACACCAGACAGGACACATCTTCCATTGAGAAGTTTGCCAAGTGTTTATTACAGAATTTACCATTTTTTCTTAGTTCACTGTAGGATAAAGACCAAGGAGTTTCCAACAGTCAATAACAGTGGGAGAGTCTTCCTGGAGGAAGGCTGATCCCTTGGAGGATAGGTTGATCTAGCGGTCGCTGTTGAGGCTGGGAGTCTGATTTGCTGAATTTATCTGGGCAAGCTAGTCAACTTCTCAGTGACTCAGCTTCCCTGTGCTGAGCAGGAGTTAACAGCAAGGCAATAAAATGAGATGTTATTAATGTGAAATTAAATTACTCATATCTTTCTTTAAATATAGTTATTTTCTCACGTTGACTAACTTCTCGTTCTGTAGGAACGCAGTTGACTTAAATTAAATCACTGAAGGACTGAGATAATAGAGTGAGGATGACAAAATATGCTAATCCAAGGGAAACAGTAAAACTGGTCATTTCAGGATGCTCTCAGAAGCATCACATCCTCAGTGATCGTGTTGTAGTGTCATGGGCAGCTCGAGGTCTGACAGTGCCCTTGTGGTGCCAGCATGGGTGTTCCGATGGCATCGCCACCGAAGGCAGTTCGGGGTTTTCATGTAAGAGACACATGTGGAGGTGTCTGTTAGAGTTGAAAGGTCATGAATTCATTTGTAACAGAGGAAACTCTTTGCTTGTGGCTCAGTAAATGAACATTGATTGAATCAGTGGAACCATGTGAGTAGAAGCAACTTGTTACATGAGGATTATTAGAAAAAACATCTTGGATATTAGAAAAAAGTTCTTTCCTGTGAGAGTTGTGGAGCACTGGAGCAGGTTGCCCAGAGAGGTGGTGGATGCCCCTGGATCCCTGGAGACATTCAAGGCCAGGTTGGATGAGGCCCTGAGCAACCTGATCTAGTTGGTGGTGTCCCTGCTTCTTGAAGAGGGGTTGGACTAGATGACCTCTGGGAGTCGCTTCTAACCCTAATCATTCTATGATTCTGTGATTATGGTTTATATCTGGTGTGGTGGAGTTCAAAATACCCATTCCTTGTAGTAACTCTTTACAGGCAGCACTGTGGGTTTGGTCTTTAGGCTGGAGAAGATTGAGAAGTCCATAGCTGGACAGTAAGCAGGTTACAGCACTGCTGAAAAGTCCCTTGTGCTGAGTGTGCTTTTGGGTCTGAAGGAAGATGTGGCGAAGGGTGTTTGGTAGTTTGGCTGACTTAGGGAACTGGGAGTGAAACACCCACTTTTGAATTCTAGAGTTGTTTTTGGGGGTCATCTGGTGAAATAACTGAGTGTTCAGGGTTGTGTGGACTCAACAGCTGCTTGCAGTGACTTACTACAACCTACACACCAAGCGTCACAAGTAAAACCTTCCAAACGCTCTCTGTTAGCAGGTCAGCGGTGAAGAGCTCTGAGCAGGAAAGGAGTCCAGCCCCAGCCCCAGCCTTGACAGCATTCATGGTGGAATAATCTGCTCTCTTGGGAGACTGGAGAAAACATCTTTTTGGTACAGCTGGTGAGTTTTTGTTTTTACACCCAAAATAGGTGTAGTGACTAGGGAAGCCATGGGTAATGGTTTTCTGTAACCCACGCTTCAGTCATTAGCTGCTAGACTCTGTTGTTACCAATAGAGCATTTGCTAGTTAAATATGCTGATTGCAGGCCAGTTTTCCAAGGAAAAACTCACATATTGTTAAAGCTTTGCTTAACTGAAAGCTCACCTAAAACAATAATAACAAATTCAAACCAAACCCTTCTACTTTGTGGCCGTTAAAACCTGAAGAAAATGTAGAAGGAGCACATGTACACATCCTTACAGTCCTAAGCAGCTTACAACTTTGTGCCAGCTAAATGTACAGAGAATGTAGGTCTTTGTGGTTGTTAGGTGCATTCATTCTTCTTGAAGCACTGGCTGTAAATCCAATTTTATAGATTAAAGACTTCTAGCATAATGTAGGCACCTGTCGGTTTATGGAAGCCTAAAAATATCTCCCTGGATATAACATGTTTTTTCAGCAACTTGGAGCATATGTACATTTTTTGATACCTTTTAAGCTTTTTTTTCCAGTCCTTGTCTGTCACCTCAGCTTGTTGTGCTAGCTGTAATACGGCTAATGAAGTACATGCTGTTCATTGGCTGGCTTATTAATATGCAGCGAGGGCTTGCCATTAGCACTTAATAATATAATAACTTTCCACATTGCTGAAAGAAGTCAAAAGGCAGCACTGTCACCACTTTGCAAAGCTGAGGGGATGGGCTCTTTACTGGTAGAGGTTATGGGGAGGGTGAGGGATCATGGTGACTTCAAAGAGGGTTGTCAGGAGCTGAGCAGTAAGTGGGTGTTATGGTCTAGTCTGAGCTGAGAGCACCTTGATATTGGACCAGTGTGGGTGCCTGCTTGTCCTGGTGGTGTTTGGGAACTCAAGCTTGGAGATTAAGCCCAGTGTAGTCTTCCAACTGCAGTCCTTACTTCTGGGTGAACACATCAGTGTGGTGCTGAGTCTCTGCTAGAGGATCAGTGTCTTAGTAACAGCAGTTCTTGGGTGCAAGATCCTATGGAGCTTGCGGTGAGTGAAGCACATCGCTAGATAAAATCCTCCTCCTGGTCTTGCCTTGTGACAACAGAGGAGGCAAGTGCAGGTTTTAGTCGCGAGACCAGAGCAGAAGTTGTGACAGCAGAGGAGGCAAGTGCAGGTTTTAGTCCCTAGACCAGAGCAGAAGTTGTGATAGCAGAGGAGGCAAGTGCAGGTTTTAGTCCCTAGACCAGAGCAGAAGTTGTGACAGCAGAGGAGGCAAGTGCAGGTTTTAGTCTCAAGTCCAGAGCAGAAGTTGTGACAGCAGAGGAGGCAAGTGCAGGTTTTAGTCCCTAGAGCAGAGCAGAAGTTGTTCCTTGTGGCCTCTCACCAACTTGTCACGGCTCCATCAGAAAACCACACAAGCGCCTGAACGCTTTCGGTCCCTTTCAGGGGAAGATCAAATTGTGAGTTTCTCTGAAACAAAGACAGTGAGAACCATCTGCAGATGAGACTTGGGGATCTTAGCACTCCTCTTTTGAGTCTGATGCCTGCAGCAGGAGCCCTGTTTTGGGTACCTAGTTTCCCCTCCACTCCTCCCCCGTCTGAATGGCACTGAGATTTCCGTCCTTTCATTAAATATGGTTGAAACTGGCCTATGGTTCAAAAATTATTGGCAGAGTGGGAGAAACAGGGTCATAGGCAGCCTGGTAACTAATGGATTTACATAAGCCTTGTGTTGTTAGGAAACCATTCTGCAAAGCCATCACTGTGTTGATATAACCTTTGATGGTGTTTGGATGGGGTTAGCTCATACTTGAACTGCTGATTCATCCGACAGTGTGTTTAACTTTGTTGAAGAGAACTGTAGCAGGGTTTACAGATAACATGGAGTTATTAGTTTGAAACTTGGAGATGGGAGAGAAGAAACAGGAAGGAAATCTGAGCTCTGGTAGGTCAATCGTTTGGTTACATTGGCATTAAATCAAGAACCAGAGGAGAAAAATTGTGCAACAAGGATCTGAGTCTTTTTTTACTGCCTTGCCACTTTCTATTTATGGGAACCCAGAATGACCTGGCTTCCTGGACTGAAAACACTAGTAGCATATCCTTAATGATAGTCTTTTATTTTTTAAGTCAGTCTCTGCTCCGTATCTGGGACATTTGTTAGCAGCTGCCAAAGCCCACACTGCAGTCTGAAGGGTGGTGAGACCTGGAACTGCATCTCACAGCACATGAAAACCCAGGTAGGTTAATAAAACCAGTGATGATGGCAGGGCTGCCTCTTCCACCCCCAGGAAATCAACACTCACACTGCTCTCATATTCCCTCTCCCCCTTGAGAAGAGCCTTATATAAATGTTGTCACTCATTCTTCTTTTCCCAACAATGCCTCCAGGAAGAATAAGGCTGTAATGGCCAGCAGGAGAGAGATTAAGCAGAGACATCAGCAATCCAACTGTTACAGTTTTTCTCTCCTTTGCTTGGCTCTTGTGCTAAATTTAATCTGTCCCCCAGACAGCTCAGAATCTTTTCTTCTTTATTTTTTTTTTTCCCTGTTCTGATTTTATGCAGGCTGTACTATGGCTGCTGCTTACCTCTGCCTAGCTTGTATTGCTCCAGGAACAGCATTCTGAGACAGGCTGATATGCTTGACACCCATGAAAATTGGTAGAAGGGTCCCCACTGATTTCAGCAGAACCTCATCAGGCAAGGAATTGCTGTGAATTGCTGAGAAGTTTTATTATTTGGGAGAACAGAGGTTTGAGGACATGTTAGCAAAGCACAGGCTTCCTTGCTAGTTGAATGCAGAAATGTATTCCTGAAATATGCTGTTTCAGGGGGAAAAGGATTAATCTCACTTAAAGCACGTGTGCAACAAACAGACTGCACGTCGCGTGGAAGGGCACAACCTGTCCTGTCTGCTGCAGCTAAATGCAGGTATTTTTCCAAAAGAAGTGAGGATGTGCATGCAAGAGATGGTTTTTGGTCATTTAACCTCTTACCCAGGTGTCAGAGAGGCCCTGGAGACCCTGAAGCACTGCTGAGCGTGAATTTGAGCCAGAAAAGGAGACAGGGGAAGGCAAGAGCAGCAGAACTTGTGTTCACTTGTTGAAAGAACATGAATGGAAGTGGTTCCATAAATGGGGAAATGGGTCCAAGCTGGAACATAGAAAGTTCCATCTGAATATAAGGAGGAACTTTTTCACAGTGAGGGTGACAGATCACTGGAACAGGCTGCCCAGAGAGGTTGTGGAGTCTCCTTCTCTGGAGACATTCCAGACCAATCTGGACACGTTCCTGTGTGATCTACTCTAGATGATCCTGTTCAGGCAGGGGTTGGACTGAGTGATCTTTCGAGATCCCTTCCAACTCCTGACATTCTGTGATTCTGTGAAAAAGCTCTTTTTTCACACCTTCTTTATTTAGGAGAGACGTCAGTTGTACATTTATTTTAACAGGCAAGTCTGGGTCCAGTTGACCAATTTTTTCCTCAGTCTTTTATCTTGGAGGGCCTTGAAAACTGGATTTCTAATTTTCAGTGGCCAGAATCAACACTGTTATATACAGTACCAAATAGCTTCATAAATAGCTTGATACTTCTTGTTGGTTTTGACCATCACAAGCAGTATGAGAGGCTTCCCCCAGCCCCTTTTGCTCGTTTTTGCATAGTATTGAGACCATACAGTTCCTGTTTTCTCTCTCATTGTTCAAGCAGTGACTTTTATCATGGTTCCCATTCACTGCTAGGTCTAAAAAGCTTTTCTTATTGCTCTAAATGTCTCTGAAGTGAAAATTGAAGTAACTTTCTCACGAGACTAATCACCAACCCCACCCCAAGAGAGTAAAATTTCCCTTAGTAGCAGCTTATAAAACACTGTCTGGTGGTATCAGCTGTCTGTCACCTGGATTCTTCACAAACTCATAGTTTCTCAGAAATAAGATCTACTCCACTTCACATTCTTTTCCCCTGTCTGCTGGGTGGCTGTAGCCCACTGGATGATCAAGAGGAGAATAAAGACTCATCTCTGCCTTTTTTTCCTGTGCATACAAATACCATACACACAGGCACGGGATTATTTATTCATAGGTGTGAGGAAATAATCTGAATATTTCAAACAAAATTAACATTTAGAAAGGTGTGAAAAAGGATTGCAATATTTAGCCCTACTTTAGATATGTAGCTCTTGTTTGTCTTCCTCTGAGCTTTTGGAAAAGAATTCTGTTTCTAAAATTAAGCTCATATATATATATATACACACACACATAATAACTGGATATTAAATTGACATAATTAAATTACATCCATTTCTGAGGAAGCCTTGTCAGCAGATGAATATTTGGCACTTTTGTAACCATTGAAAAATCTGGAATAACTGAGGAAGTTTATAAATTCTTTGTGATATTCCTGGTTATCCAAGCAGCCTTCAAAGACTGCGCCAGTGCATGTACTTGAGTCTGGATCTCTCTAGTGTCATATCACAACTCTTGAGTCATGTTAACACCAGTCAGGTTAAAGGATAACTTCATACATACAAGATTTTTGAGTCTTTTGCCTCTGATCATAATTTCCTGCCCAACTTTCTACACCTCAATGGAAAAAATACATTTTCAGATAGAATTTGAGTCGAGCTCAGACAGAGTTCTGAGATTGCTTCTGTTCAGGACTCTTTTGTGATACCTAAGAGCACTTCACTGCTTCTTTCTATGTTGCAGTTCTGAAGTGAAGCCATTTGAAGGAAAAAGGACTCAAATAGCACACCAGACACTGTTATTGCCATCAGTTACGCTCAGCTGGGAGACTCTGCTCACAGAGTACATCACAGACTGGGATCCCTGGTGCAGATAGAGGTCTGTCTGGGTCAGAGAAGGGAGGGAGGAAGAGTTTTCCTTCTGCTTGTCTGTGCATAGCAGGCTGAAAATAGTGTATTGCAGGGTTTTCATTACTTCAGTCACAGGGATAGAATTGTTTCTTTGAACTGAGTTGTATGGATGCATGTGGTGGAGGTTGCAGACTTTTTTAGAGCAGGAGACTTGAGATCTCCAGAGAAAGGTATTGGTTCCTCAAACTCTTGTCTTACAGGAAAAAAAAAATAAATAGAGGTACCAGAGGTTTTTGAGGGTCATTTATGTGCTAGAGAATGTTCAGATACCAGGGGTTCTGCAGAAATGGTAGCAAATGGGGACAGCAGAAGCAAATGAAAACAGAGTCAGGATTTAAAGGAAAAAGAGGTCAGACAGCTCTTACATTTGACCTCGTCTGAGTCTTTACTCTTTCTGAATTCTGATCTGCCATGTGCATGTGTAAGTGTAGTAAAGGGGAGATGCAGGCAGGAGGCTGCCTACTTTTCCTTCTGGCTAGAGGGTAGGTTGACCACAGGCTAGAGAATGGGAGGTAGGTTGGTACGTTGATTGGAGCAGGAGTGGGGGAGTTCTTCTGTTGGCTGGGGCCAGGAAGTTCCTCAGCCCACGACTGCTGCGTGACAGCAATGCTCCTTTGTTTCCCTCTGAGGAATCTGCTGGTTGTACCACAGGCTAAATTTCTCAGATAAAATTTGCAGCTTCTGTGGGTGGAGAAGAATGTTTCAAAGGGCTAAACTGGGCCTTCTTCTGGCTTGTGACTCGGAACAGCGGGAGGCTGCTTGTAGAAGGGTCTCGCTGTGTCTCTTGGCTTGTGAGGACCAGCCATGGAATCAGAGATGGAAGGGACCTCAAAAATCATCTAGTTTCAACCCCCCTTCCATAGGCAGGACACCTTCACTAGACCAGGTTGCCCAAAGCCTCATCTAACTTGGCCTTGAACTCTGCCAGGATTGGGGCTTCCCCAGCCCCTCTGGGTAACCTGTGCCAGGGTCTCACCACTGTCATAGTAAAGAACTTCTTCCTGATGTCTAATCTAACCCTGCCCTCTTTCTGCTTGAAGCCACTGCCCCTTGTCCTGTCACTGCACTCCCTGGGGAACAGTCCCTCTCCCACATCCCTGTAGGACTCCTTTAAGTATTCATAGGCCATAATTAGGTCTCCTCAAAGCCTTCTCTTCTCCAGGCTGAACAAGCCCAGCTCCCTCAGCCTGTCTTTACAGGAGAGGTGTTCCAGCCCCCTGATCATCTTCATGGAAGCCATTGTGGAGCTAGTTGGGACTCCTTTGCCAGATTTTCTTGAGATCATATTTATTTAAGGTCTCTGATTATTACATGAGAGATCATATTTACTAATTGTTAGATTGTTGGTTTTGTTTAAGCAGCCTTAATGTGAACCTGTAAACATTTCCTTGATTTTATTCTGCCTTTGAAGTTGAACCAATGCTAATGCTGTTGGATTAATGATATCCTCCAAAGTAGAATCATAGAATCATAGAATGATTGGAGTTGGAAGGGACTCCCAGAGGTCATCCAGTCCAACCCCCCTGCAAGAAGCAGGGACACCCCCCACTAGNNCCCCCAACTAGATCAGGTTGCGCAGGGCCTCATCCAACCTGGCCTTGAACGTCTCCAGGGATCCAGGGGCATCCACCACCTCCCTGGGCAACCTGTTCCAGTGCTCCACCACTCTCACAGGAAAGAACTTTTTTTCTAATATCCAATCTAAATCTCCCTCCCTCTATTTTGAAAGTACAGGAAAAGACTGAGCCTGTTCTGATACTGTCCATGTTATAGTGGAGAGGTCTCCATGGTGCTTTTGTGGTTACTAGAGCGGCTGACCCAACGTTTTCTGGTGGTGCTGTGCCTTGAGGCATGATGCAGATAAAACTGCCAGTGCTGGCCAGTTTTCTGAAGGAATCACAGCGTTGTTATGTCAGCTGGGGACAGCAATAGCTGTCCAGTCTTTGAAAGCCATGTTTTGAAAGCTCAAGGTCTATTAGACCTTGAGCTGTTGGCTGTGAACTCCTACAGAAGCATCCAAACTCCTGCTTTTCCCATCTGCTCTTGCAAAGGTAAATGTGACAACTCACTCTGGGGACAGACCTGACTTCCTTCATTAACTTTAGATTAGTCTAACCCTACCCATTTTTCTTGGAGCTGTGTGTAGGAGCTGCACAGAACACCCAGTTGGTTCAGACAGCGCGGCCAGGCCATTAGAGGGGCCTTCTTGTGGTGAGCATCCCATGCCCGTGGCTTACAGGTTGTTCTATGTGTCAGCTTGTAATATGATGCAAGATTCCATTTGTTCCTGATGAATCCAGAGTGATCCAGGGCTGGATTCCTCAAGTCTCACTTCCCACTTGTTTTGGGGTTGTTGTTGTTTGTTTTATGCTACCGCAGGAATGGTCCGTAGAGGCCTTGAACTGAAGCCAGCGTGACTGGTAAGAGCCAGTCTGGAATTACTTCCTGCTCTTGTGTGCCAGAATCATGAATTCCTGACATTCCTGACACCTGAAAAGTTTCAGTGGTCACTTCTGGAGGAATTGGTTCAGAGCTGATTAATTACATTTGATTATATTGTGGTGAACTCGTATGCCTGCCATTCCCAATCGAGTCCTGTGACATTGAGAAGGCTGATGACACCAAGTGCCTTGCATACCTTGGGACAATCAGTGCTGCTGAAACCTTCTTGAGGGAGTAAACCTTCTTGGTTTCTTCTTGGTCAGCCTTAGGAGGAGCTTCACCAAAGTACCCACCTGGCTGACTTAATCCACAGTGCAAAACGTGACATTCTGTAAGCCTTTAAGTTAAATTTAGTCATTTCATATGATAGAAAAATATGAAACATTATTAAAAAAATAAGTTGGTAATGGGGCAGTGATTATTTTACATCAGATTCTGTTTGGTCCCCCCAAATATTGGGGTAATAGCATGTGCCATTCCAGAAGCTGTGATCATAGCATGTCTTTCATCAGTGTGCCACTGTTAGGCATGAAATGCTCTGTTTAGGATTTGAAGAGCCAAATGTAAATGTGGTTAATGAGACACAAGGGGACTGGTCTGTGGCTGGGGAGAAATGGCTTTTAGCAGCAGATGCAGACACAAGTATTGGATTTCAGTCTAGAAAATGTCAAAGGCAAAAAAAAAAAGAAAAAAAAAGAGGCTTTAGTCCCAAGCAGGGCAAGGAGCTATCAGAATTGAGATGGCTAAACAGCTGTAGCCTGTTTATGTATCTTACTCCATTGTTAGAGGACTGGAAATTAAATGAAAAATTGAGAGCATGTTAAATCCATTTAAAAAGTTGACCGAGACACAAAAAGCAATGTGAAATTTGCCAGTAGTTTTAGTATCTAGAACGTACCTAAAGTCCATTGAAAGGGTCTTTGGAATGGGTATTGTAGGGAAACACTGAAAATCACAGAATGCAAAGAAAAACATTCACAAATCTCACAGTATCAGGAATTGTGTGTCTGGAAACTGCTGCTCTGATGCCCATAACTCCAGAGTATTCCTGCTATCAACAACTGCCTTAACTACTGATCTGAGCAGTTAGGTCAGCATTTTGTCTCAAGTTGTTGAAAAGTGGCATGTTTTGGAGCCTGAACAATGATGGTATTTGATACTGGCTAAAAAGGAAGCAAAAAGTAATTAGGAAATATTATTGTTGGCTTCAGCAACTGCTCTGCAGTTCAGATGGTTTAAATTACTACTTCAGGGTTTGGCTGTAAAACTCATGTCCATCTCAACATCTTAAATGGTTTTTGAAAAAAGGTACTATCTTGCTGGCCTAGATCTTGACAACAGCATAAATGAACCCTCAAAGGCTGCTAGTTCCATCTCATTTTACAGAAGTCAACAAATACTACTTTTTTCCCCCCTCTCCAGTTCATTGGCAGTAAATTACTTAGACTCAGAAAATGACAATGTGAAAAGTAGCATCTTTTTCCCCAGACTATTCCATCTTTCAGCAGAGAATGAATTCTAACATGTAGTTGGACTCTACTGCCTTGTTTTCTACCCTTTCCTCTCTGCTCCACCTTCAGTCATGGGTAACTGGGTGGGTGCTCCTCCCTACCAGCTCTGGCACCCACCTGACCCACTGCAAGCCAGGTGTTTGGTTTGGTTTTCCCCCTTCTTCTGCAGCCCCTCGAGGGGCTCCAGGAGAGCTGGAGAGGGGCTGGTGCCCAGGGCAGGAAGGGCCAGGCCCAGGGCAATGGCCTTCAGCTGCAGGAGGGCAGAGGGAGAGGAGCTGGGGGGCACAAATCCTTCCTGGGGAGGGGGAAGGCCCTGACACAGGGTGCCCAGAGAAGCTGGGGCTGCCCCTGGATCCCTGGCAGGGTTCAAGGCTGGGTTGGATGGGGCTTGGTGCACCCTGAGCTGGTGGGGGGTGTCCCTGCACATGGCAGGGGGACACTGGGGGTTGGGGGTCTGAGGTCCCTTCTCACTCACACCAGTCTGGGCTGCTGTGATTGCTGTGATTCTTCCTCCTCTGTTTTGTTTCTGATTTTATTTATTTTTTTTTAAGTAAGGCTTTCCTTTGGCTTAGGGAACAGTCCAAAGCAGCACCCTGCTGCCCTTGGTGCCTGTGACCTAGAGAACTTGCTGAAACCCTTTGACTGCACTGTATTGACCTTATATTTAAACACAACCTTTTGTTATAGACCTTTGTATAGTCCCTACTACAAGAGAGTTTTGCTGAGTGGCAGTAGAGTGTGGCTGGGTGAGACAGCACGAGGCTGTTTTGCTGCAGCGTGAGGCTTGGTGAGACCTATCGGGGCTGCTGGAGGTGAATGGAATTGAGGTCACGTTCTTCCAAGTCCTGCTGAAACCTACCTGGCAGCAGGACACACATTAAGCAATCTGCAGATGCTGTTCAGCACTTGATGAGTTTTCAAGAATAACTGTTAGATAAGTACTTTCATTTTTTTCTGTCTCTGAAGAATTGAAGATTAAAAGGCAAAAATCTTCTTTCTCATGCACCAGCTGAGTGTCTCCCACTCCACAGGCAGCAGGCGAGTAACGAAGGAGCTGAGCTCATTCTCCTTGCAGCACCTTGTGGAGAAAGCTCTTAGTTAGGGGTGTGACATTTATCTCGTGCATATTCGTGGGGCAGACAAAGAGAGACAACTAGAGGAGTCAGTTGTGGCTTAGGATGGCTCTGGCCAGGCTCACAGATGTGGTGGGTCTCCTCCAGATGAACGGTACTTGCTTGCTGGAGTGAGAATTGGGAAGTCAGGCTGATAAAGGGGCTGGAGCACCTTTCCTACGAGGACAGGCTGAGAGAGTTGGGGCTGTTGAGCCTGGAGAAGAGGAGGCTCTGGGGAGACCTTCTAGCGCTCTGCCAGGACCTCAAGGGGGCCTACAAGAAAGATGGGGAGAGGCTGTTCAGTAGGGCCTGTTGTGACAGGACAAGGGGTGATGGGTTTAAAATAGAGGGAGGGAGATTTAGATTGGATATTAGAAAAAAGTTCTTTACTGTGAGAGTGGTGGAGCACTGGAACAGGTTGCCCAGGGAGGTGGTGGATGCCCCATCCCTGGAGACGTTCAAGGCCAGGTTGGATGAGGCCCTGAGCAACCTGATCTAGTTGGGGGTGTCCCTGCTTCTTGCAGGGGGGTTGGACTAGATGGCCTCTGGGAGTCCCTTCCAACTCTAATCATTCTGTGATTCTATGATTCTATGCTCCATCCAAACACACACAGAGTCCTTTTAAGGTAACAATATCCTAGCTCCCTGATTGGTTTTGTGCGGGAAAAAACACAATTCTGAAAAGCCTCTGACTGTTGTTTTTCTAACAAGCGAAACAGATGGATTGGAAATAGTATTTACTGTTTATTTCCTCAACATATCAATATGTGAGGAGCCAGTATAAATTACGGTTTGACTGCAAACAAACCAACCCACGCCAAAGCAATAGAGTAAACATTGTTGTATTTTGTTTCAAGTCAATATTACGGGAATTGAGATGGCTGATGTTTCTCTTTCCACTGGCTATCTCTGACTAGCTGAAACTTAATCCCTACAATAGGAAAATAGAAAAAAAAAAAAAGATGGTTTAAAAGATTTTGTGGAAAACTGCCTTCGTAGTTATTCCACGGACCGTTGGAGTTAGTTACTTATAGTCATAGAATCATAGAATGATTAGAGTTGGAAGGGACTCCCAGAGGTCATCCAGTCAACCCCCCCTGCAAGAAGCAGGGACACCCCCAACTAGATCAGCTTGCTCAGGGCCTCATCCAACCTGGCCTTGAACGTCTCCAGGGATCCAGGGGCATCCACCACCTCCCTGGGCAACCTGTTCCAGTGCGCCACCACTCTCACAGGAAAGAACTTTTTCCTAACATCCAGTCTAAATCTCCCTCTATTTTAAACCCATCACCCCTTGTCCTGTCACAACAGGCCCTACTGAACAGCCTCTCCCCATCTTTCTTGTAGGCCCCCTTGAGGTCCTGGCAGAGCGCTAGAAGGTCTCCCCGGAGCCTCCTCTTCTCCAGGCTCAACAGCCCCAACTCTCTCAGCCTGTCCTCGTAGGAAAGGTGCTCCAGCCCCTTTATCATCTTTTTGGCCTCCTCTGGACCCTCTCCAACTTGTCCATNATCACCCCTTGTCCTGTCACAACAGGCCCTACTGAACAGCCTCTCCCCATCTTTCTTGTAGGCCCCCTTGAGGTCCTGGCAGAGCGCTAGAAGGTCTCCCCGGAGCCTCCTCTTCTCCAGGCTCAACAGCCCCAACTCTCTCAGCCTGTCCTTGTAGGAAAGGTGCTCCAGCCCCTTTAGCATCTTTGTGGCCTCCTCTGGATCCTCTCCAACTGCTCCATGTCCTTCTGATGTTGGGGGTTCCAGCACTGGACACAGTACTCCAGGTGAGGTCTCCCGAGGGCAGAGTAGAGGGGGAGAATCCCCTCCCTCGACCTGCTGGCCACGCTCCTCTTGCTGTAGATATATATGAATATAATATGAAAATAATGAGTTTGTGCCCTCAGATTGGTGGCACTCAGCACACTGTATCCCAGCACTGTGTGTCGTGCTGGCAGGAGCTTTGCCCGACCGTTAGTCGTTTATCGTAGCGTCGGGAGATGAGTTACGATGTCAGACGTCTTGACCCATCTGCCTGACTGGCCATGTGCTTCCAGCTGGAGTTTTCCAAACAGCATATTGTGGAAATTGAGAACAGATGAAACAAGGGAATGTAAAAACAGCGGATTGAATATGCTCCCCAAGTTATTCACTTATTTCAACAAACAAGAATCACGTTGATGTAATATATGACTGGTCTCAATGCTAAAAGCAAATCAAGAGCTGGAATGTACTTACGTGGCTAGACAGTAAATATCTTTGAGTCCTTATAATCCATTAAATTGCAAGAGTATGTCTGCTTGGCTAGATGGAAGGAGACATCTCTTCTCTCTCCCACTGTCATTTACTCCTCCAGTTCCTGGTTCTTTAGCCTTTCTCTTTTTCTTTTTAAGTAGTGCTGCCTCTGTATGTGTGAAACTACGGCTACTCCCACTGTGCTTTCTCCAGAGAGCTGAGTTAAAGAACTGTACAAACCCGTGTCCTGATGGATGCAGCTTCTCCACCAGGAGTTGCTGCTCTCTGCCATGAGAAGATGGCCTAATGCAAAAGATGGGACTGAGAGGCACGAGGCTTTGTGTCGAGGCTGTTCTGCTCTCGAGCGCAGGCCGCGATCATAGAAT
>VXBZ01005590.1:234728-263212 GCA_013399135.1 Heliornis fulica | reverse complement strand
ATGCCATTGGCCCTCTTGGCCACCTGGGCACACTGCTGGCTCATGTTTAGGCGGCTGCCAACCAACCCCCCCAGGTCCCTTCCCGCCAGGCTGCTCTCCAGCCACTCCTGCCCAAGCCTGTAACTGTTGCCTGGGGTTGCCAACAGATCTCACAGCCAGCAACAGGATAGCAACCTGAGGCAACACAGGATGAAGAACAGACACTGTTAACGTGAACACGTACACGCACATCTGCTTGCTACTCTCTTCAGCTCTTACCTCTACCACAGTCATTTTGGGCAATCCATGTTACTCACTCGAGAAGCAGATGGGGATGCTTAGCACTTGTGTTTTTTGTTAATAGAAGCAACATGCCATGTGTGTGCATGAAACATCCCAAACACCTATTCCTACAGCAAATCAGGTTTGTACAACCCCATCTTTCTAAAGACCGCTAACAATAGAAGTTCTGTCCACAGTGGCACCGGTATATAGTTCTGTTTTGCAGAGTGCAGATGTGCACTCTTAAGCTTTCTGTCTTTACATATCTATGTAAAGACAGAAACCCCTATGCCCCACTTTTCACTGATTTTCAAAGGGCCAGTCTTTCCAGAAACTAGTCTGACTTGCTAACAAAAGAGAAAGAAAGGTGAAGTTATGGTGCAACACTCACCCTCTAATCACATCCTTTCAATTCACTGAAACAGAGGTCATGCAGAGCTCAACAAAGCAAAAGTAATTTCTTCCAGGTATTTCTAGAGGCATGGCTACTGTTTAGAATGGTGTTGCCAGAAGCCACTAAGAACCTGTAAGCTCTTAGTTAATCTTTGGTCTACATATCTGTGTTAAAATGCTCAATAAAGTCTAGTGCATCCATAAGTACTGCAACAGGTGGGTTGGCAAAATGCAGCTGAGTGCGCTGAGTCTGTGGGAAAAGTTGGGATTGTTCCAGTCACCAGCAGGTCAGTCATGTGGGATGTCACTTTGTGGTCACTTGACCTCTCTGTACTGTTGTTGCAAACACACCTCGACCACACACAACCTGTTTGGCACCATGTGTTAGTGGGGACTGGTACTGCGCCCCTATTGCTCACGCTCTGAGGCAGGCAAGGTTTTTGAGCCAACTTCTTCACACCAACCCGTCTTCCCTGGTAGTTCTTTTCTTCCTTCAATACACACAAGCCACCTTTTGCAATCCTCTGGGCTGCTCTGACACCACACAAACCCACAGTTAACATTAGATCAGCTGTGCCCTGCGACGGCGCAAAACTACAGCTACTGCTGTGGAACAGCTGTGCGCACTACTTGCTTTCAAACATTGCTGAGAGCATTTGCTACTTCTTTTTTTAGTAGCACTGCTTCCAGATGTGTGCTGCCAGTGCAGCTGTGAGTGTTCTGTGCACCTATCAAGTGCTGACAGAAGGCTCTGATCAGTTAGCACGGGGAGGCACGTGCTTCTGTCAGCAACACCATCCAAATAAGCCCCCCGCTCAGAGTGCCCGTGTCTTGTCAGCAAGGACATCTGCACATCCACCTGCAAGCAGCAGTGCTCAAAATAACTGAAAATTTGGGTTATGCTACAATTAAAAGTGTGGATGGTGAATCTTTCTTCCTCTGAAAAGCCAGGCTGGTAGTATCACAGGACCTGGGGGCAGACAAGATGCTCCTTTGCTGAAGGATCTATTCCTGGCTGTGTGACAAACCCCCCAGGGAGCCAGGGTCATTTCGGGCAACCGGCTACAAGTCATCTCGGGCAACCCTTCCCATAACATTTTTCCCTGGTCTGCTTACTGTCATTGACTTGTGCTTGTGCAGGAGTAAAGCACTTCTAAGTAGTTCTGAAAAGCCTGCTGCAAGCCTGACAAGCCTTGAACCTGACATGCTTCTCACTGACTGCAAAGCTATGCTCCCTCCCTTTCCATACCTCATACACTCCATAGATGCGAAGACATAGGATCCCTTCCACTTATTTTGAAGTTAATTGGTGTTTGTAAAGCATTAAGATCCTCAGCTGTATAAATCAGAAGTGTTGCTAGTAGCTCAGAGCCTCTTGGGCTGCAGACCTATGGAAAGAGAGCAGAAAGACAGGGCAGGCAGATGCACACCCAGGGAAACGCGTGTGTCTGCTGCCTCTTTTATCTTGGTCAGTCCCGTTCCATTAGCTGCCCGTTACCGCTGAGCTGAGTGCTGCACTGCTATACACCATCCTGTTCAGCAAGCTTAGGGCCAGCCTTAGTGATTCTGCTGGCCAGTGCTTCGGGGGAAACTGGCAGCATAACTCATCAAATGAACTGAGTCATCCTCCGTGTACTTCCTAGGAGGATTATGACCGACGGTAATTGCTTGTAATGAACAGGCACCCATCTTTTCCAGAAGATTAACTTCCATTGCACGGGGGTGAGGTAATCCACACAGGCTTATACCATGCTCCCTGATTATGCTCAGCTCAATTTTAAGATGGATCTCTTTCCTCAAAAAAAAACCTCATAAAATGCCTAGCTCTTGTCTTTATTCCTAAAGTCCCGGTGGCTTTGGTAGACAGATGCATGGCTACAGTTAAGGTTATTTCCTGTATAAAATCCAAAGCACAGGGTTGATAGCCCTCGGAGCAGGGAGAGGGCTCTGTTGGCAAGGAAGGAGGCTGTGCTGAAGGGTGGACATAAGAGTCCTGTGTACCATCAGAAAGGCCACTTGCACACATATGGGAGAACTGCAAGCCCTGAACATGCAGGAAGGATAAATTAATGCATGCCTTGTTCTGGCCATCCTTCCCCCTGAGCACTGCCCTGTTACATGTAAGGACAGACGGTCTTTGGTGCACCCATCACAGACAGGACCTTTTGCTAACATAACCCAGGAAGGCTGGCATAACTTCTGAAACTCCTGCTTGCCTTATTCAGGTGCTGAAAGCCAGCAGTTACCTGGCACTGACATACTCACCACCGTCTTTCTCCCAGCATCCCATGGAGGAGAGGCTGGAGCATATCTCGGGGTGCTTCTGTGATCCTACATGGCATTTGCAGTTGTTTTGCTGCAGAGGAAAGGGCAGGACTAAGACACAGCCAGTTCTGGCTACAGGCACAGAGAGGCTGTAGATGTAACGTGCAGATGTTCGGTGCTGCTGGAGGCGGTTACTAATGGCTGCAGATCTCCATGGCCAAGTAGCTTATCAAATTATACTTGGGCCTACATCCCCCTCAGTAATCAAGGCTCTGCTGGCAGTTCCAATTACAAACTCTCTTTATCACAGGTTAATAGCTTAGCTGTAAGCACTCGGTGGCTAGCAAGGGCTTGGAGCATTTTGTTCTTGAAGCACGTGTTGCTTCTGTGGGTTTTGTTTTAAGAACAGAGATTGCAAATGGTAAGGGAAACACTTTAAAAAAAAAAAAAGGATACAATCAGATGCTCACCAGGCTCATAATTTGGAAATTCAGCCTGCTTTATGAAAGTTATTTCAGTATTTTTGAATTTTTAATTTGAAAAAATTATTTGCCAGTCACTGTGTGTTTCAGTGTTATTACCCATTTCCCTGTTATCACGCTGATCCGACAGTAAAGTCAAACCAAGAAGAAAAGGAGTTAGAGGATAAGCTGTCACATGTTACCATTTCTACCAGCTCTAAAACTATCTCTGTACCTTTGAAAAGCTCCTACACCTTTATCAGGCAGACTGACTTGCAGGTACCAGGTGAGGTGACCTCCCCTGCACCCCGCAGACCTTCCCCACGCCCCCACCCATGGCTGTGTTGAGCCCCAGCAGGCAGAGGACAGCTGGCACACCAGCACACCCAAGGGACTGTGGTGATTTCAGCACCTGCTTTCCTGATGGTCAGTTGAGGCCACCGCTTTCCCATCCCGAGAGACTGAGTGCGGAGGGTGACACCAGGCATTCCCACAGCCGTGCACACGAGTGTACTGCTCTGCCATCAGGATCAGGGCTAAAGTATTTAAAGGATCAACCTAATAAGCTCTGGAGATTCCCTAAGTTATGGTGTCTCCAGAACACGCTTATGCACAACAGAGAAGGGCTTGAATGCAAAACTAGTGACTGCAAACCTCGATTAACATGTCGGTATTTGCCTGAAATATTTCATAGGAATAAAATCCCAGGCACAACTCCAGACTGGGAGGAGAGTGGCTCCAGAGCAGCCCTGAGGAGAAAGACTTGGGAGTGCTGGTGGATGAGAGGCTCAACATGAGACGACAATGTGCTCTTGCGGCCCAGCAGCCAACCGCATCCTGGGCTGCATCAAGAGGAGCGTGGCCAGCAGGGCGAGGGAGGGGATTCTCCCCCTCTACTCTGCCCTCGGGAGACCCCACCTGGAGTACTGTGTCCAGTGCTGGAACCCCCAACACAAGAAGGACATGGACCAGTTGGAGAGGGTCCAGAGGAGACCACAAAGATGATAAAGGGGCTGGAGCACCTGTCCTACGAGGACAGGCTGAGAGAGTTGGGGCTGTTCAGCCTCGAGAAGAGGAGGCTCAGGGGAGACCTTCTAGCGCTCTGCCAGTACCTCAAGGGGGCCTACAAGAAAGATGGGGAGAGGCTTTTCAGTAGGGCCTGTTGTGGAAGGACAAGGGGTGATGGTTTCAAAATAGAGGGAGGGAGATTTAGATTGGAGATTAGGAAAAAAGTTCTTTCCTGTGAGAGTGGTGGAGCACTGGAACAGGTTGCCCAGGGAGGTGGTGGATGCCCCTGGATCCCTGGAGACGTTCACGGCCAGGTTGGATGAGGCCCTGAGCACCCTGATCTAGTTGGGGGTGTCCCTGCTTCTTGCAGGGGGGTTGGACTAGATGACCTCTGGGAGTCCCTTCCAATTCTAGCCAGTCTATGATTCTATGATTCTATGAAAATAACATCAGAGCCAAATAACTGGATTCAGAAAAAGCAGTGGCTTCTAATTAGTTCCCGTCACCAGAGGGCATTGGAGGACAAGCTGATTTTTAGAAAGCTCAGGCCCTATCCCTGCCTTTAAACCAGTGAATATCAATGAAGAGCTGAGACCTCCGGCTTGCTGCTACAAACCGAGCAACTCTGGCAGAAGCAGACAGGGAAGGGGGCCCCGGGTTTGCCCCATGCAGGCTCAGGGGCATCCCCTCACTTGTTCCCCGGCACGCCTCTGAGGACAAGCTTGAGCACAAATCAGGAATGTGACTGAATGGTGCTTCAGAGATCATCAGGCAGCAAGTCATGAGCGTGTGGGGATGGATGGCTCTTGAGGTACCAAGCTCTCACCACTAAAAAAGCCAGCCCTTGGCAATCAGCCTCTTGGGTCCCCACGGGTGACAAGGTAGGTTGTTTCTGAAGACAGAGAGAGGTAAACTAAACTCCTGGTGGGGTGGCCTTCCTCCTGAAAGAGGCTGAGCAAGGGGCTGGGGGGCTAATTTGAACAATCAGGACACAGCTGCCCAGCCCAGCTGTCTTGCAACACACCTACAGCACACACAGAGACTTAGGAGGCTCATTCAGGCTCCAGCAGTTTCCTTCTAATTCCTCCTCTGAAATCCATTTCTATGTTAAATACAGACTCAGAGTCTTACAGCAGGAGAGGATTTTCTTAGCCTGCCTCACTTGAATGAAGGGTTCCTCTTCAAATTAGTAAGGGAGCTAATCTGAGCCCGGAAACAGTGTGAAATGTACTCACTTTGTCTGGTGCCAAAATGGCAAATATATTTCAGTTAACAGAAAGAGATACCATCCATTAGAATCAGACAACGAGGCTTTCTGGGCATTAAGAACACTTTGCTTTTAAATGGGAGGGAGCAGGCTGAGTGGCCCTGGTCTCTTATCACCAGAAAATAGCACTGCTCATTTATAAACTGTGGCAAACTCACGCCCCCATGTCAGATCCCCAAGGCTAGGAGACCACTGACTTCAATTAGAGAGTGAATACTGCTGAGTAACAGTCAGAGGCCTTTAAGTTGCAGGCAGGAGTTCTTGTGCTTTTCAGGCAGGGTCAGCCCAACACCCTAATAATAAGAATCTCCCAGGTTATATCAGGCAATGCTCTAGTTCATATCTTACTACCATGTTTTTTCCTTTAGAAGTGTTTTTTCATACCAGTTCTCGCTTCACTTCATGCTGGCAATACACTAGGCAACTACAATAGCCAAGAGGGAAAGCAGTGAGGTGCATTAATTTATTTGCTGGTTTAGATGTGAAACCTTGTCAACTCTACAAAACAGAATAATCAATGTATGGACATTTCCAGCTCATCACATATTCCAAAGGCAGCATGTATGCACTACCAAAAAGGCTAGCTCACTCATTTCTCCTTAAAAACCAGGTGGTCTCCATAAAAGTGAGTGCTGAACGTTGTCACATTGACATTGAAGTGGATCACAGGAAGGAAAAGGCACTGCCTTAAAGCCCTCACAGACAATGCTTCTGAGTGCCCTCTGAAGTTTAGAATGAAGAGTACATGACACAAATTCATGACTTGTGTTGATACCAGGACATCCCTCAAAGCAGAATGCTAAGCACAATTGATATGGTGATGCACTTGAAAGTTAAGATAGTGGAAATGCTACTTCCCTACCTGCAGCTCCAGATTTTGGCAGGTAGGCATTGCCCTACCATTGTAGTTATTTTATCCAGTCATTTTTTTCTTTTCTTTTTTTTTAGGTTACCCAAGCAGGGCTTCCTAAACAAACAGTATCCATCAGAGAAACCTGACTAAAACCTGCCTCTTGGTCCTCTCTTCTAGGGCAATACCACCTGCTTCCCTCAACTCCTCCATGTATGAAAACATCTGCACCAACTCCTGTGCACTGACACTTTTCCACAGCTTCAGCAAAGGACCCACAACCTCTCATCTCCTCAGTGCTCCCTTCCCATTTTGAGATGCAGGGGAGGGAAATTCCAACATTTTCCCTGCAAGTGACACAGAAAGCTGCTGTGCACTTCCTTTGTCTCCATGGCCGCTCCAGTAACTTGTGGAAGCAAGTCCTGTGTGACGGGTGGCTTGACCACTCGAGCTGTTCCTGGTCAGAAGTAGCAGCTAATGCATGAGGCACTGGTGTGTAACTCCCACTGAGATACTGTTCTTCTGGCAAGTGGGGCAACTAGGATCGTAGAGGAGGATGTTATCAAACAGGTTAGGGGCTGCCAGTTGGTCTGGGGTTGGACACAGATTTTGAAAGCAGGAAGAAAATTTTCCATTGAGTTTTGATTCGGCTTTGCTTGGTTCTTTCTACAACACTGAGTAACAAATAAACTGTTGTCACTCTGAAGTTGTCATGGAGCCCGTGTCATGGGCAAGGACAGCACCGTGTGAGGCACTGGTAAGCAAAGGGGAGCAAGGGCAGGAGCAGATCACACATGCTGTTGATTACACAAAGAACCACCAGGACATGGAAATCCAAGGAAGTGAAGTGTATCGTGCTGATTAGGAGTAGGCAGAAGTGGGACATGTTATATTCCATATAGATACAACACATAACGTGCAGCTTCCCACAAGCATCCTCTTCCTCCTCAAGAAATAACTAATGGATTTCAGGAGCTGAGGGGCTTTTTCTGTGTGAGAGTGCTGTGGAATACGACTGCCATGCGCAGCAGAGAGAAGTGCTACACACTCGTGTCAGAGGCCCCGGATCTCAATGGAAGATATTTATAACTCTGCCTCTGAAGAAGATGAAAGTAGTTTTTATGCTGAGAAAGGGAACAAAAAAGCATTACCTAAAAATAAATGTCCCAAGTCAATGCCACCTATTTCTACATACCCTGTTTGAGAGCTGGCTAAATGAACTATATCGAGAAACATTTGGGTTGTTCAAAGAGTAATAAGGCCATTCTGGGATTGGAATGGCTTTCACTCTCCAACTCTGCTAATTTATCAGCCTTTTTCTGTACTCAAACATCACTTCTCACTGAGTCAAGAAAGACAATTCAGTCAGCACGAGGACGGTAGCTGATCCAGACAGTGACCAGGGTGAGGTGACCAATGGGAGCACACATTAATTGCACTCCCACATTATTGGGTTTAACTCCTGCATGAGTGTTACCAGGTTATGCTTTGAGCTGACACTCCTTCCCCACCTCTGCTTCCACCAGAGAATCCAGAGGGGTTTCCAAGATGAAGATGACTGAAAGCTACCCCTGACCAGGCTATGCTCTTTCAAGAAGTTCAAAGCACTCTCCAAATGGCTTTGCAGAGTTTCACAAAACTCCTGTTTTATAAGCTACTGCACCAAGGGAAGTGCTCTCAGATCTCCCAGCATGACCATAGAGCTATCTGTGCTTAGAAAGGGTGAAAATTAAAACAAAACAAGCCCAAACAACCCAAACCCCCAATATGCATACCACACACACCCCCTGGAAAACAGTGTACAGCATACCTTTTCTCCTGCAGAGTCAGGAAAGAGGTGGCTGACAGCAGGTGATTACCACACATGGCTTCTGTCCTGGTCTGATTGCAGAGCTCCTTGCTGAGCAGCCAGAGCTCCCCAGGCTAGGGGAGCCTCGCTTGGAGCTGCTTTCTTTCTCCAAGGAGCATCTGGGCCATCGTGTCCTCTTCCTTCTCTATCGGCACCGTCCCACAAAATGTAAGCTGCCCTCTCCGTTGCGGTGCCTTTGCACTGGGCCTTCATTTCAGCAAAGGTCTTCATTCTAAAAAGCTTTTCTGGAAAGGGACAACTGGATTTTAAAGTGGATCCAGAGTCTCCATCTAAGAGCTTTTGGACTGAGACTGATTTGTCTCAGCATGAAGGTACACGAGTGGAGGCAGAGCAGGCTGTACGCCTTAGAGGCGCGATCGGAAACCACCTCTGCATCCAGTTCCAGCAGAGCCGGGAATGAAACCTGTGGAATGAAACCACCTATCTTGTTTGCCAGCCAGCTGCGAGCAGGCAGCCTCAGTCCCCGAAGAGGTGATTTCTTAACGTCCTAAATTTCTCCTACCCGTGGAATCAGAAGTGTCCCTGCGGCCGAGGCAGCAGAGGGCACACACCAGTAGTTCTGGCATACCCCAGCAGAGGGCAATGGCAGATGTACCTATACATCTGTCGCTGCTGAGCATTCCCGAAACACACAACAAAGTTCTCCCCTGCCTGCCACATCTTGCCTGAAGCCAGGGAGTCGGTCCGTGCTAACAACTGGGACAAAACCTGATAGAGCTCCATCAAAGCCCAGCAGAAGATCTGACGGAGCATAACGAGCCAGCAGCACAGACAAAGCTTTCCAGATCAGTCCTGAGTGACAGAAGTCTATCAAGTAAGGCAAGGCCTTGGCAGGATTTTCACTGTGAGATCAGAAAACACGTGTGGTCTGGCTTTCTGGCTGCACTCTTGTGGAGAAAACAGATAAGTGGAGCTATATTTCTTCTCTGACATATCCACAAATGCAAACCGGACAGACTAGGATGGAAGTGGTTAGTGTGGAGGAGGAAAGGGCAAAAAGATAAGGTGGAGGCTCAGACATCAGGAAAAACCCTGCCTGCTTTATCTCTGCTCATGGAAATGTTTTCATTTGGAAACCTTAATGTTAGCCTTAACATCCTTGTGAAAGGGATGGAAAGGGATTCAGAGCAGAATTTGTTAAATGTGTGCATCCCTAACAACGAGAGACACAATTGGAGGTGGTTAAGCCTGACTCTCTTAGTCTGGATTTTGTACTTCTGAGTATAAACCCTTGAAGGTCTCAATTTCTTGACATTTCAAATAGAAATGCCCAGAACCAGCCAAAGTGCCCATAAGGTTGTACGTCACGTGTGCTGAAATGCAGTGACCATCCACTAATTATTCAGGATCGCCACAAAACCGCGTCAGAATACCTGTTCTGACCAAGGAAGGATGGGAAGAAATGTCTACAAATCCTCTCATGGCAATAACCATAAATAACAAGTAAACAGCAACAGGAGCAACTGCTGCTGTGGTATTGCTGTCATTTGTTGTGCGTGCATCAGCAGGCGCTGCGAGGGGAAACGACTGTCGGAGGAGAGAGGAATATGTTGCCAAGCAACACGAGACCCCGTCCGGGGGACCCCCTCCCCTGCCTGGGAGCAGACAAAGCTTCCCCGGCCTCCTGGCTTTAACGTAGAACCGCTCCCAAAGCTGAGCCGGCATCCATCCGGGGAGAGCAGGAGAGAGGATGAGAGCAGAGCTTCTAATTGGCGAGGAGAGGCTGTGAGACCAAAAGGAGAGATGGCAGTCCCACTGGGGAGGGGGTAGGCAGAGGCCAAGCCAGGATGGAGTGGCTGACCTGGGAGTGGGGATGATCCAAGAGCGCTTGGATCAAACTCTGCAATGTGGAAGTGCTGGCTCTGATGGGGCTACCTTGGCTGGAGGGAGAGGTGGAGGAGCATGGTAGAAGGAAGACACTCTAGGAGTTTGTTTTGTTGTTTGTTTGTTTGTTTGTTTGTTTTTTCAAAATGTGCCCATGTAAATAGGGCAATCACAATATTGTCTGCTCACATAATTTTTCTGAGGGGAGTGGGAGTCTAGGTCCCTGCATGCTCTGCAACCTGCCAGATGGGTTTCAAAGCTCAGACGGCAGCCAGGTGCCCGCTCGGGTTCCTGTCTCTGCCATTAACCCCCTCTGTTAGCACGGCAAAGTCTCAGGTGAAGACTTTCAAGTGAATCTCAGGGAATCAGGCATCCCACCCAATACAAATTTGGGGGCAGCTGAATGCATAACTACAGCAGGCACCCTGGAGCACTTACGGCAATGACTGGGGCTGCTCCATCCCCCTGGTAGCTGGGGTCAAGCAAGCATCACTCTGACACCGAGAGCCAGCTTGTTTGTTTAGCATCTCAGAAAAGCAGAAGGTGCTTTACTGCAGAAGGCAGTAAAGAGGAGCACACAGTTCTGACTGCAAGGCAAGCTGTGCTGAGGAGCTGGCTGGGCTGGAGGGCCTGGATCACCATCTCCCCCAGCGGATGCTGAGATCTGCCTTATCGCCTGAGGGCATCGGATAAGGCTGGATATGAGCATGATTTACCTCCTGCTTCCTAAGCATAGCTGATTTCCACAAAGATGAAACTGAACTTCCTTCTGAAGAGATGAAAAGACTCCCTTGAGCTGAAGTGGTTCACTAATTAAAACAGCTCTTTGTCCAAGGTTGGCAAGTTAAAAAACAGCAAGTGCTACGCTGTCGTGAATCTGCTAGGTGCTGTGAAGGGAGTCGAGAGATGTGCAACCAACACGCCTTCAAATCTCTTGCTGAATCTCCACTAATCCCCCGCATTCCAGATATCACAGCAGTCACGCTGGCCGGGGGGATCTGCTTCCAGTTGGTCAATAGCAACAGGAAAATCTTTAAACCTCCTTTTGATCCTGACACAAGTCGTGCAGGATCTGCATCTCGGCAGGCCAGCCCTCGGTCCTCCCAAGACTACCCGCTGCAAACCGGAGATACCGGGCGCAGGAGCCAGGGGGACTGGTCTGGATGCACCGCTGCCTCCCAGCTCCCATCACTTATTAATGACTTGTTATTCATTGCTGAAATGCTGCCAATTTGTATTATACAGGCAGTCAGGCAAGATGATCGTGTTGGTCCACAGCAGCTTTAGCCTGCGAGTGAAGCGCGGAGTGTGAGCCGCGCTGATTTCCACAGGGTGAAGAATCTGGGAGTGTTGCTTCTAATCTTCAGGCATAATGTGGCTTTGCCTAACTCTCTCCTCAGATGTTTATGTGACTGCAAGGCCCACCTCATCCCATCTCCAGGCTGGTAGCTTCTGCAGCACACAGTGAATCTCTCACAAGGAACGTCAAAGGAAAGAGTGGGAAACAGCTTTACCCACCGCGTTTCCTCCTCCGCCGCCTCCGAACGAGAGAGGCAGGGTTTGCAGAATTCTCTTCTTGGGTTAGGCTGCATCTCCTCTGTGGAGATTTGATGCTTTTTTTACAGAAATGTCCAGGTTAGGCAGAGGAAGATGAGGGTGTTTGCATGGGAGGGGAGGAATATTTGGCCTCTACCCAGTCGCACGCTCCAGGTATTTCTTTACCTGGCAGTGCAGATGTGCTCGTGTGAGCTTCATTCCCCTGATAACCAACCCCAAGCCACTGCACTTCTGAGCTCCTCAGAACTGAGAAAGGAAAAATCCAAAGGAAAAAAAGAAACCCAACCCAAACCCGTGATTTTTAACAGAAAAGAACAGTTTTAACAAAAACCAACCCCACGCTGTAAGTACATGAAGATACTTAGAATAACCTGGACTCACGTTTTTGCTGCTATGATCATAATGGGGATATATATGATTATAATAACAATGTTATTATTAGTGCAGGCTTGGCACATAATTTAGGTTTTATAAACATATGTAAAGGTATATTATTCCTCTATTGCAGTCCAGAAGAACATCCCAGCCACATTCCTGCAATGTCTGAAGTAAAAAAAAATGTAATGATACCCAGAGGCCATAAGGAAATCCAAGAAGCCTGTGGGCATGTGGGCATTTGGGAATTTATGTGCGTATTGCAACTCACATTAACACTGATGGGAGTTAAAGCACATCAATCTTTTGTACACCCAGATGAGAACACCATGAACCAATTATTCCCTGACTTATATCCAATATTGATGGAGGTGACATAAGGCTGCAGTAGCTGCAGCGTGGGGAAGGATCTGAACCTCTGGCTACTACTCCATTTAATATTTTCAAATCTGCTCTGCCATCACCATTGAAAGTCCAATCTCATGCCACCAGTGTCCAGAGGATGGGGATGGAGAATCTGTTTTATCATCACTAGTGCTGCCACAAAGCAGCTGGCCAGGCTAGTTCATTATCAAGGGGATAATGAACAAGGAGACCTTAAAAAAATGGATAAAATGGACTGTCCATCCTTCCTCTGAGGCCCCACACAAAGTATGTACAACACAGCAGCAGATATGGGTTACAACTGGTATTTAGGAAGTAGAATTAGGAACATTTGAAGGAATAAATGTATTTTCTTCTTCATTCACCTGTTTCATAGTTCTGATAAATTTGAAGCCTTAGCATGACCCAGTGCCACACGGGCCCATGTTCTTTGCAATATATTGTTCAAAAGATGAGTACATTGATAAACAGCAGAGCTCACTGCTGTTACTGCTGTAACTAAAGTGCTTTTGATACATGAGCTCACCTCATGCATTGTAATTTTTTTGATTTACCCTATAAACATTTCCAGTGAAATATCTGAGACTTCAGAGTTCAGAGCCAGAACAGCCTCTCTCTTCTTCAGAGCCTGTCTTCTAGAAGGTGTTTAAAAATAAAAGATGCCTCACCACCACTTGTGACTGGTCTTTAAGAAGTTACACTGCTGCACAGGCTGAGCACAGCCCTTTGCAAAGCTCTTTGCAAGCCCTTCCAGAGACAAAACCCCGGCAGCTTCGACAGAGCAACTTCCTTTAAAAGAGCTTATTTGATAAGATGGGTTTCACACTTAAAATGCTTTTGGTCTCACAACCCCAACCATCTGCTCTCTGGTGACAGCAGTTCTGCCACCCACCCTGGGATTTGCTGCTGGAGCAAAGGAGCGTCACTACAGGGAGGAGAGCCAACCGCTTTGGGAAGGTCTGCCTCTGCCAGGGACACAAGGTGAGCAAGAGGCAGGACCTCTAATTTGCCTGATTTTGCCTTGCTCTGACACATAGCTGCCATGAGAAGTCCCATCCCTACCCAGCACCTCAGTTTCCACTGCTGTAGATTAGTTAGAGGAACTTGGTTTTCTCCCGTAGAGCACACACACAAAGTAGGGTGCACCAATAACACACCACTCTTTCCAAGTGGGAAAGAGCCAAGTCTGGTAAGATACCACCACATTACACTCCACTGCTCAGAGCCTCTGTTCTTGCTGTGGAGAGAGCTTTGGCAGCTGCAGAAAACGTGCCTGTACAGCAGCAGGGCTAAGCAAAGCACACGTGAAACACACGCAAGCGAAGGAAACGGGTGATCAAACTACACTCACCAGGAGCAGGCAGACAGATCACTATGGAGAAGCTGTCAAGAAGTCCTGACACAACTGGAGGAATCTCTTGGCTGATCCAGGATCTGTGCATACCTTGGGGCTTACAGACACCACAGAGCTCTGGGCATCTGAGGTGCTACTATATTTCCACCATCACAGACAAGCCCAACCGCGTTTCGTACAGGATCTGACTTTCTGTTCTGGTTTACACAGGGAGGAAACACAACACTGTCTGTGGGCTGTGCATGACTGAAAAGGTCTGTAGGCAACTACAGACTCACTGCTAGCAGTGGAAAGTCAACAGCATTCAGCAGACTCCAGCCCAGCCATACTGGTCATGCAGCTTATTATCTGTGGATTTAACCCCCTGCCCTAAATTGCATTCCTGCCTGCTATTAAGTCAATCTCTGCTGGATTTTATGTGTCCATTGCCATTTTGAAATTCCCATCTTCTGAATAAAGTCAGAACCTTGCTCCTCCACTCCCCCCCCCCAACTTCAATGTCAGCTGGCCTTAAAATGTTTATCCCTTGTGGATTTAACTTTCAAATGGCTGGCTTTGTCAGAATTTTCATTCACTTCCCTATATCAGCAGGGTGACAATGCTTGGAAAAACAGAGAGTGTCTGTGTGGTCAGAAAGCTAACCCATACTACAATGAGAACCATAATTAAAGCACATAAATCAGCAGTTAAAGACTTACTAAGCACAACCATCCAACTACTGTTATTACAGTATTACTCTTCCAATCCTTTGAAGGAAAAATATATCAAATTAGCACCCAAGAAATAAATAACCTTTTAAAATTTGGCAAGGTAAAACATCTCCTCGAAAGTCCTTTTGACATTAGCCTTTACAACTGGAAAATTTGACTAAAGTCAATGAAGAAGCCCACTTCAATGTCATCTGGAGGCAAAAAAGATAGGTAACCTCAGAGCCACAACAAACATTGTGCTGGTTTTGTTCCTGTGGACTTATGGGACCATAAAGGCTAAAAAAGTTAAACTTCCTCTTAGTTAGGGATAGCTGATGGGAAAAAAAAACCCAAACACTTGCAGTTTTAGGACTGGGCATAAGCTATACAAGGTAGACTTGGTGGCAGAAGGTTAATGGTTGGACTGGATGATCTTAGGGGTCATTTCCAGCCTTAAAAATTTTATGATTCTATGATTCTATTCCAGACAATAAAATGAGGGGAGATCTCCTTTCTCCTCTCCTCTACCTTCCTTTCCCATTCTTTCCTTTTCCCAGCTGTTTTACACTTTGAACTATCCTGAACAATTCCTTTCTGCATGCTGACTTGTGAAGTGGCTGTCATGTCATCCATCAGAGCCCGAGTGGTACATGTTCCTAAAACCTGTAAATCAAGCAAGTGTAGGGACAGTACAAAGCTCTGTTCCTCCCCCACCACCCCCCTCAGCATCTCCTGCACCTGCTGCTTTCAAGTGGTGCTACTGGTGATGGATGCAGACCTCGCCTCGTACAGACCCTGTACAAACACAGAACAAAAAAGCCCTCGCCCCCAAAGAGGTTGCAACTGAAATCTGAGACATAAAAGAACAGCTGAATCCACAGAGGCAGGAGAGGCTGGTTTTGTTCTCTCCACGCTCTCACACAGGCAAGGGGCAGGCAGGGCTGGCTGACTGTATTGGAACTTTTTCAGGAATGAAAAACAGCCATCATTTTGGGCTCTTGTTTTTAAAAAGTCAGGCTGGTTTATCTCCAGGGCAGGCCTTTTGTTGCCATGCTGAAAAGCTCTATAATTCTCCAACCTGTTGTTCTTCCTTATTGCTCGCTGGAGCCGTCTCCTATCCGCACGTCCCGCTCGCGCACGGAAGCTGCCGGGAACATGGCTGGTGATTTCACTTTGCTCACGGCTGTCTCTCTCCTTTCTGCCTTCCAGCAATGTAAGATCTGTGGGGTGGCGTGGCTGGGGCTTGGGGAGAGTACTGGAAATCGTTTTTTATGGAAAACTGGTTGTTCCACAACTTTAATTTCTGAGAACTCGTAAGATTTTTCTCATCGGGGCGTTGTTTACCCTTTCAGTAGGCTGGGAGGGAGTTGGCTCAGCAGGAAAGATTACTTTTCCCTGTGGGAGAAACTGATTTGTTTTCAATCCTGTTTTGTTTGCTGACTTTTTGGAATTGTACTATTCTGAGAGCTTGAAACCAGCTGCAGAGTTACCCCAAAGCCACATGGTGTCTTGGTTTCAGTTCTTACTCTTGCACCTGCACAGCCAAAAGCCTCAGAAGTGAGAGTAAATTTGTGAAATGAAATACACCAATGCTGGACTGAAAGCACTGTAAAAGCTGGTTCCTGAGACAGAGACACAGGTATCTGAAATTAAAGAAGAAATCAAACCTTTACACCAGGCACTGGTAGGAGGAGGTATTCTATATTATGTCCTAAATATGATCCAAATGGAAGCTTTATGCCTCTGAGAGTCTGGAAGGAAGTGGGCAAGTCTGAGCTGCTCTTTCTGCCATGTATCAGTCTAAAACTGCAGTAGCATTTGTAGTGCTTTTCATTATTTTCTTTGCAATATGTTATTCATACAGTTGTGTTTACACCAGGAAACGGGATACATTTTGAAGGCACTAGTATGAGATTAAGAGCAAGTTAAAAATATTTACTTGACTTTTTTTTTTTTAAATATCTTATGGCACTGCCAATTTATCTACCAACCCATCTATGTGGCTTGATTGTTTGTTTGTTCTCAAAGCCTCAACTACTGAAATAACATTTCTACCCAAAGAAAAAAAAAAAAGCTTGAGAATCTGACCCTTCCAGGTTAAAAAAGCCCAACACAACAGAAGGCAAATAAAAAGCATCTAAAATTTACATTCTCTTTTTCTGTCCTCAACTCAGCTACAACATACCCTTGTGACCTCCACAGAGCATTTCTATCTGGTATTTACCATCAACTTCTGTCAAAGTTCAACTTACCTGCCTTGGGTTTCAACATGAGGGGTTTAAAACCAAGCACACATTACCTGGATATGTGCTGTGGTTTGAAAACTACAGGAGTTGTGCCAGTACTGAAGCTGGAAAGGAAGCTGAAAGGGTGTACATTCTCCCTTACAATGTTTAAGACATGGCAGTTAGTTAAAAATCACAAGAAATACCAGATAATCCAAGTTTTAATTTATACCAGCAGCTGGGCATGGAGCCTAAAGAGAAACCCCTGGAAGGATCTGATTTAAATCCTCTCAGCTTGCCTTACTTTCAGCATGCACTCCAGCTTGAGCAAACCAACACAGACTCACATACCTGAGTTCAAACCAATGCTGTGAACCCATCACTGTAAGCATGTGTTCTCACTGAGGGCTGCCCAGTGCATCCGTGCTCGTGGGAGCAGGGTTCACAGAAGATTAGGAGCTGGAAGAGACCTCAAAAGATCACTAGGTACAACCCCAGTTCGCTCTGCTGCTGGTTCTGCTGAGCCTCCGTGGGCAACTCGACCTCCCTGAAGCAGGGCTGGAAGTCAGGTTTCACTTAGTGGTCGCTAGAGGTATGAGATTTCGTGCCTCAGAACCACGAGTTTTCCAGAGAATCAGGTCAGTCAAAGATTAAGCTGTGCAAGAAATGCTCCAGGGCAGAAGGAGCGAGCAGAAGCCACGCAGGAAGTGGTTTCCAGTCATGAATCCAGTTTTAAGCAGCTAAGATTTGCCTGGGAGATTAGTGTTTTGTAGGCGGGTGGGGAAACGGGGCAGTCTAATGAAAGGACAGAATGAATCCCAGTCACTGATACAGGAGAGCACAGGCAGGGCTGGAGTCCTGCTGCTCCTCTGTTTTGACACATCTCTCTGAACTAGCACCTTTAAAAAAACCACTCTTAGTAATTCCAGCACCCAGCAAGACATTATTAAAAAGTATTTTGCTTTTACTTTTATTTTTTTTTTTAAAGGTTGTTAGGTCAGACCGTGCAAATTAACATGCAATACAGATGTCAGCTGCTCTACAAGCTTTTTAATACCTACAAAATGTTTGAGAGCAATGTTCCTTCAAAGCCTTTGTCCCCTATTTTCAGAGATATTAACTCAGTAAACCATAAATGCCACCTGGAGATAAAAGGGGCAAAAAAAAATAAATTAAAAGAAATCAAAGGCAAATCAAGTGTACTTTGTAACTACCTCAGTCGTGTAATTTAGCCTGGTGGAACTGAATAACTTGGTACAGGGGGGAGGAAAAGGCTAGGATTTACTGACTTACCCCTGCTGCAATGCCTTTGGAGTCCTCAGGACAGCCCCTCCAGCGGGCGGGGAGAAGAGCTCTCCCATTGCTTCGGTATTTACTGTCAGCCCTGTTCAACTACAATCACAAAACTTAAATGTGGGGTTACACCACTACTCTGCATTCACCAGAACGAACTGAAAGGCACATCCTTCGTTGTTACAGGAATTATTCCTCTCCCAAGTGCTTTCTGAGTCCCTGTTGGCGCCTGTCTCACTCTGCACACGGGGCTCACCTCTTAGCGTGACAGACATGACTCTGGTTCTTGTGTTACAGAGTGCCACAGCCCACTTTCCATCAGTTGTCCCTAACTGAACCAAAGTTCCCACCAATCTTGGTGGAAGCCACTAGAGGAGTGGATTTTATGGCAGCCATAGTACAGCCCCACGCTGTCGTACTACCCCAGCCTGTTTCTGTGCAACCAGAACCTCCCTCCTGCAAATCTCTGTGTCCTCAAGTACAGCCTTGCCAACCAAGAACACGAAGGGCACATGGCATTAGAGCTGTGGCCAGGGTTATGGCACAGCCCTGATGATTTGCATGGGTTAATTAGTCTGAACAAACAAGAACAATTTGACCCCTGCAGTGCCTTAATCTTCCTACTTGCCCCAGTAAGTTTATTTTGCCCAGCATCCATTCAAGGCTGTTTTCTTCCAGCTGATGTGGACGCAGTGAGCTGCTGTGGCTTGCCTTGGTTCTGGGTGTAAATAAACTGGTCCCAGCCTGGCTGTAAGCACTGGATGGCTCAAAGGGGACAGAAAACAAGGAAAGCATTGCCTGCTAAAAACACCACTGCACAGAACACTATGGCTCATCTACCTACCACGTTGACTGATAAACCCAGCAGCATTTGCCAGCACACAGCATTTGTCATAACAAACCTGATCATTTTGAGGGCAACAGAAGTTAAAAACCAACTTTTCAGTTACACTTTCCAGGAAGATACTTCTCAGAGGAAATTCCCTTGCTTCCACAGGTTTCAGTCCTGTGTTCCCAACACCCTCCCCAAACAACACAGCCCGTGATGACTTACGTGGGGAGAAGGCAGATGGGAAAATGTGTGTGTGTGGCAGGGGGGGCTGTTTGGTGAGGGAAAGGCTTTGGCCACAAGGCTAAGACATACGAGGTGCACAGGGCAGCACCACTCCTATCTCCACCTGTACTTCAGTGGCAGTGCTCCCAGAGGGGAGGACACAAGGTACACTCCAGGCTTGCCCCACAGACAGGTCTCTTTAGGGAACTCAGGCACACTCTCGGTTTCTGGACCCAGGTAAAGCTGAGGAGCAAGGTGGACCGTGAGTTTCTCACCCAGGGTGGCTACCACATGGCCAGAGAAATAACACAGGTACCCAGAGAGTTTTCAAGTTAAACAGGGTGATGCTGCATACAGAAAATGTCTGGCTGGTATCACCTCTGGTCCTGGACCCCCTGCAGCGAGGAGGCCAGTAAAGTGAGGTGTGCATATACATGGCAGAAGTGACCTGAGGAATGCAGGGCAGAAGTGTGTTTGATATATATCTTTGATATATTGAGAAATAGTGTTTGATTGGTTTGGGGGGGTTTGGCAGGCACTGATATTAGCAGTAAGTAATCGATCTTTTTCACAGTGCTGCGTAAGTTCTTAAAAAGTGCTTTTGACAAGACAGGTAGATACTGTCAGCTCCAATCAGTGGAGGTGGAAACAGCATAGCTCCTCCACCAGAGAGCTCTCAGAGCTCTCCCACAGAGGAGGTGGGGAGCAGGGAACAGGCTTCAGCCTCCCCAGCTGCAGCTCTCTGCTCTTTCCAACATACTGAATGTTGAGAGTCCGAGAGAGTAACAACAGATGGAAGAGCATGTGCTAGAAGTTAATAATATTTAAGTCATGGCTGGTGCTACAAATGCAAAAAGAAAATGAATATACTTCTGAAATAGCAGTGTCACTCTTGAAGAGAAGATCTAAACTTTTATAGGAGGAAAACTAGTTTATCTGGTATTGGTCTCTTTCTGTCAGATGAAATGGGATGAGCTGCAGAACAATGATCTCTAAAACATTACTTTCATGTTAGGGATGTAACTGCACTGAGGAACAGTGAAATTCCTGAGCCCCTATTTTTCACTCACAGGTTATTTTGCTTGGCTGGTGGGGAAATCAAGAAAGAAGCACAAGGTCATGCCCCCAGCTGTCACCGGAGCTCCAGAATTTGACAGAACATTTCGTGCACAGTAAGTCTGGACATCATTAAGTGGGTGACAACAAATAACAATTCATGTCCAGAAGAGAACAAAAACGAGATCTTAAAATGTTACCTTTCCTTTGCACCTTTTGCTCAAAGAAACCCAACAACCCCAAAACCAAAACAACCCCCCAAAATAATGAGGAGATCACTTTCCAAATGGCCCCACCACTATTTAAATGACAATGGGGTAAGTTCTGCTCATTCAAAACAGTCAAACTGTGATCAAACCAGGCATTCAGCCTACCCAAGCCTAAGTCAGGGCCGAGAGCTAACTGACTGCAACTGGGAGGATTCTGGTGATGTGGATCTAGCAGGCTGTGCTGCCGGCTCTCAGGCTCTGGCTAACACCAGCCACATGGGAAAGGAGCACAGAAATCCTCTGCCTTTGCAGTGGGTGGCAGTGGAGTGGCCCATCTGAGAAGCTGTCCTGGAGGGCTTCAGTTTGTTGTTAGCTGATGACCCTATGCAAAGATACTTATTTGAGACAATCCCATCTGCTGTCGGTGCAGTGGATAACTCCAATGAGACACAGAACACATCAGACAACCTATTAGATAACAAAGTGTGTTCTATACTGAAGGCTGCCTAACTCGTTAAAAATAAATTAATTCAAAACCACCAAGAAAAGATATGCTGGGAAATAATACTGGGAAAACTGATGATGTCCACAAATAAAGATGTTACAGTCCTCACCACAAGAAGATGTATTGTCTGCTCTCTGGGCCTGACAGCTCTTCACACAGGTGGTTGGCCTCCACAGAGCAATCCAACCTGCCTACTCACACGCTTCCTCCTGCAGTCCTGGGAAGGCTGACCCACAAAACCTGCACACCAGTAAGGAGATGAGTGATCAGCATCATGTCCATGTGCTGGAATCGCTGCCTCCCTGCTGCACAGGCACTCCATTTAGGACTGTTTGTCCTATTTATCTCCATGCAGTTGGGATCCAGATCCTTGTCTGAGCTGAAATACCAGAGAAGTATTTTAAATAGTTTGTATTTGAGAATACATGAGAGAGAATTTTTAGGAACACCTCATGCTGGCTTGGCTGTGCTGCCACTGGGTGCCACAGCATTAACTGTAGCAGCAACCAAATGAGGCCAAAGTGGATTCTCCCTGAAAACCCCACCCATAGTTCTTCTCCTTTCCAGACTAATGTTCTTTCAAATTTGTTCTACAGGCAAAACTGTGTGGAGTTTTACCCAGTATTCCTGACTGTCCTCTGGACTGCAGGATATCTTTTTAATCAAGGTAAATAAACACCTTTCAATTGTATCTTGGACTGAGAGGTTTTACATAACTTTTAAAACCACTTCAGGTTTGTCAGGAGGTGACTAACTGCAGACATCTTTTCCCCTTCTTTTAATTGCATTACCTTAGCACAACCTTCCTAGAAGATTGCTCAGTGACACCAAACCCTCACTCAGTCACAACATTTCACGTAGCCCCTCCAGCTTTCACTTCTCCCTGCAAACCGAGGAGCAGGTTTTTGGTTAACCTGATAAACACAGCCTGAAAAGACTCGGGTCAGAGCACTCACCCCTCTGGCTGGACCTCTTGCTGATGCAGGCAGAGCTCAAGCCAGCAAACCTCTGGGTTTTGGCATCCCAGAGGAGTGGCATCGCCACTGGGCTGTGACTCGTTAGTTCTGGGACACGGCACTGAGCTCTGAAGCGGAGTTGTAACAGCCAACAGCGGCGTCTCCAACTGTAGATGCTGTACTTCAGGTATGCAGCTGGGACTCCTCAAAACCTATTCTGCTCCCCAGGCACTTAGCCAGGGTTGGAGCATTTTTTGGCCAACTGTTCTGACCTTGGATGCCACAGAGCTTTCACACCCCTCACTTTGTTGGAGTTGCCAAGCTGGGGCTGTGATGTTTCCTAACAGCGATGGGGTGGAGCTAGAACTAGTGACAGAGCCTAATTTTATTTACCCTTCCCCAGCTGATGTTTAAAAGCATGAAGTCTTTAAAAGCATGAAGGGGGATGCAGAACAGATATGCTCACACATCCTCTCCTTCCTGAAGGACTAACCTTCTCCTCCATTCTCTATGTTTGCTCCAAACCAGAAATTTTTTCTTTTGGGGCCCTCTTCTAGCCAGAGCTCCATCTCCATTGCAGCTCCAAAGTAGCACTGTTTAAGTAAGAAACAGGATAGTAAGAATGCTCACAGACAGATGCTTGAACTGGGAGAACTCACAGCTGCTGACCAGCACACAGCCCTGTGCTGTCATATGTAAGAAAAGGAGGAGGACGTTGACCTCCTCTTTAAGTCATTTTATTTTCAGCTGAGCAGCTCCCACAGGTATGTTTCTGTAGAGTTAACCCAGAGTGCAGTAGAAGCTGTCCTCTCTAATACTCACTTGTGTGGTTTGAAAGCACATGAAATTAGCCAGCACGGCTTCGTCCGGGGTAACAGGAGTGACCTACGCACCCTGCTCCATCTATCAAACCGAGGTGACTTTATATTCTTCCCACAGGGAGGTCAGGAAGCTAACTTCACTACAGCTTTCTCTTGTGTCCTTGGATAAAAGCTGCTATATAAATGCAAAGCAGGTTATTAACAACATAAATAAGATTTTCTTTCCAAAACAAACAGTCCCCTTTAGCATGAACTGCCATAACAATGCAAAATGACAGCGCTGGGTCAAGCCACAGGGCTCCGACCCACCATCCTGTCTCGGGGATATCCACCAAACCGCGCTGGGGGGAGGCACAGATGCCCATCAGGGCTTGAGATCCCCTTTGCAGGGAATGCTTGTAGGGTTGGTGGGGTTTTTTGAATGGTCCTGTGCCCACCCACATCAGGAGTTTCACATAGTGAATGCCTAAGGACACACCTGTCTCTCTCGAGTGGAATTCTTTCCCATGATACCTTCCCCAGGGTATGGGCAGCCATGAGAATCCCCAGGGCTGTCACCCTCATTTTCTAGTTTTCTAACTTTTTATTTTTCTTCTTTTTTTTTAGAAATAGCTTCCACTCTGGGCCTGCTGTACGTGTTTGCCCGCTACAAGTACTTCCACGGCTACGTGCAGGCTGTGAAAGGCAGGTAAGGAGTCACCAGCTGAATGCAGGGGGAAAGCTCCAGGCCGCGGTTTGACGCTGTGCCGAGAGCCAAGGCCTGGCAGCGAGAAGGGACTGTGCTTGCACACAGCGTGTGCAAAGTGTCAGCAAGAGGTCTGCAGCGGCTTCCCAGCGGGAAGAGGGGTGGCTGTGACAGTAGAAGCCTAGGTTAAGATGCACACATGCTGCAGGCCATGAGAGAGGAAGAGGTTTGACGCTCACCTTGCGGGCTCTGCGCGGAGCAGACTGGCAACCAGCCTCTGGGAGGTCAGAGAAGAGCTGAGAGCACACAGTCAAGGCTGGCTCAGTCACTTAGTGCTTCCCCAGCCAGCTGCATCAAGACCTTTACCCTCAGCCATGCAGAGAGCAAATCTGGCCTTGTAGGCTGGTGAACTCTCACCCAACAGATAAGAGAGCTCCAGATAAGCAGCAATGAGTGCTAAGTGCACGTGAATTCTGCTCCAACCAGCACACACATGGACAGAGCGCCCCTCTGCCACACACACTGCCACACACAGCTTATTTCTGAAGCCACCTCCTGCGTCCTGACCTCAGGCTCCCTCTTCCAGCACACCCATCGGGCACAAGCAGAAAGCTGCATGCCCTACACCCGTCAGAAAATCAGTAAAAAGTACATTTCTAGAGGGATGTATGTTTCTAGAGGAAGATGCAAAACAATCAGACTGCTTTGGACAATCCTGCAGCAGCAAAAGGCTCTGCTGCTCGTGTGCCTCGGTTACCGCTCTCCGTCACTCCGGTCTCCACCAATCCTTTACCCTGCTCGTTGCTGAGGAGGAGGGAGAGGCCGTGATGTCCAGAGCAAGTGTGTGGAGAGAACCTCATGTCTGCCAATTGAAACGATGCAGTGAACACTGACTGGGCACCTGGCAGCTCGTAAGGACCTCTGGGGAGCAAAATGAACAAGCAGAGCATAATGGCTTTTTCTTGACTCAACAACCTGAAAAATCCGTTGTTGAAGAAACTCTCCCCATGCCTCACTTCAGGACTCCCAGACCAATCCAGCCTCTCAAGGCAGCCCAAGAGCAGTGGCTGGCTCTGTTATTGGACAGAGCTTCGCTCTCTGCTGAGACTTTAACCTCTTTGCCTTGGTCTGAGGGAGCAGAGTCAGCCTGGTGGCCCCAGAAGTGGCTGTACCCACGAGCCCTGCAGGCGTGGCTGGCACTGACCGCTGGGCTTCAGCTCTCAGCATGTCAGCAGAAGTCACACACACAGCACCTGGCCCAAAACCTACAACAAACCTCCAGCACCCCTAGCAGTGAGAAGGTAATTAGTCTTTGCACACACACAATTAGTCTCACCCATAATCACTGAGTGGTTATAAAGACAAACCAGTTCTGCGGGCTCAGAGGTGGTCATGACACATCCCCAGACGTCGGACTGCATGAACTGGAGCTGGGATTTGCTGGATTCTTTAAGCACACAGCAGGAACATGCCCCTTCTGCTCCATGTCTGTGCTGGAGAGGCCTTTACAAGGGAGCTGTAGCCTTCACCCTTCCCTCTGTCAGCTGGCTCTGGCAGAGACTTGCAGGGCTGAGCTGAAGACTTCTGGTGCTCTCCTCAAATGGAAGAAATCTCATACTCGGCCGTTCTGAAGTCACAGCTAGACATGGCACACCCAGTAAGGCTGCTTGTATCAAGTCTTTAGCCACCAGTGAGTTCCTCCAGCTCCCCACACCCCCAACAGCACCTGAACCCCTCACTTCTTCAGCTTGTGGGGGCATGGGCGCAGCTAGCTACAAAGGGAAGGCTGAAAAGCTCCTCAGACCTCTCTCCAGTGCCAATGTGATGGGATTCTCCGACGAGACCTTTTGTCAGTTGCTTTGCTGGCAGAGGCCAGCCCAGCAGAAACTCCTGCACCAGGGCAACTGAGACCAGCCCCAGGAGAGCGTGCATGGAGGGGAAGCACCCTGTGCCCAAAACCTCTGTCTTCCAGAGCTGAAGGTTCTTCCAGAAAGTGGGAACTTCATATTTTATACAAATAAAATAACCTGATGCCCTCCCACCGCAGCAAGCACCCCAATCACAGATTTGTTAGGAGCAACACTCTACCTTTCCGGTCCAAGAGTCCATCTCCAAGGGACAACCAGCAGCAGACCTCTCAGCTCAGCAGAGTACCTGACCAGCAGATGTGGCTGTATGGGACACACACACCTCCCAGTCCCTGAGGCCTCTCTCCATGCTCCTAGAGACACAGTGAGGTGCTCGATCTCGTCTGTGGCTTTACCTATGGGTCTTCATGTCATGGGATGAGGTAGCTTCGCCCTGAAGCAAGTTCCTAACTCCCACGTGGATTTTTAGGGACACTGGGGGAGCATTTTCCCAGAGAGGATATTAGGAACCTCTCTTCTCCTTCCTCAGGAACAGGAATGGTTTATTACCAAAGCACCCCAGGGCAGTGTTGCAGCAACAGCCCTTTCTGATTCTTCACACCTCTTCTTAACAACTGGTGTGGGCAACCGCTTTCACCGCAAACCCACCGTGCGCAGCTCCTAACAGAGTTTTTCTGCTTTCCACTTCCAGGTTAACAGGCTTTTATTTGAGTTTGGTAATTCTGTTCTGCTTGACAACCCTGGGTGCAGCTGGGATTGTTAACAGCTTTCTGGATGAATACCTGGACTTCAGCATTATGAAGAAACTACGTAAATCGTTCTGAAGACTGGTGGGGTTTTAAATAAATAAAAAAACCAAACAAAAAAGCGGATGTTTCCCTGCACGCCAAAGAGATGTTAAGCTGCATGTGAATAAAGTGTCAGTGCTCCTCACTAACAGCCCCTTGCAATGTAAAATGTGTGGTTTTCCTCAGCTGTTTATGCTTTTCTCCTTTCCCTCCACTCTTGAAAAAGAGTCAGTGAGACAGAATGTCACGTTGCATCTGCATTTGCAATGAAATGTCCCGTCTCCCGTGCAGTACTTTAAACCCCAAACAAATTACGTACAGCTAAACCCATTAATTCACTAAGTAACTTAGTTGCAACTGGCACCCATCTTACCCGATGTCCTGCAGCTCTGCTGACACCTCCGTAGCTGTCTCTTCGCGTCCCCAGCAGGGCCAACCGCCCGGCACGAACATGAAAACACGCTGTGATGCAGAACGCCGCCGCGAGCTCCCCGTTTGCCACGTACGCCCGGTCCCACCACGGGGAGGCTGTTTAAGCTGGTATGAAAACACTGATTTCTTCAGGAAACCACTGAGAGCTGGTGTGGCCTCACAGTTCTGCAAAGGCCTCTTGATTTTATAGACCAACGCGCGCTCACTCTTCCCACAGAAGCGGGACTATGAAGATGAGAGAAGCAAGGCCGTGCCTCTCCCGGCAGCTCCCGACAGTTCAGCTCATTTAGGCAATGCTGAAATGCTCAGGCTAAAGCCAGTGGGCAGAAATTCCCTGTGTCGTGCCCCTGAAGCCATGAGTCAGCCCGAACCGCTGCACGGTGACCGAGGTGTTCAGATGGGTCTGTGTAACGGACGTGCTTACGGCCTAACTGAGGCTGATAAACCTGACCACAAAGTAATCGAGAGTTGGATCAGGTTCATAATAAAAGTGTCATTTAAATATACATTAAATAGTACATTGAATAATAATTGGGGAGTAGATACAAAATGGCAACAATTCCATAAGGAAAAGGTGGGCACGTGCAGAAGTTAACTTGTGATGCAAAGACGCAGCTCGGTCCCTGCAGGCCGCAAAGGCCCAAAGGGCGTTTGAAACATTAAATGAGGGCAAAGGTACGAGGCTTGGGTCCAGCAATGGCCACTGAGGGGACAAAGCCAGGTCCTGATGGTGAAAGGCTGGAGCCAACACAGCTCTGGAAAGGCCAACCCCTGGCACTTGCCTTCAGGGAGAAAGCACAACTATGCCAGGCTTAAGAGCCATGGAAATCACTGGGAATTCTTCTTCCAGCTCCTCTTCTATGGCTGCAAGGCAGAAAATCCACCTGTGCAGGATGCAGGAAGTGCTGCTGCCAGAAGGAAAACCAAGCCAAAGTCAGAACTACAAAACAGGCTTAAAATACACACTAGAACCACGGGATCACAGCATATCCCAAGTCGGAAGAGACCCTTAAAGGATCATCAAGTCCAACTCCTGGCTTATGTCCAACGGGTTGTGTAAATTCAACAAGCCTAAAAACACTTTCCAAGGGCTTCTGGCAGCACAACTCTCTGTAGTAGCAGCAGGTGACAGGGAACTACTCTACTACACTACTAAGGACGCATCTTCATGCTTACCCAGTTTCTCCATGTCTGTTTTCCATCTTCTAAGTCCAGCCCCACATCTCCCTCCTTCCACCCACCTCACCTCCCCAGATCTCACCCACAGGAGTCTCAGATCCGTGCTCTCTGTCTCGCGTCCTCCCTTGGCAGCACTTCCCTATTGCTCCTTACACAGAAAGTTTGGAGCTGCCACCTTTAACCAACCATGGGTTTACCAGCAGCTGAATGAGCCTGGGGAAGAGGGGAAGCCCCCTCCTCCCCCAGAGAGGCGCAGGAGTGGGGTGAGAGATGAGCCTGTAGGCCAGCCTTGAGTATGACTCAGATAACCATCTTTTATTTGGGGTCTGGTTTGGAATTTTTTTTTTTTTGTGTGTGATTTTACTTTGTTTTTTCTTTAAAAGTGGTATGTTAACATCAGGTCTTTTTTTTCTACATTTTCAGAGCTCTGTACAGGTCTTGAAAGGAAATAAGCAATGCCTCATGTACAAAGTAAAAACAGAAAACTAGAAAAATCTGAATAAAATGGAGGAAGTTGCTGTCAGGGATACAGTACAAATTAGTAAATAGATGTCATCTGNTTTTTTTTTTTTGTGTGTGATTTTACTTTGTTTTTTCTTTAAAAGTGGTATGTTAACATCAGGTCTTTTTTTCTACATTTTCAGAGCTCTGTACAGGTCTTGAAAGGAAATAAGCAATGCCTCATGTACAAAGTAAAAACAGAAAACTAGAAAAATCTGAATAAAATGGAGGAAGTTGCTGTCAGGGATACAGTACAAATTAGTAAATAGATGTCATCTGAAGTGCAATACCACTGCAGTAAGGATGAGTTAAGGAATGAAATAAAAATACTCTATTTTAAACAAACAGTATATA
>VXBZ01005590.1:188788-220928 GCA_013399135.1 Heliornis fulica | reverse complement strand
GGGGGGGATGAGGATGGTGCCAAGGCCTCTTCCTCTGACTCAGCTGTGCCGCAGAGCGAGGTCAAACACACGGGCTGGTTAAACCTCCCAAGGATGCTGCCAGGACCCCTCCTGCCTCCGCAGCCTCAGCCTCAGCGGCCCAGGGGGAGAACCAAGTGCCCAGACCCTGGGAGCAAAACCAGGGACCGAAAGAGCCAAGCTGTGGTTCTCAGAGCTGGAAAAAGAGCCACAATTCCCACATGGTCAACATTCCCAGGGCTGGACAGGTAGCACACAGCAAGATGAACTTCTGAGAGGATCTGGCTGCTTAGTTAACACCTACAGGGGAGTTGCCCTCTGGTGATACTCCAAGCCTTAGTTAAGTGACAGGAGCAGAAATCCTGTGTCCTTCCCAGTGTCCTTCCAGGGATCCACTGGATGGAGGGGATCGTCCACAGGAGTTCAGGGGCGATGTGCGTGCCTGTATGTGCATCTATGTGCAGCTTTGCACAGCAAACATAAGTGACTTTAAAAAGAGAACAAAGGGCAGTGGAAAAGGTATTTTTCTCTTTGTCTCAAACCTAACGTGCCTCTCCCTTATCACGCAGTGATTTATTCCTTCTGTATGTCATTCAATCTCCCAACTACAGCTAAAAGCACTCACACAATTTTCCTTCAGAACAAGCAGAACGACAACCAGCTGATGCCCCCAGAACCAGGCAGCTGGGTGCGGGTAAGCGCAGGCAGGGGCTGGCCAAGCCTATGCACCACCCCTCTGTGCACAGCCTGGCCATGGTGAGCCAGCTCCCCTCTGGCTGAAGGCTGGGAGGGGGGGGGGCAGGCAGAGCAGGACCCCAGGGAAAAGGGGCCTCTTGCAGGCAACTGCTGGCAGAAATCAACAAGAGGACAGGCATTCCACGCCTGGGAACAAAGCAATTCCCAAAGAGTGGAGGGCAGCAGAGACTGGAAAGCGGACAGCCAGACATACATTCACAGCGCCGTTCTGTGGCACGGGAACTAGCACAGTCCTCACCTACACGGAGAGAAGAGCAGAGAGGAGCCAGGAGGTGGCTTATCCTGCATATGGCGTAAGAAGGATGATTCTGGAAAAATGTATACAGACAGGCTTCTATTTTTTAGAGTCAGAGAGAGACACAAAAATGATTTGAGGCAGAAAGTGTCTGCCAGCCAGTGACTTAAAGAGCTCAATCCGTTTAGCTTACCACAAAGAAAATGGAGAGATGCTTTGACCGTGGCACACAAAAATACCTTCACGAGGGAAGAAATCCTTTAAAGAGTTCTTTCATCCAGTGAAGAAGGCAAAACCAGATACAAGGGCTGGAAGCTGGAGACAGATTCAAATCAGAAAAGAAGAATCAAATTTTTACGCTACGATTTCATTACCCACCAGAAATGGCAGATGTCCACGTTCTGATGCCTTCAAGGATGACAGACTTTCTGGATAAACACAACTTTGTGGTGTGACTGGATGGCCTGGGATGTACCAGAGTCCTCACCCCAGCACCTCCTGCACCACGCTGGTGCTGGGCTGACTGGTGCCAGCTGCTCCTTTATCACCAGGCTCTTAGGTATTGTGTAAGTTAAAAAAAAGGGGTCTCCAACCTATTACTGGGATCCAAAGTATTACTCTGCTTCCATATACTATGTCACAGTAAAGCATCACCCCTAGCCAAGGTTTTCAGAGCAGCCTGAAAAGCACATTCCTGTATTCTCCCCAAACGTGTCTATTAAATTCCTTGTAATGTTGTTACTTATTGTGTCTGGCTGGGATCTTAATCCCTCCCTGTAAATCAGGCTGCCTACAGCAAAGCCACCTTTCCCGGAATGGCACCACCTGACACAACAAGGGAATTACAAATCCATTCCACTCAGACTTCTCTTTTTTTATTTTATTTTTTTTTTTGCCTTGAAAGAGCTGGTGACCAGGGTGAAGGGACGAATATGCCGGTTTATGACTCCAGCTCTGGCTCTGCGGAGCGATTGCTTCACCTATTTCCTCTGTCATCCGGTCTCAAGGAGGGGCTGCAAACCCCTCCTCTCCCCGGCCCCCGGTTGCCATGGTCTTTCATATAGTATCTGAGGGAACAAGATCCCTCTGACGTTTGACACCAGACCTCTGCATGCAGCCAATTTGTTTTCCTTTCACCTCCCTTCGCCTCCATCCCTCCTCCGGGTGTTTCCGATGCCGTTTATTCTCCCCACAGAACAAACCAGACCCGTCAGACCCTTAGTCCTACACAGTTTTGTTCATCTGAGGGGCTCCTTTCTTCTTTCCCAGTGACTAAGTAGTTTCCAAAGGGTGCTAAAATGAACAACTCTTTTTCTAAAAAGCGCCAAAGCCCATCAGAGGTTCACCTCAAAGACCACAAGGCAGAAGCCCCAGCTCCCCATGCACCCACCTCTCCTTCAGCCAAGTGGTGTGACCCCCCCACGCAGCGCTGCTGGGGTCCAGAAACACAGTGTTTCCACAGAACACTACTGAACTGCCACCAGTGTGATTGCACCAGGCTCACCTCCTCTTCTGCAAACAACAACATGGGTTTTCTCTCCCCCTCCCCAAGAAAGAAACTTTTGTGGGGGAAATGGCTCCTGCTTTTCCATTTTGTTTATCCTGTTGCACCAGCTAGTTCCAAGGTATGAAGTGGAACAATACTATGGCTGGGTTGGTGCATTGAGGGGGAAATGTTCACTTAAATAACTATTTTCCTTGTAATTGCTGTTTTTTTTGGACTACTTATTTTTAGTAGAAAAGAAAAAAAAGTGGATCAGCCCAAATTAAACCCAACCAGCCTTACATCTCTTAAAAAGGGGGAGAAATAAGTATAAAAATACAGAAATATTTGTGAAGGGTAAAAACAAGAAAAGTTCTTCCTATTTGCTTTACTGATTTACAAGTCCCAGCTCAAGCAGAGCGTGATGCAAGGCTCTGGTTATCACCCAGCTTGTCACCTACGGGACACACCGCTCGCTCACGGTGTGTCCCTGTGGCTGTGTCCCACAGATGCTGTGCATGGCAGGGGCTAGTGACTGTGCTACCAGCTGGCACAGAGGAGCCCAGACTGAGTGGACACAACACCCTGGGCAGATCTGTGAGGTAGCTGGGGCAGCAATGCTCCCCCCACCACCCCCCCAGCCCCTGCAATGGGAACGACTCTGCCTGCTCTGCAATCTCACCGCTCTCGAGCCGTTTGCACCCGTGTCCATGGGTCAGTGAAATGGTGTTTTACATAATTGTCCTGCAGGACCGAACTAACGGGGTTAATCAAGCCATTAATTTGGCCTGCAGAAGGAATGGCTGCACAGACAAGTTCCTGTGAGGCAAGCCCGGGTGAGGTTTTACAGCTCATCGGTTACTCACAGGTTACTCCCACGTACAGCTCCCACCTGGCAGGAGTGTGGAGAAGCTCTCCGTTCCCTGAAGAGCAGCCACCTGGCACTGGCATCAGGAAAGCTGAGGGGGCTGCCAGTGTGCCACAACCCTCAAAGACTGCTGCACGAAGCTGTGCCATCACGGGCTTGCTCTCTGAAAGCACACCGTGGCCATCAGGGAGCAGAAAGCAGGAGGAGGGAGTTGAAAAGACAGCCCACACCACGGCTTTTCCACCCCCTGCTGCCTTCCACCACAGGCATAGCAGAGGACTTTCCATGGGACAAACGAGGCCTCTCCAGGAGAGCTCTGGCTGCCCTCTTGCTGCCAGCTTGGCCCTGCCTTGGCAATCTCCCAGGGCTTTGGAAGCTGCTCCAGGAGCAAAGCAGAGGGAGAACCGAGCTCATGGGGGTGGCTGGACCCCAAAGCTGGTGCCAGGTAGCAGTTGTCCCTCCAAAGGTTTTAGCTTCAGTTGGTGCCCCCTTTGAGTCCATCCTGGAGCAGGGCGAAGGGAAGGCAATGGGAAGAAGAGTAGGGATAGTCACAGCTAGAGACCCCTTGGGAAGGGGGAGGGAAGAAAAATGGAAGATGAAAGCAGGCAAATGGTTTAAACAAACAGTCATGCAGGGCCAGTGGAAAGGGGGAACAGAGGGAAAACGACACAATAAAAATAAATGCTGTTAAGAGAAGGAAAAGCTTCTAGTACACACAAGGAAAAAACGTGGGGCCTGGATAAAGCAAAAGTATGAGGAAAAGACACTCTAATGGAGCTCTCTAGCAGCAAACACTAACCCCTCTCCTTCTAATGGCCTGAGCCTGCACCCCATTAGCACCTTGTACCCCGTGGAGTTTGCTGGCTGTGGAGGTATTTCACTGGCTCCAGCTCAGCCTGGCAGAACCTACCCCGAGTCTCCTGCAGTTGCTGAGTTGGTTTGGTTGGGTTTTTTCTTTTTTTTTTTTTTAATTCTAGGTGAAATTTCGTTAAATTTCCCCTTGGTTGGTTTGTTTGTTCATAAACAAAAGGTATTTTTTCACACTCATGGGTGTTTTTCAGATCCTTGTCTCTGTGCTGTGATAAATGAAATCCCTTTCGTTTTTAGAAACTCGGGCTTGGCTCTTGTGTTGCTCCTCAGTGAGCAGCATGTAATTTGCCAAGGCTGAAAGAATCCTGGCTGAGAAATAAATGCAGTGGGCCATATGCTCTCCTTCCCATGTGCAGAAGGCACCTTACCTCAAAAACCTGGAAGAGGCTGCAGTTGCCCCACGTTGTTCCTCCCGCCAACGCAAAAAAAAAACCCCTCAAACCCATTAAAACCCCCCCTACCAAAAAACTCACAGAAAAATTCAAAGGTTTGGGGCCTCTCCACAAAGCAGCCCTCTCTCTGCATGCCTCCAGGGACCTCCCCTGCCCCCGAGTCTGTCACTGGCTTCTGGCCTGGCAGAAATGCGGTGAGGGGGTCGGGGAACGCGTACGCCACGTCCCTGCCGCTCGCAGGAAAGCTGCATCATCTTTATTGTTATTTCCTGGCACAACTGGCTTTGCAAGTGAACAATATGCAGAGCACAACTGTGCCTTTAACACAGCTTGTCTCCAGCTCACACACATCGTGCCCTCATGGGAGGAAGATGGCCCACCAGAAGGACTCGGGTGAAGCGAGGACTTCTTTCTGCTCCGTGGCCATGCGAAACAGAGCGGGAGAGCACGCCACGGCCACGCAGGACCTCAGCTTGCTGGGAGGCTCTGGCAGATGAGGAGTGTGCCTGGTAAAAGCACCACAGCAAGATGAGCCTCGGTGCTCATGAGCAATGGTCATCTGTACAAATTCGTGCTTAAATCCCGTGACCTTCCCTCATCTGACACTGACTTCTAAGAGCTGGAATAACTCCCTCCTCTTTGGTAGCAGGTGCTTGGCCCTGCAGCCTCTCTGCAGGTGGTGTTTTAGTCTAAAACCAAGACCCAAATGTTTCCAAAAGGTAACCAGCAAGGCCAAGGGAAGTGGTCTTCCACTGCAGCTGTCCAGCAAAGCCACCTTATCATTGCTGCAGTTTTAGACAGCTGATCAGCTGAGGTGGCTGGGATGGCACCCCAGGTCTGTGACTTCACAAGCTAATTCATTTATCATCCTTCAACCCAGGCTACCCAGATCACCTAGTTCTAGTACCTGAAACTCTTCTGGTTTTTAATTCCACCCTGGACATGGTCTTTGTGTTTCCATTAGCCACCTGCCCTTCATTTTGGCATTCAATCTTACTAGCACTAGGGAAAACTGAGTCAAGGACCTCTGATTTAGACCACACCTAGGTTGTCCTTACCCTTGACATGCTCCTCACTGCATGGTTCCTCCCTTGCCCCTGAAGTCTCCTTTATTTATATGGCTAGGCAGACTTCCCCTACTGAATTCATTTCTTTCACAACTCAGCTCAGCTTTTGGCAGTACTGACTGTATCCCTAGACTTCCAGGTCTCTAAGGCATAGCTTCCTTTGCCAGTCAAGCCCTTATTCGTGCCATCTGAGGCCTTCTGGATACCCTTGATACCTCTTCTGAGACACTTATCTCTTAAGCTCTAGACTTCCTTTCTCCTTTTTTTACTTCCTCCACACCATAAACACTCTTTTTCTCCTGTCTTCCTAACACATACTCATGTCTGCCAGCTTAGCTATCTGTCACAGCTGCAACCCCAGCTGCCTCTTTGACTTCTCCAGCCCTGCCTTCTTTGGAGACAGGTCCTTGCAAGGGATTGTGATCTCCCCCTCCACACAACTTGCTGTCCTTGGTGTCCTGCCCAACTCTCCCCTCTTGGCCACAGAGGTGGTGGCCTCATCAGTAGTCCGCAGCCCTTCTGCTTGTCCTGGTGACCTCACTGCATCCTGTCTTCTCATCTCTCTTGCTCCCAGCTGCCCCCTCCATTCTCACTCCTTCCCCACACTGCACAAGAATGCTCTATCTTCATGCTTTTAAAAAAAACCAATCCATATACCACCAAAAAACCCAAAACCCCCTTGACTCCAAGTGACTCCCAGCTCTCACCCTCTCTCCCCTCACTGTTATCTCTAAGCATACTGAGGAGCTGCCTATGATTTCTATGACTTAGACTGAATTTAGTCTCTGTGTCCAACACTGGTTCTTTTCCCAAAAAGCCTTCCAGTGCTCGCCCCTCGCAGAAGCCAGCGTCACGGAGTCCCACGTCCTCGGTCTGGCTTCAGCTCTGCACCATTACACCAGGCTTGCTGCCACAGCTCCTTCCATCACCACTGACCACACACTGAACTGGAAATCTGGTCCTGCTTTCCCAGTGCTCCTACTTGACTCCAACACCTCGAGTTGCTTGCTCAGTGGTACTCGGTCTAGTTTGTCACTACTCACCCTCCCACCTGCTGCTGTTCCGTGGACCTGTGTCCTCGCAGATCCCTTGTCCCCTTCCCTTTGCACTCTTATCTCTGAGCAACCACACTCTCTGTATGCATTCAAGGACCTTCTCTGCACCAGCATCTCAGAGACCTACCTCCCTGTCCCCAGCCAGTTCCTGTCTGTTCTGACTAAATTCTTGCCCTGCCTCTGGGATCACCTTATGGATATCTGTCAGCTCAAGCTCAAAGCAGGCTCTCGTCCTACTCCCTAGGTCTCCTCTCCTTCCTGTTTCTTCAGTCCCCATGGATAACACCATCACTTAACTGTCACTCAGCCCACAACCTGTTTGTCATCTTTGCCTCAACCCTCCTTGCAGAGTCCCAGAGCCAGGCTCTCATCACCTCGCACCCTGACGCTTGTGATCTTACCCTGCCTGCAGACAGCCAGAGTGCTGCTGCCCAAGTCATTTTCTTTGCCTGTCAGCCTGGCTGTGCCATCTCTCTCTTTTCACAGCCCTCTCTTGGCTTCCCCATCTTTTGGATTTCACCCCCCTCCTCCCTTGCTCTCAAATCCAGCTGCAGCATCTGCCACCTCACGCATCGTGTCTCATTCAGCGCCGAGACATCCCGTCACCCCGTCACGACCCGCTCTTTTCCTATGTCACATTTTAGCAAGAAGCACCTTCAGGCTTCTCTCCCTGCTGGGTTTCATTTTTGGGAGGAGGCTCTCAAAATCATCCAAATCTGACCCTGAACTCTGCCCCCAGTGTAGTTACATTTGTAGTAGTTTATAGAAATTCCTGTCTCCGCCATGTCCAGCAATCCCTTCTGTTTCCTTGCCCTCCCTGGTGTGTTCATCTCCCCGTGTTCTCTCTTACCTTACACTTAGGTTGGAAGTATCTGGGGGAAAGGAAATAACTGAGCATCCTGCATGTGCACAGTGGGACTCCTGGACTGTGACTCCGAGATGGTGCTACCCACCCCAGCACAAGCAGTTACAAACACAACTTACACCTGTACAGCTAAATATGCTGTTTTATATTCTTGCAGATTTGCAAGAACACCCACATTTCCATGTGCCCTTTGCCCTACTTCTTCTTTAAAGGACACAGTATTAGGATGAGACTTCAAATGCCCGGAAAAGTGAGGGAATGCTGAGTTACAGTTCCCACAGCAATTGTAACTCAGCCTCACATGGTAAGGCACAAAGGTTATCACCACACACAGTAATGGAGGGCACTGCTCACATGCAAAGTGACCTAATTACCACCCTGCCAGGTACCAGGACTTTGAACTTCTGTGCAGGTAAAATCTCGGGCATTTCCTGGGCTTTTAGCATTTCATTCTGGCAATGGGAAGTCCAACACCCTATAAATAAAAGTCAAAATCACGTTATATAGGAAGCAACTGGTCCCAGCAGTAGCTCGTAGCCCTCTTTGCAGAGAGACACAGCTAATGGCAACAAGAAACATTTCCATCACTTTATGAGCTCCGGTAGCTGTCAACGGAGAGAGGGATCTGCCGATCAGAGAAATCTGAGAAGACATCAGTGTGTCAGAACAAGTGAAAAGACTTGACACAGAGGGCACATTTTTGTTGAGCAATTTGCATTAGCACTTCTGGACAAATTCTACATTTCACATGCAATTCACAAACCAACGGCAGCGCTGCTAATTGGTGCGGTTGCCACTCAACTGCGGTGCCTTGTTTGAGCCATCACCAACGTGAAGGAAGACTACAGACTTTTTTCTTTAAATAATAAAAATAAAAAATGCAGCAATTATTTCACAGACTTTGAGTTGGGCTCACCCTGCCCCCATTTTCATCCTTATAATTTCATTATCTCATATTCATCTTAGAAGGAATCGGGATAGAAAAATGCAAACCTCAGAAAAATCAGTTGGAAGCTATTAAGAAAAAGACCCCAAACAGCTGCTTGCTATAAATGATGCCCTTCGTTACTCTAGTCATACCTGCCATCACCAGGGATCTGACTGTGTCCCAGAGTGCCAATGCAAAGCTACACATTAAATAAAAGTGGCAGAGCACTGGGGACTCTGGAGATCCCCGCCACCAAACCACGGCCGGTCTGCATCTATCTGAACCGCTGACGGAACGACAAATCTCCCTGCTTACTCTTAGGTGGTATTAGGAGTTATTTGGCTGAAAACAGGGCAGATGCCTCATCCATCATTCTTTATCCTTTGTAAAATCGAGCCTCCTGAGGAAAGAGCTTCCACACTGCAGCTTTCTATTACCGCTGCCCCAAATGCTCAGGCAGCTGCGACTCAGCTGAAGGAGGGTTTGGCTGACTCCTTTTCATAAAGTTGGGCATCTATTTTTAGGCCATGTTTCCTTTAGGTCCATATAGTGAGAAATCCAAAGGAGCTAATGGGATTTGCAGGCACACAGATTATTGGTGACCTCATCTAGCCCATTCCCTTACTGCCTCTTTTTCATAGTGTGCAGTAAAAAAGGGAACAACCTACAATTAGAGATCTTCCTATCTAACCTCGATGCCGTTGATATCTGAATGCTCAATGAGAGACCAACACACAAGAGCTGAAGGTGGAACAGTAGGGGAAAATGATACAGTTGCACCAAGATCTAAATAAACCTGAAGATCTGGGGGGGGTTAATGGGGTCTTTTGGCTGCACCTCTACAAACAGGTATCTGTAACGGGCTTTCATTCTGGCCCTAATTTTTCTGCAGCTGAAAGAATCCCATCCCCTTTTTTGCTTCCCTTGAGGCTTCCTTGGCCCCATCCTACTGCAGATCCAACCTCACTGTTGTACAAGTCCCTAGCAGAAGCCACATCTTATCCACACCTCCCAGCTGCACTCTCCTTAGTGAGGGCAAGAGAACCCACAGTGTGACCCCAGTCCCGCTCACGGGTGGGTCTGAGTCCTGGATTCAGATGTCATTTTGTTATCTGTAGTAAAGCACCAACCAGACTGTGGGGCAAACCCCTGTAACACATTTGTGGTGTCAACAACCCAGCTGGGGTTTCCTTCTGCCACACCCTGGGTTACAGGCACTGCAGTCACCTTTCAGTGACTAAATCCTGACTTGCAGACCCAATTATTTGGAGCAGGACCACACAGTTGTCTTGGAAGTTGGTGGTACAGACTCCCTCTCCCCAGGCTGATTTGGTGGTGTTCAGGGAAGCAGGGGCTGGCTGAGAGCTCAGAGGGGGGACCTGCCCAGCACTGCCTCTGCTGGGCTGCTCCAGGGGACACTTCAGCCCAGCTTTACTCTCTTGGCCTCCCCTCTCAGCATCCCTCCAGGATTCACGGGGTGAGGCATGAAGAGAGAGAACCCCTGAAAATCTCCAGGGATATGGGCTGCCTCCTTCCTTCTAGCAACATTATCCTCTGCCTGTATTCAAAAAACCAGAGAGCTGATGCCTCAAACCCTTCACAAAGAGAAGCAAACTGTGCCTCTGTGAAACCACAGGCTGTACTTCCCAACGGTGGAGCCAGGCTCCAATTTACCAACACACGGCACGGCTGTCAGCTGAGACTCCACAAAAACTGCAGAGGACATCTTTAGACCCCTCAATATCTTATTTCTGACATATGGAGGGACTGGGGAGCTTGCAGCTTCCCACCTGCTTAAATATAATTCACTACAAAACATCAAACAGATGCATTCAGCCCTTTGTAGACATATCATTACCTTATGTGTTCACGTAAGGCACATCTGTAGCACATTGGCAGTACACCTAGTTAATGTGTGGGAGACTCTTAGGTTCAAAGCCTCCAGTGTTTCTTTTGTTCTCTAATGAATCCTTCTTTTGTTTAGCTCCCCCTCCCCTTAGGTTGTAGCTGTAACTCTGTCATTAGCATCTTAAAATCTTTTCCTAACTACAACACTGAAATGAGCTGGGATCTTACTAGGAAGCACCTTAAATGAATCATGACTCTTACTTCAGACAGGTCTAGCAGGTCTGGGCCACTGTTCTCAGCAGCACTGTTGCTTCGTTGGCAAACTGGGTAATCAAATATTCCCTTAAAACCCAGGTGAGGTGAGGTGAGGTGAGGTTCCTTCCTGTGCCATATTCCAACAGGTAAGCTCGTTTCACATGGAGGATGCACACAGGACTCCCATGAGCATCACGAGTTTTGTGAGTCTGCAGAGCTGCATCTGCTCCTCAGGGTCCTAAAAGCAAAAGCACCCGGGTGCTTTTTACACCCACAGCAGCCCACTGAAAACACCAAGCTGCATCCTTTGTGGGGAAACATTCAGTTGAATTTTCCCTGGACTTCAACCCAGTGACTCCAATCCTGGTTTTCTGGATATTACACATGAAAACACACAGGTAACTCTGAGATAGTGTCTGCAACACAGACTGGCAACTGTGGTGGCCACCAGACTTCCTGCCCCTCCCAGTGCTGGTGTCTTCCCGGGTCTCACCAAGAGGGGACCAGCTACCAACAGGTTCTGGGAAAGAAGTAGCATAAGGTGCTGATAAGGAAACATTATCACTGAGAGGCACAGAGGCAGAAAGCCTTGTCCCATGCTTGGACAGCCACTTGTGAGTGAAATGCAGTGGGGGTGTTAAGGCCAAGTTGTTCTTGTAGTAACTCCATTCCCTGAGCTACTACTGTGCTTTCTGACTCCAACTCCTTCCAAAGTTGTGAGACCTCTTCTCCCAGACAACTCAGGGCATGCCAGGCACAGCCAACAATCAGAGTGCGACCTGGGGAATTTCCTCTGTGAGAAACCCAGTGGCAAGACAGGACAGCCACTGGGACAGCCATCCCTGGGAGAAGCACCAGGACTCCTGAGTGCTGGGCTGCTTACACCTCAGGGACACCTCCAGCAACCCAACGGCAGCGCTCGTGCCTCCGTGTGCCGTTATTGGAGTAACCATGTGCTGCAGTAAGACAGCTTGGCTTTATAAAAAGGTTTGTGACTCTCAGCTGGCATGGTGATATGTGCCTTTGTCAGACAACTCCAGATTGTAAGAGAATGGGCAGATTTCACCATTCAGCTTGTCACTGCAAAAAAAAATATCAGCTCCTTAACGAGCACAAGACATTAGCAACAGGTATTGTTGCCCCTATACTCATCAATTAGCGTTATTACCTTTATTTAACTGTAAGTGGCATGTTTTCTTTGCTGGCTTCCTTCCAAAATCATCTCTTACTCTGAGCTGAGGTAGTAGCATGTGTTCTTGCTGCGTGTGAGGAGACATTACTCTTTCAAACAGCACAAACACCACCATCACCTCAAGAATAGCCTGGTGATGATGCCCAGGAAAAAGATAACCCTAACTAAACCCCATTCTTCCTCTCCCTGCCTTTTCACAAACAGTCCTGCAGCAAACTCCAGCTCCTTTGGCTAGCCTCTAAAATCAGCAAAGATGGGAGCCAAGGCAGAGCCTCAAGCCTTCCAAAGTTGCTGGGGCAAGTGGTAGAGGGAGCTCCCAGCGTGCCTTCCCATCCTCCTCTTGCTCCACCTTCACAGCAGAGCGGGAATCTCTGTCCCATAGCTCTCTGCAGTGACTCTACATGCAGTGACAGCCTTAGAGCTCACCTGGTGGCAACCTCCCTTCTGAAAACAAAGCTGCAAGCTCACCCACATCAACAGCCACATCAAGAAGAAGGTCTGCTGCATCTTCACCAGATACAGGGCACGGACATGCCTGCTTACAGGGGGCAAGGACTGAAGATTTACAAAGGTGAAAGACCAATTAGCTTTTTCCCTCCCCTCAAGACATTTACTGATGGCCTAAAAACGCATCCTATATCTGATGTGAAACAAAGAGGAGCTCATTGACTGTCAAGAGCCACATCCTAATAAAATCACCTCCAAGATTTCAGGAAGCAAAGATATTCCCCTGTTCCCAAGCTTGTACTCGGAAGAATCACTCCCAGTGTGTGGCACCAGTTGGGCACTGGCTCTAGGGATAGAGCCAAGCCAGGGATAGAGCCAAGCCAGTGTTGTGTGTCTTATTTATATGTTTTTTACTGTTATTTTCCCTCACTAAGCTTAGACTGCTTCAGAATGAATTTTTGCTCTTTTCTCAAAGGCTGTGGCCGTGCCCACTAGTGTGAGTGAAAAGCTACAGCATTTTTTTGGACGCTGAAGTCATTGCCTACAGGACGAAAACCTCCCTCCCCAACAGACCCGGCAGTCAAGCCGAGCACAGCGGTGGAAACACAGGTCATACAGCCTTTTCTATGGGAACACAAACAAGATTAGCACAGAAAAACATCCAAAGATTACTTAAATGCCAAAACAAACTTAATTGCCAACTTAATTGAACTAGGCCCCACCTCCTCCCGAACAACTCAACTCCTTCAGCACTGGAAAAAAAACTCCTGTTGAGGCTGCCCTTGTTTGTTTGGCTGTGTGTCAGCCAGAGAGTGTATATTTAGCTTCAGCATGCTTGCAGGATTGCTTCTTGCAGCTCCACAGGAAATCTCTGGAGTCGAAGCTAAAGATATCGCTGCGCGCTCGGAAATTTACGGCCGGCTGTAAACGCGGGGCTGCGGCGGTCAGAGCGCTCAACAGCCGCCTTTTAAACGGGCCAGGAGGCTGAATTAAACACTTCACTGTACCGGGTTCACGGCAGGCAGGGTGCACCCAAGCTAAAAACAGCTACAGAGGAGGCTCTTCTCTTGCTGGGATAATGCTGAATTGATATGTCCTGCTCCCCGAAGTTCGTGCTCTCAAGGAGTCGTCGGGAGGGGGGAGGGATCTGAGGAGGGAGAGCTGTCACTGCAATGCAGCTGAAGGGTTGCTGAAGGAGGACAGGGATCTCCTCCTCCTCTGAAGATATCTGAAATGTTAACAGTTGTCAGATGCATTTCAAAATAGAGAAATCACAGAAGAGAACAGGCATCCAACACAAGTTTTCCTTTCCATGAAAAAAAATCTACATGCAGGTAATGGCACCTTTTCTTTCGGTCTTGCCTGTCCTTGATGTTTCCAAGCACCTTTTGGCCTGATGCTCCTGTGGCTCCTGAGCACGCCTTGCCAGTGCTGGGCACCTGCTGCACAGGACACCTTGGCTGCAGCCTCACCTAATGCTTCAGTCTCACCAAAACACATCATTCAGGGGAAGAGTTTGCAGAGGTGACTTTTATGCCAAAAGCTGAAATGGTTAAAATTGAACCTGTGCATGGAAACTCACATGTCTAAGGTCTCTCTGGTGAAGTTGGTGGTGATGTGCAGCTGGTCGGCCCACAGCGTCAGCACACCAGGCGACCAGCAGAAGGGGCCTGTGGGACGATGCCAGCCATGTGCCTGAACAAGCTGTGCTGCCGTGCTGGGTTCAGTCACTCAGCAGGCAGGAAAAAGCCATCACTCCACCATGGAAGCCTGGGGAAGACAAGGCCTCAGAGCAAGCTGTGACTCACAGGGAGCTGTTCTGCAGCGTCCCGTTTGTCCGGCCTGAGCGCCTGGCAAAGCGCTAGACCATATTCCCTCAGCGACGCTCCGTGGATCAGGCCCTTCTCCTTCACTGCAGTCAAGGCATAAACATGACCCAGGACCACTCTCTACTGAGATAACAAGATTGCAGGATGTAAAAAAAAAAAAAAATAGCTCTTGTTTTCTGTTAATAAGCACTTTCTTTCTCTATCTTATCATTTTCTCTCGAGCGATGGCTAGCTGGCTGTTTGCATTCCATCTCCGCTTCGGGAATGCTTTGGCCAGCCCCAGCAATCTGTGTAAACTGGAACACACCTCTCTCTGCTCAGTGAGGGGACAGCAATGTGTGTTTATGAAGTAAAATCAAAGAGGAGTAAGTGCAAACAAGCCACCCCTCTTTGAAGAGCTCCTCAGGATACAGGGTGTTCTGTCAATAGCTGCGTAAGGAAGCGCGGCCGCCTCAGAGCCTTGTGTGCTGCTGATACAAAAATAAAAGCAACTCTGTCTCGATAAGATTAACCTGTTCTCTTTCAAGCAAAGAGCCAGCAGCGCAAGTTTCACAAGAACAGGCTCATTTCTTTGCCTCCAGACAGATCAGTAGCTGGTGGAGGGCAGGTAGGAGGTGGAGGCTGTCGTAAGAAGCGCGCAGAATTTGTTTGCATTGGCCCCAAACAGGAGAGGGTTTGTTGTAAGGCTGGGGGTTGGCAGCCTGATGCAGGTTGACAGCTCACTCCCCTGCCTCACGCCTCAGCATCCCCACCTGCATGGCCAGAACAACAGCAGTTCCTCTGGTCCCAGGAAAGCAGCTGGGATCTGGGAGCTGCAGTGCCAGCCTGCTCTAGGTACATCCTCAGAGAATACATTTTCTCAAAAAAACGCCCAGAATTGTGTTCCTTGTCTGCATGCACCTGAACAAACCAACATGCAAAAATATCACTCAGAACAGAACAAGGAGAAAAAGAAATTTCTCCATTCTATTTGACTCCCTCTTCCTTTGAGCGGTGTTACTAAAGGTCAAGGGCTTCCTCGGCTGCAGTGACCATGACAGGATGGAGTTGAGGATCCCAAGGGCAGCGACGAGGGCACACAGCAAGCTCACTACCCTGGACTTCAAGAGAGCAGACCTTGGCCTCTTCAGGGATGTCTTGGTAGGGTGCAAAGCCCCAGAGGGAAGAAAGGCTGAGAAAGCTGGTTAGTACTCCAGGATCACCACCCCATGCTTGGGGGTGATGCATCCCACCAAAGAGGAAGGCAGACGTGCCAGGAGACCTGCATGGATGAACAAGGAGCTCCTGGAGAAACTCAGACACAAAAAGGAAGCCTGCAGAGGGTGAAAGCAAGGGCAAGGAGCCTGGCAGGAACAGAGAGAAATTGTCTGAGCAGCTGGGGATCAGGTTAGGAAAGCTGAAGCCCTGATAGAATTACATCTGGCTGGGGATAGAGGGCAACAAGAGGTACGTCAGTGGAGGTCTCACAAAGGGTGTCCCTGCCCACAGCAAGGGGTTTGAACAAGATGATCTTTATATCCCTTCCAACCCAAACCATTGTATGATTCCATGACTCTAAAAACATAGGTTAAGAAGCAGGCAGGAGGAGGAGAGCAGGCTTCTTGGCTAAAAGATTTGCTGTGGCTCAGACACCGCCAGCTTTCTGGATCCTCAGACCAGCCTCCCCTTATTTCCAGAGCTGGGTGAGACAGAGCAGCAGAGCCCGCTGAACCTGCCATGGCTGTCAGGAGGTGACAGCTGTGTGCTCCCCCTTCAGCAAGCTGCCTCCTCTTTGTCAGGTGTAATTTGAGTGCTACACACCACCAGGCATGCATTCAGCTTCTCCTTACTGGCAGCTCCATCACCGTTGGAAGGTTTAAGGGACAATGCTGAGAAGGGGCCGTCTGCTTTTGCTGCTTGCTGGAGAAGGTGCGGTACCGCTCAGGCTGCACCAGTGGGTCACACTACCAGCACCAGCTTATGGCTGAATCCACTACAGGAAGCAAAGTTCAGCAGCAAAGGGAGACCCCCTTGGCAGGGAGAAAACCCACAGATGTCCCACGAGTGGAATGACTCGAGGTGTGAAGTCCTTCTGCACCGAGGCACCGGTCCAGCCGCCTGGGCGCGCGCCAGGGTAAAAGGCTGCTCAGCAGCCCCGGGGCAGCAGTTTGGGACTCTGACAGCTCCAGAGAGCAACGTGCTGCAATCACAAAACTCACTGTGCCAAGTCATGACCTGGCTGGCAGATGATGGGAGTCAAGCCACAGTCCCCTGAGTACTCACCAGATGCTTAGGCTGCAAAACTGCTGCTTTGGTTAAGCTGTCTACACTTCCTATTACGTGCTGTACTTTGAGCTAAAAAGGCTCTCCTTGGATAATCCCGGTGTTTTAGAGCTTTACTGCCAGCAGTGCTCTCTCCAAGGGCACTGTTTAGAGAAGTGTCACGTACAAAGGACAGAATCAGAGAAGGCAGTGATGGAGAAGATCACCTAGCCCATCTCTCAGCCTGTACGGGCTTGCTCCCAGGAGGACTTTTTAGTGCAACACGCAGGAATTACTGTAGCGAGAGAATTTCACATCAATGCTCCTTAACAAACAATGAAAAGCCTGGGAAGAGGAGGTGATCAAGAACTTTGTGATATATGCCCGTTAGCAGACAGGTCCTTCTAGAGATGGCCTGGAGAGCGCTCTTGTTAAAAGCCAATTGGATGAGTGACATATAAAAAACCCCCCCGATACGTGTGTCACTTCTCACCAGCTTCCCCCTGGCTCAGTTCAGACAATTACAGCTTAACTACCAGGGTTAAGTTGAAGCCTTCCACGGTGTCAGAAGAGAAGATAGAGAGGGACACTGTCAACTTCTTCGGATATTGAAATCTCATTTATGAGGAGGGAAGGCACTCTCTGTCAGCTCTTTCTTTCACAGCTGAAAGAAGCCAGTCAGAGTGGTAGTTACAAAGGAGGAACGTGGTGGGGGATTTTCACAGTGGGCTTCATCTGTGGTTTTTCATTCGCTCCGCGGCTGTGAGGGGAGCCTGCTCAAAGGCTCTCTGGGCTAAGACTATTTTGCCATTTCCCAAAGGGAGAACAGGGCCTTCCTCACGAGCCTCCTCCTGAGGAGCTCCATCAGAGGTTTCCCAAGTGTGTTTCCAGCAGAGTTGTCACCCCGCCACCCGCAAGCCTGCCGGGTCCATGTGTCAGGACAACACGCACCGGTGGGTACAGACTGAACTGACGGTGTCACCAGCCTTGAGAGCACATCCCTGAGTGAGGTGCTGCTTTACCATCCCCCACTCCTTGAAGCTGCCACTTGGCACTAAGAGAGGGAATGGAGAGCTTACCTTTAACCAGAGGTGCCTACTTACAGGCACGAGATGCCTCTGAGTTTTGCTCAGCTCTGAAAGGCTGCTGGGGCATGGCAAACGTCTCTCAAAGGGAAGGGGAAAGATATGTAAAGAAATTATCTGAAAACTTCTGGAGCCTGGGAGTGAAATGGCTTTTTCATGCTATTGAAGAGGTTAAGAAAGTAATCAGCCTTCTAATAATTGGTAATGTTCCAATCACCACCAACTATAGGTACCACTGGAAGAGACAGCACTGTGGTGAGCACTGGTTCTACAAGAAGCTCTTCCCAGGACAGGGTGCTCCTGCTTTCTGGAGTGCTGCAAACCACAGTGCTGCTGCTCCTGTATTTCGAAACCAGGAGCTGGTTTCTCCTTCCTGTGCCACTTAAGGACATATATACCTGTAGTGACTTCTGCTCCAGACTTAAAACTTCCCATCAGCGGAGTACAGAAACTTGCTTAAAGAATACAAGAGCTGTGCTGAAGCATTCAATCACCTGACTCCAGGAACCAAAGTCTTGGGATAAAACTGAAAAAGATGCAATCCCAAGGTGTGACAGCATTACTGTTGTGCTTATACATGGCCCAGCTCAGCAAGGGATAAACAGGTGAGAGAGAGTTTTCCGTGAAGAAGCCTAGGAAGGCAGAAACTTAAAGCAAAACTATGTAGAAAGCTATTAAATTTATTTCTTGCCTTGCCAACATAACTAAATGTTATGATGACATTTAGTTCTGTTTAGAGAGGGAAGACAGGTTTTGCTGTTTGCTTAATACAGTTTCTCACGACTTTCTTCTTCTCAGTGTTTAAGGAGGTACCTGGAGCACTAGAAGTCAAGAAATCCAAGATGCCAGCCCTCTGCTTGCCCAGCATCCCTAATTGGATCTGAACACACCTATACAAGAGGGATAACATCTTCAATGTGTTGAGACACGTGTCAAATACTATTGCTCCTTCCACAGCCATTTCAGCACTTTGAGGGCAAAGTTTGTTCTTGGGACATTCACGTAAAGACCATGTCAAAAGCCATGGACACATGCATGTACACTTCCAAAAAAACAGGCTTTGGCTTCCTGAAGGGAAAGTTTCTGTTGCTGTTTGGTTTGCAGTAAAAGCTTCTTTCCAAGGGCACAGGGATCCACCCTTCTGCTGAACAACAAATTACAAGCGTATCCCTCAACCACACACGCGCCCCGTGCAAACTTCAGGAGTCATTTGGGAAAGCAGGGAGGGACTGCACCAAGCCCTGGCAGGAAGGTTTCTTTCCTCTTCTCACGTTTCCCACTGTTAAATGAGCTGCTCTAGACCGTGGTACACACACAGCACAGCTTTAACTGCTGTCCAAATCCATCTCTGCTTGTGAGGTTCACTTGGCTACCACATTCCGCAAAGCCAATCCCAGACTCCTCGGGTTGGCGTGGGACCCTAAGGGACATGGCAGTAAGGAGTAGCCCTCCACGAAGAAATGGTGCTTGTGAAGAATTCTACTGCTGGGTCCACTTCCCATGCAAGGGAAGGGAAGGGGCAGCTGGCTGAGGGAAGAATAAATGTACACCTTCTGGGGCAGCAAAGCCACAGTGACCTGTTCAAATCTACAAGAGGCTTCTTTATGCCAACTACTCTGCACCCCCCTCAACAGCTCCCTGTTTTAAGGCATGGCCAGTCCTTGCCCTCTCCTATTTCCACAGAGAGAGCTCCAAGATTCTCAGCCACAACATATTCCAGTTTTTCAGCAGAAACATCTGCTTTCAGGGACTTCACATGCAGGGCCACACATGGCCCCCTCCAGTTCACACCAGCTCTGAACTGGCATCTCATCCACTGGCCCAAATGAAACCTGTTCTGTGCAAGGCAGTCCAGACAAAGCCAACAACTTTACACACAGAAGATCTCAACCAGGAGGAAGATGGCAGCGATGACCCAATAACACACACTGTTGGTGTCACCAGAAAGTCTTGACTTGCACCAAAAAGACCTCTCAAAAAACCCTCTACTCATGTCATTTTGATACACTGTGCAAATTAATTCTGTCAGGTTCTGATGCTCAACATAAAAAAAACTTCTGTACCAACAACTAATATATTTTACTGTAGAAAACGAGGTTTTCCAGAAGAGGCCATTTCAGAGTTTAAGGCGTAGCAAGGGACAGGACAGCTCAAAGTCCTGCTGCAGTGCTGGGGTCATCTCTGACCTACCTGTTTTGAAATAAAGGCCTCACTCATTAGTCATGTTTGTGCAAATCCTTAATCACTGGGTATGGTGTTAAGGCCTTTAAAGAAGCACAGAAGACAGACCCGTGCAGCGCTGTGGTCAGGCCGAGGTTACCGAGAGGTTCAGCAGCACGAGTGGTCATGAAAAACAAACATCAGCATTTGTTTACAGATCCACCTACCCACCAGTTCTGATCTTATTTCCATCCACAGTGGGATCTTCCATCTATATGGCCTTTGAAATACGAATCTGTAACTTTATTTTGGGAGACAGTCCTCAAAATCATTTGTTGCCAGATGTCATGCTCTTGAGTTCATCTCAACCACTGCTCCTTCGCCGCGCTAAAATAATGAATAATAAATAATGGTGGCAGCAATGGCAGCAGCCACAGAGAGACATCCAAACCCAATTCATGCTACAAAAGGAAACAAGTCATATCTATTTCTCTCCTTCTCTTTTCATTTCTTTTGCCATTTTTTACCATGGATTCTGCTGTCATTATCGTCCACTTCATCTTTCACTTTCCCTGCCTCTTTCTACCGAGGATTGTGGAGGTCTCTAAGAGGATTTCACTACCTCAGCCCTCCACTTATTTTAGGTACTGACCATTACTGGAATATGGAATTAAATCCTAACAACTGAGTAAGAAGATGATGTCCCTACCAAACCTTGCTTTTACTTTTCCATAGATCTTGGGCATTTTGGGCCCATCCTGGGTAGGGATGCTAAATGTCTATTCAGATAAATGTCTGTCAGCATACCTAGTACCTCACTGGACACCAGTTTAGTTTATTATTCCTCCCTCTATCAGCTTGGATGCTGCTGAACCGGGAAGCACGAGTAAAACAGCACCTGAAGGATGAACACACACAATGCCATCAGATTCCTCCTCTCACAAGCTCTGATTCTGTTCTTCTGAGTGACTGCACTGCTGACAAGTCACTTTTCTTTGGCTAGTCACACAGGAAACCACCAAGGTTGCATTGCAATCTCTTCTGGCTGACTCATCCCTCACACCACAATAGGACCAAATGGTTCCTACCAAGCTAATAAAAAAAAAAAACCTGTGAACATGGACAGTAGAGCACCACGAGAGAATTACAGCCTGCAGAGGCCAGACACGATACTTAACAGGTCTGAAAACACTGGTGGAAGAGCAAAGTGTAAGAAAGATGTATCTGTCTGTGATCAGAGGCCACTCAGCCCTGAAAAGCAGCTATCCATCCATCCATCCATCCATCCATCCATCCATCCATCCATCCATCCATCCATCAAAAAACACTACTTACAAAGTGAGTTTCAAGAGAACAGCTCAGCAGGGGTTTTCAGTGACTGACACACTAAATCTGTAACTTCCACACACGATGCAGGAACAGTCCTGCATGAACTGTTTGCCGGGCTGATTACCGGATCTCTGTTCCCGAAACAGCCCCGGTTGGCAATGCTGCAAACCTCACACCTTGGAGGAAAGCAGGTGACTCACTCCAACCACCTCTGACCACCAAATGGGCACCTGCTGGTGGCACTAAAATGGCAGCATAGAGTCTTGTTGCTGGAGAAAACAGTGATGTTATCTCTAAACTGTGGCCTCGCAAAGTGCTGTCACAGATGGGCAGAACTTGGGCACAGAGGTTTAATGACATGATGAGACTGGGTAAAAAAAAAAGTTTCTTTTGAGACTTCTTTTCCCTGGAAAATTACCATTTCAACTCATAACATCCATCACAACAGGTTCCTGTTTTCAGAGGAAAAATTAGTAAGATTTGCCGACTGCTGGGGAAAAAAAAGCGCTTAGAAAACAGAACACTTCAGATACATTTTTCCCATTTTCAGCAAAACACCGTCGCATTTTTCAAGAAAACTCACTGGTTTCTACAGGCAAAAAAAACCCTACACTTCACCCAGCAGTACTCAACACCAGTCCTTGTCCAGTGATGCTCCTGGGAAGGCAGCCTCCTGACCAGTCTGGTGGGTGGCTTTGAAGAGGGCTCAGCATTTAACTTGATATGTCACCGTACACAAAGCCAAGCCAAATACACCTGCACAAACCAAACAGCACGTGCTGACCTCGTCTAGAAAGGTTCTGCTTCTCTGCAGAAGTGGGTTCATTTTGTCATAGAAGTGGATTTTTTCCTGTAACAATTTATGGGTAGTGTAAGTTGAGCTGGTTATGGGGATGCTTACTGTATAAATGTACACATTTCATTCCATTAACGGTTATCCAAATGAAAAGGCACCAGGAAGGAAACAAGTAGCTCCAACAAGCTGGTTTTGGAAAGGACTCCACACAAGTTGGGTGAGAAGAACAAAAACTAAGGAGGTTCAGAAAGGGACTCTACAAAAGAGAAAAGGAATCGCTGAGGGAAGAAGACTGGGGAAGATTTCTACTGGGATGTCCTGAAGGGTCTACCCAAGGTACCATCTGCTAGAAGTATATATGCACCACTGATTTAAAATAGGTTTTATCCATAGGGTCAATCCCTACTGGTAAAATAAACATTGTTTGCCACTGGTATATGTTCCTACGAGGAAGCACCAGGTTTGTCCCAAACTCAGTCCAGTAGAGTCGACCACAGTAGAGTTTATAGCTGATGGCCGGTGTAAGGGAGAGAGGGTTTCAGACATGAGTCTTTGGAAAGGCAAGAGCTTGATGCTCAAGCCCTGCAAGGCAGACTTGGGAGAGTCTGGGAAGGGAACAAAGGAGTTACTTGCTCTGTCCCTGTGCCAAGTCTCACCTGAGATTTGGAAGATTCTAAGAGTTGAACTTCATGACAGTGTTCCGTTTAATGAATGAACAGAATTAGCCTGAGGGAGCTGGAGGAAGGGAGACACCAGCTGCCTCCTGGGGTGTCACATCAGGGGACCTTTGCCATCCCACGTGGCTTTCTTTGCACATTAGGAAGGCTCATAGAGGCAGTTCCTTTCCTAGATACAAACCAGCAGTATCTGTGAACTGTATCTTTTACAGTGACAGTAGTCTGGAATCAATTTATGGCATCGTTAATTTACCTTCTGAAGCCAACCAGTGAAGGCAATGGAAACACATTACACTGCCCCTCGTTCTCCCACAAGCACTCTTCTCTATAGACACACACATATGTCCAAAAATAAAGCAAAGAAAAGGCTCCTGAGTTGGGATTTTTCCTGACTTGGGATTTTTTCTGACTTGGGAAACTTGTCCAAGGGCACCCTGCTTATGAGATCTAGATTCCTGACACCAAAATGTAACTGTTTGATTTCTATTTAAATAAAAATATATTAAAAAAAAAAGTAAGATGCCTGTGCAGCAGAAATGCTTAAGACAGTCCTTCAGAGCAGGCAGCAAGAGACCTGGCAGTTCTCTCTGGCTGTGTAGCTCAGTGTGACTCACACGGCCAAATGTCAACGCACACCCTCGCCCGGACTAATCCAGCAGTAAGTGTCCCTGGTGGTGGGGAGTTTCTTAAATCAAAGTTCCAAGCAGCAACTTGATGGATGCGCCGCTCCAAGCGGTGTGGAGCACAGCCATGCTGGGAGAGCTGATAAACAGCCACGCAGCGCTGATTATATCTACCCGCTCCTCTGCCTCTCACGACGCGGTGTCGCATTCGAGGTTCACAGCCCAGGAATGTGCTGTGGAGCCCAAGCCTCTACCAGCACTGGCTTTCCCCCTGCCTGAAGCAAAGGGCTGTAAAAATCACTTTGCCTCCTCATTTGCAGTCAGGCTCTGCTTTCCACTGCTAAACACCTACGTCCATGCCTCCCGGCTTGCCACGATGGGACATCCAAAATTGACAGGCATCTCTGCAAGCGGCACAGAGGGGAGCAGCTCTCAGCTGCCACTAGCTACAACACAGCCAGGGAGTGTTTGTCAGGGTGGCTGGTGGCAGACCTCTATATAACTGGGAGTGAATGGGGCTTCTGTGCGCCTTTCATGCCATTGTGTACAACTGAAGTGCAGGACAATGAGAATGGAAACATTTTGCCTGTTGTTGACATCTAACTGCCTCCTGGAGGATACAGTCTCCACCAGACAGATGGCTAATTTCTTTACCTTAACCTCCTCCTCCAGCACTCCAGTGTTAGTATGATGTTCTGCCCCTGGAGTGAAGCCCTAATTGCTGTCAAACGTTCGGAGACAAAAGTGGTGTCTACATATCATTCATGCGAGTGTTGTTACCAGGGTGTGAATTAAACCCACAGAAGCCACTTGTCAATTGACTCCAACACGAGCCGCTTTGCTCAGACACTGGCTCGTGTTTTAAAGGATCAAGGTTGACAATTCTTATTGGGGCACAGGCAGGGACTGCACGCACTGGGAGATGCAGCATCTTTCTCTGAAGGACCCTCAGCCGCTCTGCCTCCATTAGGCTTACAAAGGACACAGGGTGCTCTTTCCCCTGATCATTCAGAAATCCTCCCACTGAAGAAAAATGTTCCTTTTCCTTTGTCCTCGGCAGCTAAAGCCAAGTGGCTGTTCAGCAGGAAATGGGTGTTGAGCACAAAAGCCAAGGCACAGAGCTCCTCGTTTGTCTCATCCACACATAAGACACATTTTGGGACCAGCCAACTTCTTGCTTCCCGTGGCTGCCACCGAACAGACAGGTAATACTAATGGCCAGACGGTGACAGTCAGCTATTGGTAGGCTGATTGGATGCACATTCATCTTCAAATTATGTTGTGTGACAGCACAGGCTGCTGAACACCATTTTAACATGCAGAGTAACTCCTCAGGAGGCTCTTCATTATGCATTCAGTGGGCTATTTTCAGACTAAACAGCATGTCAGTGGCTGTGTTTATCCCTTTCCACCTGGGCAGAGGAAACAGTTCAATGTCCCTCTGGGGAATTAATATATATTACAACCCACACGTCGATTCCTCTCAACAGACAGAAATGGCCAGACACATTACATGTTTCCAGAAAATATTGAAGTCCCGACAATGAGGGATTGCTAAGGGAAAAATAAATGTGTTTGAGCAGAGATGCTCAGTCCAGAGGAAGCCAAATTCCCTGGGATCAGCATGAAATGCTCCCTGCTCTCTGACAGCGCCTTGAGCGGGCCATGGTTTTCCTCTGCCTATACCGGTGTTCGGAATCGGGGTGCCCGCGTCCGCCGCAGCCTCGGGGGGCTGAGCAGGCACTGCATCTGCAATGGGGCTCAGGGGGGCCTTCCCTCTCTCTCTCTGTCTCCTTCCCAGCGTGATTTACTTCCACTTGCTGCAAATACTTCATCTCATGCCCTTTAACAAATTCTGCTGGTGGCTTCCTGGGAATGGATTCACGCTCGTGCCTGTAACTCCGCAGCAGGGACTGAACAATGTGAAAATCAGCACTCTCTCTCTTCTTCTGCCTCCCTTCACTCCCACAACTTTGACAAAAAAATGGCACCTGCGAGCAGCTACTCTCCCTAAGCCTCAGGGAACACCGAAGACTCTTCCTGGACCTAGCAAAACCAACAGAGAGCAACAAAAATGACTTTTCCCAGACTTGGCAAGGCCAGTGAAGCCCAATAGAAATGTTACAGGGACACCTGTGGTTTTCTTGCTAATAGAGCAGGGGTGGAGGGACCTGGATGGAGGTGGTGAAGGCAGGGGGCATCAGTGCTGGAGATGGCCAGGAGAAGGGTGGCAGGAGAACGGTGCTGGAGGCAGGCCTGCTCCCCCAAGAGCTCATGGACCAGTGCAGACCTGGAGCTACAGAGAGGTACCTGAGCCCCACGGGCAAGACCCCAGTCCCACCACATCAGGCTCCTAGTGGGGATTCAAGCCAAGATGCTGAGTGTGCCAGTTAGTTATTCCCAGACTTTAAAGTGACTGCACTACAGTACTGAGGCTTATCAAGTTTGGCATAGTCTGGGCTCACAGCAGAGTGTGATCCAAATGGAGCCATTGCTAATTAAACACCTCTAATTAAACACAGAGACATGACCAGTGGCTCTGGAAGTCCCTGAGCCACAGACTGCTGAAAGCTTGGAGAGTCTCTCAGGGGAAAGCTCCACAGCAATCTCCTGTAGTCACACCTCTCCCGAGGCATCAGCTCACACCCACCATCCAGGATGGGATGCTGGCTCCACGGACCGAGGCTGGTCACCACCGAGTCCTCAACGTCCCCACACACCATTTCCAGCAGTGCACACGGGAGGGCAGCGAGGGAGGAAGTTACAAGTGTTCAGTGCACAGCCCTGACGTGGGAGATGGCAAGGTCAGCAGCCCCGCTCTCCACTGGTAACACCTAAACCCGAATTTGAAATGAAAGGCTGTTTATTAAAATTGACATTTCTATGGTGCCTGCCCAGCTGATTAGAAGTAACAGCTGTGAAGCCAGCAGTGAAGAGGCCTGATATCCCAGAAGCTGCAAAAGCACTTTATATCCTGCTTCATTACTGATTTAACAGCCACAGGAAAAGATTTAGAGCCAGGCTTCTGTAGCCTACGAGGGACGTGTTGCTCTCTTGTAGCCACCTGCAGTGCCAGCTGCCCGGCCAAGGGGAGCTTTGTCACCGGCATCCCAGGCTGGGGCAGACACTGGGGATGCTCATGTGAGCACAGGGTCTGGCAAGGGTCTGCTGGCCACCACAGAAGGTGGATGTGATCCCCAGCTGCTCTGGGCTGGGCAGCAGAGGATGGAGGTGCTGCCGGCAGCTCCTCAGAGGCAGGGCTGTTCCTCCCAACAGCGATGGAAAAGCACATTCAGGGTGGCTTTCTGTGGCAGAGGAATATTGAATTCATTACAGTGCAGGGAAAAACTGAGAGGTTAAAATAAAATGGCAGCAGGTGCATCTAATAAGATTACGAGGTCCCCCTGGGATGTACTGGGAGAGCAGTTTCACTGTGTCTTTTAAACCAGACTGTACCGTTGAAATCAACAGGATTTTAGTTGCAAAAGGCAAGCTAATTGGGAATTCAATTCGTGATTATTCAGGTATAAGGCATAACACAGCCAGAGATGTGCTCAAATAAAATCTGCTTGATCTAAGCTAGGAAGAACAAAGCGGATGCACCTCGTGAGTACAAATGTATGAGCCCGGAGTACGGAGATGCAGGTGGAAGCGTACCTCACAGAGGCTTCTGTACTGTCATTAAAAAGACATTCCAATGAAAACAGAATGAAATATATTGGGCTAAACCACCATTAAGATTGAGGTTTTCTGCTTTAACACCTCACACAGACTCAGAGGAGGGGCTAGAAGCACCAGTGTATCATCCTGAACTAACCAAGCTGCTCTCGGACCTGTAGCTTTCAGACGACTTTATATAATGAGCCTAAATAAACCTTAAACTTAATATAAATCTAAAAAAAAATTAGAGACAATCTGTAATTCTGCCATGTGGCATCTAAACATTACCTGTACAGACACCTTTCAGACATGCTCATAAGGCAGAACTGACAGTCTGAACAGAGGAGATGCTGCAAAGAACCAACGCGACCCTTCAAATAAATCTCTGAATTCCTATTTGAGCCAATCAATCCAGCTCTCCAACTGTCAGCTGGTAACACACACATCTGTCAGCAGCCAAGTGCTGCAGTCACAGGGTAAGCTGTGTTCACAGCTGGAAACTTAGCTTAGCAATTGCTTACATTTAAGTTAAAGATAACCCTGGATTATGCATTTCACACAGCAGAGGTTAAAAACGAGACTGGGGCTTGGGTTAATGCCAGGACAACGTTTCTGTCTGACCCCAAGTGCATGTAAGGTTGCCTTTAGAAATGTTTGCTCTCAGTTCCACCTTCCCTGGAGGTGAGGGAGGGCCCCCACTGCAACTGGGACTCACCTGCACAGCTGGGAGATCCAAGAGGAGTCGGCTTTCACTCTCAAAATTCCTGCCGGGCTCTCTGTAGGCAGCTTCTGCCTGGGAGCATACGCCTGCTCACCTTTGTATCATTACATTGGCATCCACATTGACAACTGCTATTAATGAATACACAGGTATCTGAGCAGCCTATGGGGCCCTACCAGCCCTTGCAAATCGTCACCTGTAGGGCTCAGGAATGAAAAGCATCTCTGTGTGTTTCTCTTCCTGAGAAGGTGGCAGTTAGGCTGACATTTCAGCTGGCTAAGTAGAAACAAATGTGTTGTTTGGGCCATCCCAGTAGGGCTGGAACACCACCAGCTGACTGGTAACAGACCTCTTGGTGGGTAATGGATAGAACCATACAATCATTAAGGTTGGGAAAGACCTCCAAGATCACCTAGTCCAACCAACCCCCTACCATCTATATCACTCATTAACCATGTCCACAAATACCTAATGGAGCCTTTCCTTAAACACTGGGAAGGCCATCCTCGACATCATGAAGACCCAGCTTCCCAGGGAGATGTGCCCCTTGCTGACATGGCCCTGGAAACGGGCAAGGAGCTTCTGACACTCACCTATGTGTGCCTTGCTTGCTTCCACATGTGGGGCACACATCCTGCCCTCTCTCCTGGCAAGCAGGCACCTTTCCCCAAATCCAGCTGCTCTGGCCAAGCAGCTGTTTCCCACACAGCCCCTTTGCTGTTTTCCATTGCCTTCTAACAAGAAGTGACAAATCAGTCAAATCACCCAGAGCAGAAACTTGTGCAAGTGCTTTTACTCCAAACAAAAAGGGTTAACTAGTACAAAGAGCAAGTCTTTCCTAACCTGTTCCTTTTAGCTGAAGCAGGTCAGGGAATATTCAAAAGAGCCATGACACCAGCACGGAGAGGAGCAATGAACTCTTCCAGTCACTGGCAGCCTGAGCTCCTACTTGTATCCTTCCCCAAAGCAGCAGGATTCAACTAGACCAAACCACCAGAACCTTCCCTGTCCAGTTACAATGTGTAAAAAAAGAAAAGAGAGCTGTTTAATTTTAGATCTTGGCTGGAATAAGAGGAGTGGAAATGAGAAAAATTTGCACCTTTCTAATAGTCTGGAGCATCTTTGACAGAGAAACCACCATCTTTTCTGAGTTCTTTCTCAGGCATGAGCAGTACCAGAAACCTTCTGAGGCCAGCCCTTGCCTGCACGTGCTCCCCAGAAGCCATCAATCCCTGCTTCTCCTTCCCAAAAGAGACAAAAGCTTAAGGGGAAGGGGAGTAATTTCTGGTACCTCAGAAACAGCATTGCTCACACAAGACTATCCATCACGAGAGACATGTGCATGAGGTTGCATTAACCCCTTCAGTGCACCACACCTACAGTCATTCCATCTACATTCCACCTACATTCAGTCCATCACACCTACAAGGCTGCTACTATCTATTTCTGTTCTGTTGGAATCCTCTCTACCTGTACCTTTCCTACTGCATCCCTCACTGAAGTGCTGGTGAGCAGACTAGACCCCTCAAAAATTCCACAGGAAGCTGTGAAGATGATTATTTTGAAATAACCAAGTAATTAGTGAAACAACTTTACCATGATTCTGGAGCACTTGGAGGGGCTGGGAAATTAGCAGAAAGATATATAGGAGAAATCACACATTCCACTGCAAAAGGATGCAGATTCCTCTGTGCTTTCAACCGAGGCTTCCCAGAGCCACATTCACAAAGGACAACTGGTTTAGGTCTCTGAGTGGCAACAGCAACACTGACCTGGGTAGCCAGGTGGGAATCTGGTCCAATTTCCTGGCTAGCTATCCTAGGAAGCAGCATCTTCGTGTTCAGCAGGTGGAACAAATGGGAAAAGAAACACCTGGCAGCTGGTCCTGGGGTTGCTCTTTGGAATTAGCTCTTTCTCCAGGCCATCTTCTCCTCTGCTGGGGACTCCTGAGGTCCCTCAACCCTCCGGCTCTCCCTCCAGTGAAACCAGAACCAGTGTCGTGCTGTCAGTAAGAGCCAGGAGTGATGCCAGGGACCAAATGGCACTCAGCAAGGGGAGGGGCTGTGTGGGGGAGCAGGGGGACAACTCACCTTCCCCTTCTTGTACCGGGGCTGCTCACCCGTGCCAGCCCACAAGATCAATGAACCACTCTGCAGCGTGGGCGCGCAGCTCTTGGGGACCGTCAAGTCCTCACTGAATGACACAAGGGCTTCATCACCTCCTCTGGCAAGTGCTTCAGCACAGGAAATCATCCCTCCCCTATCACTCCACATGGGAACTGCCATTTTTTTTCCACCAAGTCAGCAGCTGAGAGCTGCTATGAAACAGGGTGCGGATGCAGATATTTTAATTCCATTTTATGACTCTTAAGATCTTCACCTCAAAGTTAAGGTGCTTTTTAACTCTGGTTCATTTTTAAACAGCAGGAAATGTAGTTTAATATGTTTCTCAAAAGTGGTGAGAACAGAAAGGGGAAAATACAGGCAATTGGGAGAATAAATGGAACAGGAACTGAATGTTGTATCTGCAAACAGCATGTACTTTTCACGCCGAGCTGATTAGCATGAACCAAAGGGCTTAAGAAAGCAAGAAGTAGGGTTCTAAAGAGAGCAGGATGCCATTGCTAACACAAAGGTCTTTATCCCTAGCACTTCACAGCCCTTCTTCCTGACCCTTGGCCCTTTATATGTCTTTGTGTCCCAGTTTTCCTAAAAAGGAAGCCACAACTGCTTCCTTCCTCATAATCAGGAGGACAACCCCGTCACTAACGGGTGCTGTCAGCACACCTACCGCCGCCTGCGGTGAGGGGTCTGGACCAGGACTCCCCGAGCTTGGCCCTTGGCGTAGGAAGCACACTGAAATCCCTGTGCCTCCCTGCAGCACGCAAACCCACCCATCTCCAGTTTGACAGCGAGCTCGCAGGCGCTGACGGCTGGAGCTGGGGGCTGTGTCTTTCCCTCTCCACTTCCACAGAGGGCTACCTGTGTGGCAGGGAGCGCGCCGCAGCTGGAAAAGCCTCTTCTGCGCGGCTGCAGTCCATTAAGGCAAGCTGCAATCTGTGCCAGTTCACCTTAATGCCCTGGGCTGGGAGCTACGGCAGCTCGGGAGCCGGCTCAGAAATGATGGAGCTGCTTCGGGATCAGGGGCGGGCGACGACAGGGCACAACAACCTCAGCTACATGTTAACTCTCAAACACCTGCAGGCTGAGGCCTTGATAAGGAGGGTCACCCAGGGCCTCCACAGGTCATACACCCCATCAGGTACACGCACACGTGTGGCACATACATGTGCACGGCCACCTGCCACCTCTCTGCGGTTTTGCTGCCATACACTTTATCCCATTCCCACCCACATACAGGCTCTGTACCCCATAAACTATTTTTTCCTCAACGTTGCAAATGCTTGTGTGCTCACCTCAACTTCTTACAGAGAGGGAGAAGTGCCTGTAGAGCATGGAGAGGACAATCAGAAGAGAGAAGGGTGCTGCTGGGTCTCAGTGCCAGGGCCCAGCAGGTTGGCACCTGGGAGCCAGCAGCAGGAGGGTGCACACGTTTATCCCCTTCTCAGCCTGGAGACTGGGCTGGAAATGGAACAAGCAACTTGTCCCGGAGACTCCAGCTGCCAGTCAGCCACGCTGGCTGCACTCCTTTGTTTCTCAAGCTTTCTCTTAGGGCCCTGCACAGAGGGGGGCTGAAGCGTGTGCTCAGCAGCTGGGCTCCATGCCCACAAAGAAAGAAGGGAAGGAGATGTCTGAAATCCTGGCAGAGCAGCTTGTCTGCAGCAAGGAAAAGAGACAGTGTCAGCTCTGGTGCTGCACTGGAAATGGAAGCAGGCTTCCCCTGTGAAGACCAGAGAAATAAGTGGACAATCAAAGGGTGCAGGTTGTATTTCAAAACTAACAGGTATTGCAACTGAATGGCCCTCAACGGCCGTGGCTCACCAGCAGGGCAGCAGGCACAGGCTCACACGGAGAGCCAGCAGCACCCCTGCCAGATGCTGTGAGCCAGCATGTCCCTGGGTCCCACAGCCTCGGCTCTCATCTCGCCACACAGCTCTCCTGCTCAGCTCACACCTGCCCTGCCTGTAACCCAGGTTGGAGAAGCTGCTCTGGCCAGGCTCTGAGGGATGGCGGGCTCAGGAGAGAGGATCCTGGCCCACAATGCACAAGTGGCAGAGCAGAAACACAAGCCAGACCTCCAGGCTCCCACTCTGTAGTCCCTCTTACTCAACGTGTACTCATTTCACTCTCTATAAAATACACATATTTATTCTGGGTTACAGCTATGCCCCCCCAAAGCTACTCAGACCTCTGGGGTGCAACGAGAGGTTGGGAAAGATCGTTCTGATGGCAGGCAGCAGTTACCGATAAGAACGACACCCCACAGCACCCACCGGGAAAGGGTGAATTAAGACGCGCCCCCTTTTGTTTGCTTTGCGGCTGGTGGCTGCTCCCGCAGCGCTGCTTTGGAGCCCTGTTATTTTATTATCACCATCTTTATGACTGCCCAGGGAAAGAGCAGTGGCAGCTTTGCGGCTTCCTTGGAGCTGCTGTCCTCCTGCACCGCTGCAGCCGGCAAGCTGACACCAGACCCCGGCTGTTCTGCTTTGCGTGGCCATTCCACTTCCATCCGGAGCGGGGAGGAGCACGCAGAGTCATGCACCGACCCAGGGAGATATTAGATAATTGAAATTGTGCCGCCGCTGCACTAAATGCCAGTCACTTAAATCAATCTCTCGCT
>VXBZ01005590.1:174530-188695 GCA_013399135.1 Heliornis fulica | reverse complement strand
TTCTCAGAGCAATTACCACGGATGATTTATGTGGCCAGTCAAGAGGGCCTGCCAGGGTTCTTATTTCATCTCTGAAAAAAAGGAACTCTGCTGGAATTTTATCAGGGAGCTTGGATTAAATTGACAGCTGCCTTTTGTTTTGTTTTTAAAGACCTTCCCTTTGGAGCGTGGCATTCTCCCTGCATCTTTTGGGGGTGGGGGGGATCCAACACCACGCAGAGGGTACCAGCCCTCCCCAATGAGAGAAAAATCCATTTTCTCCTCTCCACATACATTTTGAGCGCGGCTGTTTTTAAGGAGCTGCCATCTGAGAGTGATCCCCCACTCCCACCAACTCAACACGGCGTTTTATTTCACTTCGCTGAAGCCACCAAGGCAACAGCTCCTGGTACAAGTGTCTGCTGGGCTGCAGGAGGGAACTGATGGAGCCTCCATCTCAACAAGAGCACAGCCACCACACTGCCAGCACACAAAGCCTCCCACGCACCGTCCCGCGGCCAGGCGTGCGAACACACCGAGGCACGCAGACGCACGGGGGGAGATGCAGCACCCCCCCGCACCCCAAAAAAGTCAGAGCTGCTCAGGGATGCAGGCACTGGCATATTTTGGCTGAGTTGGAGAGACCCACACAGCCAGCAAGGCACAGGCAGACATGCTGGGACACACCGGAGCAGAGCCCGCGTGTGAACAGACGCGCACATGCGACCGGCACCGCAGCTGCACACAGAACTCCACGCCACAGAAACACACCAGAGAAGGCAAGCAGACATGCAGAAGGCAGGGACAGACACACAGACAGGGCCAATTAAAACTTCAAGCCCTGCCAACAGCAAGAGGCATTAACAAAGTCAGCCGCCCCTTTGCTTATCGGCTGGTTCTTGCACCCGCCTCTGAACATAGTTGGAAGCGTTTGTTCTCTAGATAACACAATTTGGGCTTTGTGTATCTATGTGTTTGTGAGGTGATGGCTAACACAAGGACATAAAACTATTCAAGATGCCAGCAGAGATTACAGCATGGATGCTGAAAGTCTAGATCTGCGTGTGTTTATTGCCTTAAAAACAATTCTGGTTTTGATACAAAGCAGCAGCCTTTCTCCGTTCTGCAGGGTGGGATGGGGGAGGAGAAGAGGATGTTAATTTTGTATTAAAAAAACCCACCCCAAAACAGTGAAACAGACTACAAAACAGAGATGAGCCGTCCAATAACAACACTAAAAAGGTGACAGAAAGAGGATGCAGGGCGGTGTAGTTCACACAAAGGAGAGGCGTGTCTCGCTGCAAAGGACTCTGTCAACCTGAAATCCAGGCATTTCCCAGGCACAAGTTTTAAGTGTTTGCAGCAAATTCACCTACCCCGATGCTTTCTCTGGCTTTGGGGTTTTCCTTCTGGCTTTGGGGTTTTCCTACTTGCGTTTTCTTACTTGCCATCACTTCACAGAAGAGCTAAACGTGCATTTGGGGGAACAAACCAGCACCACAGAAAAAGCTCAGACACTGGTTACATGTGTGTGTTGCTAAATGTGCCCAGACATTGGACAGGAGAAAAAGAAAAAAAACCTTGTTTTCCCCTCACACTTTCTCCTCTTGACACCTTCGGTATTGCCATCACCAACAGCAACCCCTAATTGATTTCAGAAGAAAAGCCATTTTAAAGCCAGCTGACATCCCTTTGAGATGCAAAAACCTTTAAGGTCCGTTTGTTTCTTGGTACCCTGCCCACCCAAACTGCTGTGCACCCTCCGGGGGCACAGGCGCTGGAAGCATGGCCCAGCTAGATAGGGACAGCCTGATCCAAGGCTACCCTTCCTTTCAGACAGCTTTTTTTTGCCCTTCAGCTTCTACCAGAGATCACCAGGCTGCTGCAGCCACACAGCAGAGTGAACACCATCCTGCTGGCTCTCCAAAGCACGTTAAACTCCCCGCGAACGCTCCTCCGTGCAAGGGAAGTGCCCATGGATCAGAACTTATCCACAGTGGGCCCAGGATGAATCACAGCCCTTAACGCTGAGTCCAAAGGAACTGATCTTGCTGCTTTGTGCTGTATTACAAAGTGGCTGCATTTCCTTACTTTCTCCCTCCCTCTTCTACTTTTCCCCTAAGAGGGCACGTTTACAGAAGCTAATGAGCTTCACAGAATCACAGAACGTTAGGGGTTGGAAGGGACCTTGAAAGATCACTCAGTCCAACCACCCTGCCTGAGCAGGATCATCTAGATTAAATCACACAGGAACGTGTCCAGATTGGTCTGGAATGTCTCCACAGAAGGAGACTCCACAACCTCTCTGGGCAGCCTGTTCCAGTGATCCATCACCCTGACAGTGAACAAGCTTTTTCCTTACATTCATGTGGAACCTCCTGTGCTCCAGCTTGGACCCACTGTCCCTTATCCAGTGCCCATACACCCTGGTTTCACTCTCCCAGCCATAGGCTTTCTGCCTGTCCTGGGGCAAACCTGATGCTGGAGAAGAGACACAGGAAAAAGGACTGAGGGAGAAAAAGAGAGTAAATCATCTCTTCAAAGTGGCACACCATGCCTTTCAGTCCCTGACTCAGCCATGCCAGCTTCTCCAGCTTCCCCATGGTCCCGTAAGGAACGGTGCAGCTACAGCTGTACACCACACTGCACGACACGCAGATGCATCTCCTTCAGCACTGTTGCCAGGGGGAAATAAAGGCTGATACAGGCAGGATGGTCTTTGCACTTGTAGAGGGAAGGGGAAACTAAAAATCAATGTAAGAAGGCAGAGGAAGTTGGCTGCTAGGGATCTGTCCCTTACTGCACTCCCAGTGAACACACTGGCTGCACCAGGCCCTTGGGTTGGCTGTGTGATGCCGGGAACGCCATTATCCCGGTCTAACAGCACGCACACCAGCGGCACCCAAATCCTAGCCCTGCTCTCAAAGCTAACACAAGAGCAGTCACATCTTGGAGCCTGTAATTAACCACCTGAGAAAAAGTGGTGGATTTTTGCAAGCTCTGGCTGCTAAAGGTACTGCTGCTCCCAGGGCTCGAATCCCTGACAGATCAGGCTACTGATATAGAGACAGCGGCCTAATGGTGGGGACCTGTGCTTGAAAACACATCAGTCATCTGCTGCAGAGCAGTTGCCACCTAAGCTTGCAGCTGGCAGGGAGACTCTTTTCCCCTCCTGAAGTCAGGGGTGGATGCTTTGGGCATTCAAAGACCAAGTTAGCATCTTCACCAGCGATCACTTAAAGATCTCAGCAAGACCAGTCGCTCCTGCCAGCCTCTGGTCACTTGGATAAAGGGGGAGAGCTGGATACTCTCTGTGAAACAAAAAGGGTTATGGTAATTTTATGCTAATTAGGTACATCCATACATCCCTACTTCCCTCTGCCCTAGCCTTCTCCACGCTGCAGGAAGGATGATGGGGGAGGCGACAAGGGGAGCACAGCAAGGACGACAAGTATCATGCGGGGAGTCCAGCGTCACGGGGAGAAAGAACGAGCCCCCGTTGCCTTCGGTGGGCTTTGCTCCATTTTTGGCTCAGTCCCCTCCCAGTGCAACCCTCTGCACGGCTGCCAAGCTCTCAGCCCCAGAAATAGCAAGTCAGGCAGCAGCAAAACCAGAGGGGAGGGGGAGATGTGGATAAAAATAGAGAGAAATGTTGATTGCATTGTTACTGCTTCAATTAAGCTCAGACACTTCAGCCTGATGAGTCAACAGCAATGACAAGAGGGCACAGAAAACAAGAGCGGCTGCAACGCAAAACCAGTTTACCAGTCCCATTAATGCAGAAGGCACCCAACTCCCACACCAGTCACTCTGATAGGGAAAGGAGGAACGGCTGTGACATTGTCCCCTCCATGCAAGTCTGACAACAGCAGCAGAAGCAAGAGGAAGGAGGCACAGAGTTAATAATGGAGGGCCGATGGCTCTGTGTGAGAGCGGCCCTCAACAGCGCAGCAGCGTGCGGCAGCGGGGCAGGAAGAGCTGGGCATTAGAGGCCGGCTCGGCTTCTTCAAATGAAGCCATTGTATTCTCCAGGGGCCTAAATCACACTTGTGATCCTTTGTGTGTTCCTTCAGCCGCAGAGGAGACAGGGAAGTAACAGATGGGTATAATTACAGGCGCTGAGGCACAGTCCCCTCTCCACCACCCTGTGCGATGCACGTTTTCTCTACAGGAAACCCCCACAAGCGGGGGGCTGAGGGGGGAGGGTGGTCCCTCCCCAGACTGTGGCTGCTGCTGGGAGCTGACTGAGCAGGGATTTTGGTCAAGGTAGAGGCACAAACACAACATATGCTGAGGCATAACCAGCAGTGCTACAGGAAGAGAGGTGGTTTCCATGGGAGGCCACCAGCTGCCCCACGCGGTCCCTCTCTGTGTCCCTGAGTGGCCAAGGACAGGCACGGGGCTGCAGCAGGAGGCAGTGGGGTGCAAAGTGGGGTGCAAACTCTTGCATAGCCTTTGGACAAAGAAATTATTGCTGTAGTCATCTGTGTCACCCACTGTGTAAAGTCAGAAGCAGCTGGTCACAACTACATCCCTCAGCCTTCCTACAGCACACCCTGGGAAATGTTCACCCCTCTCTGTGAAGTGGTTTACAACACACATAACATCATTTATTGCACTGTCTGCCAGCCCTCCTCCTTTGACCATCCCCATCAAAGGGTTGCTGAGGAAGTCGTGTGTGAGACTGCTTACAATCAGCAGCAGCTCCATAAAGCTCTGCTCCACAGCCTGGCTTGTCCAGGTTATCACACCATGTCCCGACGCCAGCATTCACCCCACCCTTGTCCTGTCAGCATAACATAACGGTCCTACACTTAAAGGTTTTCTCAGCCCAGTATCCTGCCTTTGACAGCAGCCAGCCATCAATGCTTAGGCAAAGCTACAAGGAACAAGGACGAGTATACAGCGAGCCTTCCCCTGGGAGCCCTCCCAGCTTCCAGCAATCAGAGGATTAAGAGCATCCTGTGCTGGAGACTGCGTCGATCTAGCACACTCTTGTTCTCAACTGCAAACCTCTCCTTCCTGCATTTATCCAATTCCTTTTTACATGCTGCCTTTCCAACAGCGTGCAGCAGGGAATTCTGCACATCAAGGGGATGTTGTGCAAAAAAAAAACCAAAACAAAACAAAAACATTCTTTCACTCTAAACCCACTGCCCACTCCTGTGCTGCTGGAGTGCTCCAGGGATGCTATGAATCTCCTGCTCTTTCTCCTTGATGGTGGGGAGACCTCATGTTTGGAGCAGTTCCCTGGGTACCTGGCTGCTTCCAGAAGTTCCACTGGCATCTCTGTTGCTGAAGAGCTTTGCAAGTGATTCCCACCTGTCTGTAGCTGACTAGCTAGCCATCCAAAGCAGCAGGGAGATATAATTTTAAGATGATGCTATTCTTAGGTCCCTTTTGAGCCCAGAGGCCCATTAATTTGCATGGTTCAGTGTCTGAGAAAGCAAAGGACTGAGCAGCAACCCCAGCTGCCTTTGGGTCCTTTACCCAAGGAAGAAAGTTGCCCAGCTGACATGGGCTCAATAGGAGTGACATTTGGCAGCAGCCTGGAAAGGAGATCCCAGGTCCAGCGTGGCACAGTCCCCCTAAACACATGCAGAGAGCACCAGTTTTTGTGAGCTGCAATGCTTGTGGTTTAACACCAGACCTACACAGAGCCAGATGCTGGTGCAGGAGAAAAATGCCGACCTACAGCGAGCCTGGGAGCTCCACAAGCACACCAGGGAACTGCACTTTACCTTCCTACCTGGTGCCACACCTGGAAACACGCAATGGCACCGCGGGTGAACAGCTGCAGACCCCGCTGCAGGCCCCGCTCCATCGAGGGGGTACAGTTACCCGCTGCCAAGGCAGGGATCTGCCAGGGAGGAAATGGGCTGGCACAGGATTAGAGAGTGAAACGTTGGAAAGTCCTTAGATCCCGTGTTTGCACAGGGATCCAGGGTTCACAGGCTCTCTGGTAGCTGTTCATCAAAACATTTGCATTGCCAATTTGGACAACATTCGTTAAAACCTATGTTTAGTTTGCAAGGCTCGGGCCAGACTGTCCAAATAAACGACCTGCTGAATTAATCTCTTTTCCTAATGTTATCTCCTGATATTTAGGATGACTTCATGCCAGATACCCTGCTAAAGAGATGAGAGTTGGGTTGGGGGAGGAGCTGAGAGGGGGCTGCTCTGGGGAAGAGCCCAGCCGATATTCATTCTGTTCCACTCCCCTGTGAGTCCCTTTCCATCACACTACTGAGCACAACACAATTAGTGAAAAGGGCCCATTTTTCCTCCAGGAGCCAAGGTCCCAAAAAGGTACAGCTTCAACATCATTAGCAGTTCATCTTCTTAAACCTCCGGGCAGCCCCTAGGCAGATCCCCTCACGCAAACCCCACACCCCTCCCCCTTTTTGGTGTCTGCTTATCAAACTAATGAAGCACATCTAGACTGAAAGGTCTTGGGGTAGAAGACAGCAGCTTAACCATGATTCAGTACATGTCCTTTCCCCTCCTCCTCTTTATCAAATAAAGCAAGCAGAATTTCCTACACTTAAATGGAAGGGAGGAGGAAGGAAGGAGGGTAAGGGGAGGGAGACGTTTGTCTAGTAATTCCCTGCAGGAGGAGATGTCTGTTTACCTTCTTTGACTGAGGACTTGCATATTAAAAAGGCTCTGCTCCTTAGCGGACAGGATTTATCAGTGCCACGTTTTCTACCTGATAGGGCAGAGCTAGCAATGCCTGTGTCAGGTAGAGAATAAAACAACTCCTGGTGACCTTCCCCTTGCCCTTCTCCAAGTCCACTCCGTGCAGGAGAGCCTGCGGAGGATGCAGAGGCAACTGAAAGCCGAGAGCTGTGCGGTGGGGAAGGATGGTTCGTGTGCCATAGTCCTGAAACAAGAACACCACTGCAAAAGCAATGAAAGCACAACAAGGCTCCATTAGCTTTTTCTCCATTCAGTGATACCCAGAAAACCAATTTCCAGCTTTAGGTAAAAACACATAAACATCTTTCATCATGTCACTGACCTAAATATAGATGATTACTTCAAGGCAAGTGAAAAAAAAAGAAAAATAAAGGGAAAAAAAAAGCAGAGGAGAAAAAAAAAGAGCCCTATTCTTATACCTTCAAAAGCTATGAAGCCCTACAAGCAGACTGCAGTGAAGGGGAGCAATAGATAACCAGTCAGATGTGAAGAGAGAAACGCGTGTTCTCGAATGATTGTCCTGATGGACCATTATCCTGAACCCAGCACTCATCTGCCTCGCCATCACCAGCCTCCCCTGTGCCTGTCCATCCCCGTGGCTCCTGGGCTGCCCCCTCCAGTGTGGCATGGCACAGCAGGACCTTTGCTTTGGCAAATGGACACAAGCTGCCCTCAGACCTGGGACATGCTGTTAAGTGTGTGAAACCAAAACAGGAGCCTGAGTCGCACCAGCCTTCAGTAGCACAGGAGCACCAACTGCAGCACGCTTTCTCCTGGGCCACCAAAGCAAGGCTGCACTCCTCTTGCCAAAGGAAAGCAGCTATGCTCACAGAGCCTGTGCTGGTCTGCAGCAGCAGTCCCCAGCACTGCAGCACCAGGGACCTGCTGCGTGCCGACGATGGAATTAAATAGTTAATTATCCCCTGCCTCAGTTTACCCCTCTACATAAACCGTTCATCAGCAGCACATATGGAAAAACTACCATCTTGGGACAGTGTATGAACTATGTTATAGGGGTTTGTAAAGACAGCATGCTGGTGACAACCTGCAGCTCGTTTTAAATCCAGTCACATACGCTTAAATACTATATGTTCTGAGCCCAAAATACTATGGACATATCTACCTCATCGCAGACCAACCATGCAGACCACAATGTTGGCTAAAACCCAAAGAAACTACAGTATTCTTTTTTCAAACAAGCTTTAAAAATCCTAACAAATGACAATTTTTTCTCATTAACATGGATTGAGTCATTTCCATCAAAGCTGGTGAGATCACCATGTAGATTTGGGTGTCAAAAGGAAAAAAGAACCCAAAACAAACCAACCCAAACCAAGAAGCTGGAAGCAATGGCTCAGGGAAGCCCTCTCTAGCAGACATGAGGTTCTCAAGAAACCAGCCCTGACACCATTAGATAGAAATCTGTGCACAGACATCAATGGCTCTGCCAGTGTGTGACACCCACATGCCCAATCTCAATTTTCACAAGTGAAACTGAAGCCAGTGCCTTATTCTGGTTTTATTTTGCCCAAAACACCCCACAACTAGTCCTGGCTGCAACTGGCATCCTCCTAAGGGTCCCTGGCAAAAAGCAGATGGCCATGTCTCCTGCTGGGCCCCCCAGGTTTGCTGGGTTCCCAGAGCCAGAAAGGAGGTGACTAAGCGTTGGCCTGCAGTTCAGCTGCCTGGAGCCATTCTTGCCCCTGCTTTCCCACACACTGTATACACGGATGGAAACACATGGAATGGTTTTGGGGAACTTTACAGTATCACCCCAGATTAGAAAATGCACTGCATTGTACGTGCTGCCAGGTCCTGGGAACCACTGGGCCACACCCACAGAGAGCCCATGTCACAGAATAATAGAATGATTAGAGTTGGAAGGGACTCCTATAGGTCATCTAGTCCAACCCCCCTGCAAGAAGCAGGGACACCCCCAACTAGATCAGGTTGCTCAGGGCCTCATCCAACCTGGTCTTGAACGTCTCCAGGGATCCAGGGGCATCCACCACCTCTCTGGGCAACCTGTTCCAGTGCTCCACCACTCTCACAGGAGAGAACTTTTTTCTAATATCCAATCTAAATCTCCCTCCCTCTATTTTGAAGCCATCACCCCTTGTCCTGTCACAACAGGCCCTACTGAACAGCCTCTCCCCATCTTTCTTGTAGGCCCCCTTGAGGTACTGGCAGACCGCTAGAAGGTCTCCCCGGAGCCTCCTCTTCTCCAGGCTGAACAGCCCCAACTCTCTCAGCCTGTCCTCGTAGGAAAGGTGCTCCAGCCCCTTTATCATCTTTGTGGCCTCCTCTGGACCCTCTCCAACTGGTCCATGTCCTTCTTATGTTGGGGGTTCCAGCACTGGACACAGTACTCCAGGTGAGCGAAGGTTCTCTCAACTACCCTTTCTCTTTCTGATTTCGCTTTCAACCACTGCTTCAGTTGAGGGATGAAGGCTACAAACAGTGTCTGAACCTGATATTCCACACTCACAAAATGCATACTGCTTAAAGTGACAGGGCAAACTAAAGGCCACACTCTCAAATCCTTTAATTTTACTTTCTCAGAAATGCAGAGATATTCTGGCAGCGCTGGCTACCTCTCGCATGTTGTAATGTGGTCTTTGACACAGAGGATTTCACATGTGTTTGTAAAATCTGCTGCCAGCCTGATATGCCTCAGAAAACTTCTCCAACACTGTCAATCTTGTGCATGTACCCAGCTGACCTGCATGTAAAGACTACTGGAAAAAGCCCTGGTGCCCTCCAGGATGGATGCTCGCAGTGCTGGGAGGTTCTCTGCTACCTGACTTCCAAGCCAGCGTGGGGGGTTGCTCAGAGCACGTGTCCACACAAGTGAAAAGAGCTTTATGAACACATGGTAGGGTAGAAAAACCCCACTGCATGAGGGATTTGCTTCAAAGGCTGGCACCGAGCAGATTGCTATTATTTCTCTCATGTTTCAGTATGATTCTTCCTTCTAAGTCATATTCACGAAGCTGCAGATCAGCCCCGAACACCTGAGTCCTTTGAAACCTTTAATCCACCACTCCATGGGCTGAAAAGCTGAAGACTGCACCAGGCCAACACCAGGTCTGTGGTGTTAAACACCTTAAACAGGGAGGAGGATTATGCTGAGTTACAATACTGTTCTCTGAGGTTTAACATATGCAGTGTATTTACACTGGCTCTCCATTATCATGCTGCTTAGCTGCTTTATCGTTTTAGCTTGAGGTAAAGACTTACTCCTCCCTCCACAAAAGACCCGCTTCTTACCGCCATCATCGAATGTATCTCACCACTGTTAACACTCAGATGATGTGCAATCTGAAGTTAAGCCTGCTGGGTCAAAACCAGGGGAACTAATGGGAAGCTTGTCATCAAAACTGCCCTGGGGACACGGCGCAGCTCTTCAGGAAGTCTGTGTGAAAATAAACCATAAAGGCACACAAGCATACAAACACGCGCGCACGGGGACGGCCTACACGACTTGACTGCCAGTGCCCTGACACACGAACTCCTTCATGCAACAAAAACACCCAGAGGCACCAAGAACTCAAGAATGTCTTTCCTTTAATCCTCCTCCCCCTTTGTGGCACCATTAGGGTTCTGCTACTAGTAGCTGGTGCCTGGGCACGGCGTCCAGCTCTGCCGTGGCCTGGCTGAGCTGTGAGCATCACCCCATTCCACGTTGGAGGACAAGAGTCAGCCTTGCCCTGTGGCTCCCTTAGCTCCCACCCGTGGGGCACAGCAGGAGCCCTCAGTAGGAGCAGTTAAAGCAGCACAGCTGAGAGCTGTGAGTGGTTAAGGTGTGTGGGATTCAGGAGCTGCACGGACACAATGAACTAAAGGAATGGAAAAGCTCCGTTGATATCGCTTGAAAACATCTCAGGGATATTGGGGGGTGGGAAGCAAAATTCCAATAATTAGTTATCCAGTTTCTGTAACTTGACAGAGACAAGCTTGCTCTACAGAAAGGGAATCTGGAAGTTAGTCAGGTGCCAGTTTTGCCCCTTTTAAGTTTAAACTGATATCTGGATTGCAGCTCTCAGCTGAGTCAGACGGACATCTTTCTGAGAGTGCCACATTTGTTGTTAGCTTGTGTGCATTATCACACTGCAATCAGTCCACTAGCCCATCTCTTATCTAAAATGTAAATACTAATTTGAGGGCTCGGGGAGAACACAGTTATTTTATTTTCAGATTTAAAAAAAAAAGAAGAAAAAGAGGAGGGTGCCTGACATCATAACAGTAATTTATGATTTTAGTGGTGTATTATCGCCGGGTAATAACAGCAACTCGAAACTGCCAATTATCTCATAAGAGGGGTATCACCTTTTCTCTTCTGAATGGCTCCATCGATAAATGCAGGTTCTGCTTGCTAGCACTCCGTCACGCAATCAGCAGCCCTGCAGCAGGAGGGGCGAGCGCACGAGCAGGGGAAAAACAAACCCTCAAACACACAAACACTTGATGGGAGCTGAGCCCTTGGCTCGGCAACAGAGAGCGGGGAGGGGGCTGGGAGGAAATCGCCGGGAGCAGTCGGGCAGGTCACACACACAGAGTGTGCAACAGCAAACTCAGTTTACAAAGAGACATCTGTTCCATTACTTGGATGCATTGTGGCTAATTACATCCTGGCCCGTCTGTGAAATGACAGCCACTTATTCTCCAGTGAACCGTAAAATCTGTACATGTTCGAGGTGGGCAGTGGGGAGTAAGAGGAGTGCAGGGGAGTAGGGATGGAGAGGAGCTGGGGGAAGAAGGACGGAGAGGGGAGAAGGGGAGAAGGGCACAGGCGAAGTACCAGGAGATTGGAACATGCCCCTCCCAGTTTGGTGTTGGGAAAGGGTGAGAGAAAGTGAAGGACTCTGGGAGAAAGGCCCTAACAACACAGTGCCATTTTGACACAGGGCTGCAGTGCCTGCACCCACCCAAAGCTCCTCACTCCCCATCTTTGCCTGGGGGGGGGGGGGCGGGGNNNNGGGGCAGGGAGGGACATGGTGCCAGCACCAGAGATTACACCAACCTGCATCCATGTGCTTTACTGCAGGTTTCTACAGCGTTTCTGCCATTGCTGGTTCTACCTTCCTTACCTGCTGCTCTTAGAGCTTTGTTGGAGGCTATTCTCCTATACACTAACTTAATTTCAGACTTAGGTGAATTAAAACCAAGGACTTCTCATCTCCCACCACCCCCCACAGACTTTTGGAACTCTGAAGGAAGCTGCAAGAAAATGAATCTCATCTCAACTTTTCTAAATAGTAAAATGGGCCTTGCATTCCAGTGTGACTGCAGAAAACTGAGTCAGATGGCACAAAGTCATATTTCCAGACCTAGAGTAGAAAAGCTAAGGTATGGCATTCAGCACCACACTGGCTAAGGAGGGTTAGATCCTGATCCTAGTAGGTCTGTCAAACTTTTCAGTAAGCCTGGCTTAAACATCAAAGGAGTGAGAGGCAACTGAGGTTTGAAAGTAATTTGCTGTTAGGGCATTTGAGAGTGGCATTGCTTGAGGCTAGTGCAGAGCTTTCACGGAGGTGGCTCTACCAGCCAGCTCTTGGCTGGTGATCTTGCCTCTTGTTCTTTGGTTTGAGATTCTTCTCAGTGATGGCCAGTGATAGGACAAGGGGAAATGGGTTCAAGCTGGAACATAGGAAGTTCCATCTTAATATAAGGAGGAACCTGTTCACTGTGAGGGTGACGGAGCACTGGGACAGGCTGCCCAGAGAGGTTGTGGAGTCTCCTTCTCTGGAGACATTCAAGACCAATCTGGACACGTTCCTGTGTGATCCAATCTAGGTGATCTTGCTCAGGCAGGGGGGGTGGGACTGGATGATCTTTCGAGGTCCCTTCCAACTCCTGACATTCTGTGATTCTGTGACATCTGATCCTGTGTCCAGCTGCAATCCCTGCTCTGCAGACTCCTGCAAAATGTCATGTTTAGGTGGCTCTGATGAACAGACTGTCCAGGTGGTGTAAGTGGCCAGTCAAACTGCTTAGGTGGCAATTAAAAAAACGGCTATGTGGTTAAAAGGGGAGGGCTGACTAGAAACAAAGCCTGGCTGCTCAGTGACAACCTACCGGCTCTGTAACTGGGGGCACTGCTTTTGTTCCAGGATTTCTGGTTGAAAGCATCACATTTCCATGAATGTAATCACAGCTCATGGACTTGGGCAGAGCTTGGCTCAGTGTGATGAACTGCTCCCTCCTGAAACACAAGCAAAACTAAGCTTGCAAGGGTGGAGAGTAAGGAGGACTGCTCATACTACCTACAAGCAGAGGCTGTAGGAATCTGACAAAGTCTAAACCCAGCATTGCAACAGGCAAACTAAAGCAAGCAAGAACTCATTCTGGATGGGATTTCTTCTTGCATTTGGCCATGGGCTGAAGGGACATATTAATCTAGCCAAATCCCTGACTGTACTGCATCCTGCAGGTGTTATGGCCATTCAAGATGGTTGGATCTAGAGGGGAAGAAAAATACAATTAATCTACTTCTCTTATGTGATACACAGACAGATGCAAAAAAAAAGGGAAGTGCTGTAGGCAGCTGGTTTGTGTTCACAGCTTACAGCAACACCACCTGAGACTGAAGCATCAGGAAAAGTAGTGATGGGTTTGCTCCAACTTCAAAACTGGCCTCTGCAGCTGTTGGCAAACCAATGTAACAGGGGTAAAAAGGATCGAGACCTGGTGTTTCTGCCAGGTTGGGAGTAAAAGAACCTAGAAAATTTAATGGATCTTTCTTTAAATTTTCACAGTTTCCACCAAGTTTTCCTTTGCATTCTGTGGTTTCTGGTTTAATCCTCCTTGCCTGACAAAGGCTTCAGTGAATATTTACAGTCACCTCACTTGTGAAGTGCAGGTCACAGAGTCTCTGGCAGTAACTTATGCACAGACCTGACAGTCAAGCAGGGATCCTTGCAGAGATCGAGCCTTGCAGACAGCACTGTGCTCTGCTTGGGGCAGTTCCAGCCATGGGCCTTCTGCTGGGACATAAGGAGACAGAGTGGTGTCTCCAGGCCGACCCAGCTGCCCTGTATAAAGGCAGCTGCAGCAGCCCCCTGGCTCTGTGTGGCACAAAGAGGTGCCTTCGCAATGCACAGGGGGGCTGACCAGAGTTTTGGAGGGTTTCTCCATGGGCTGATGCAGAAACTTCTACAACTTCAAGCTCTGTTAGTGGTTGGTGTGTACCACAGCTTGCAATACTCAAGAGCTAAAACACAGCTGCCTTGACCAACGGATTTAAAGCACTGTGTACTTGACAAAACCTGGAAAGCTGCTGAAAGGCACTTGGGCAACTAAGTGGTGTCAGTCTAACTCAGAATGGATGGTACATCCATTTTACCAGTTTCACCACACGATGGGCAATTAGGGAAGGCAAACCAAGGGGAAGGAGAGGGCTGGGTGAGCTGAATCCCCCTCTACTCTGCCCTCGGGAGACCTCACCTGGAGTACTGTGCCCAGTTCTGGAACCCCCAACATAAGAA
>VXBZ01005590.1:76079-174334 GCA_013399135.1 Heliornis fulica | reverse complement strand
CTGGGAGTCCCTTCCAACTCTAGCCAGTCTATGATTCTATGAATTCAATCTTGCAGTGGATTCCTCTGCTGGAACAGCTGGTGCTCAGTCCACAGATAAATGCAGGATTTGGTTTTCATGGACACCAGGCTGTCTTTCCTCACCAGCACCAAACTCGGCCTCACAAAAGGAAAAGATTAACACAACAAGAAGCGCACAGTGTGTAACTCTACAAAGAGCTTACAGGAAGGATCTGTAGTAAATTAATACCACCAGCAACCATGTTGATCACAAGCCCTCACAACCTTTTGGTGTAAACTGTGATTTAGTTGGCTAACACATTAGGTGTAAGATCCAGCAACCTCACTTAGGCTCTTCATCCCCTGCCTGTGCAGAGGGACCTCCTCCCCACGCTGCCCTAACGATGTACTTAGTTTCAGCCACATTTTTGTTGTACATGTTGACCCATTGCTCCTGATCATTCATCTGTGTGTGATGGTCTGCACAGCATCTTAACCTGCTCTCCTGTCTGAAGCCTAAACGTTCTACAGTAAGTTATCACAAGTTCAACCTAATGAGAATCAAGAAAGCGTAGCCAGGGTTGATCCTGAGCTCATTCTGACCTGAAAAGATTAGAAGATATATTCCCCCTCCTCTATTTTATTTCTCATTTGCCTTTCACACTCTGCATGGGCACCCAAGGTGAGTTTCTCCTCCTTTTCTACAGCAAAACCTGTGACAACCGGAGAAGAGCATATGGGTGACATACCAGGAGTCAGAAGTGAAAAACGAAGCGATGGGAGAAGGCAGGGTTTTTTAATCATTCCATTTAAAATGCTGCCTCCCCCTGAGTTTGTGTGGTGTGAATTCTCGCTCCTATCTACTTCAATAAGGAATGAAAAATTTGTAACAAAAGACATCTGTTCTGTAAATGCAAAGCTTCCTGCTCTTCAATAATGATTTCTTAAAAAAAAGGTCTCTGAGTCTTCCAGGAGTTTCCCTGAAAGCAGAGCTATCCTTGAGGCCTGTAGGGCAGAGTGAAATCTACCTGCTCTCTTTCAGAATCTGTCCCTTCTCTCCCTATTGCTGCCTGGTATGAAAGCCCTTTTCAGCCACTTTCACCAACTATAAAATACAGGTGACCAGCACAGTGTTTCAAAGACATGGCTCTATGCTTCCTCTCAGGTACATTCTTCAAAGGCAAGGGAGGTATGACTTTGCAAAAGCTGAAAGCATTCCCAACCGGCAGCTGGAAAGAGCAAAGTGCTAAATTCCTCCCCTGAGAACCTTCCCCATTCACAGGGAGATGCCACTGCTATGAGCCTTCCTGGTTACACACTCCCCCCAGATTTCCTGAGCTGATGCTGCTCGTCCCTGAAGTAGGGCACATCATGCACTGATTCTTCTCAGCAGAGAGGACAGCGAGCCAACTGCTGCTTATTCTCCCATTACCTGGTTACAGGCTTGCTACCAAGGTGATTAGACAGCAGAGCATTAAGAAACAAGATGAAAAGGAGAAAACAATCATTTTACCTTAATGGAAAGGAGTGGAGTGGGGATATTTGTCTCTAATTTTGAAGGCTGGCACAAGCAGCATTTGAACCAGCTTTAACACAGTAGTCCCTCACCTACCAGACTTAAGCTGGTAGAGAACTGGTTAGCTTGGGTCTTTGAAAGTTTGGTATAAAAGGGAAAGAGAAGAAAACTTGGTGAATATCCCTTACTTAACGAGTTTTAGGTAAATGAATGCCATACTAAGTCATGAAAACAAAACCTGGAAGAGGCATTAAGAACATTTGTGCATGGACACAAAATACACAGGGCAGCTACATGCATAACTGCTTGGGTCTCTGCAATCAAATGCTAGGTCTTGTCTGCCCAGAGACTACCTGTAAGTAAATCTGAGCAGGAACTGCTTTTGGGAGCGCAGAGCAAGGCGAATTACACGTCCTTTAACAGATGCGTGCAAAAGTGACAAGTTCCAGATGCTTCAGAAAAGCCATCCCAGGAAATAAATGAAAAGCAGGCACAAGCCATAGCAGAAACACATTAGCCTGCGTGTCCTGAGCAGGGGGAGAGGGGAGAAGGGAGGCAGAGGGCCTGTATTTTGTCATGGGATAGGCTCAATGTTCCTTTTCGTAGGTACCCCTAAAACCAAACAGCAATGTAACACAACACACACACCCCTGACTCGTGCCTGCGACCACACGGCACAAAGTGATGCACTTGGATTTATTTCACCAGTGGTGTAGGGCAGAGCAGGGGTGCTAAGTGGTCTGAGGGAAGAGCTTACCCATTGGGGAGGTAAATCCTTAGGAAGTGTATTTCAAGGATTTTGGAGTGTTTAGTATCATAGAATCATAGAATTGTTAAGGTTGGAAAAGACCCCTAAGATCATCCAGTCCAACCATTAACCTACCGCCACCAAGTCTACCCTTAGACCATGTCCTCAAGCACCGCATCTACCCGTCTGTTAAACACCTCCAGGGATGGGGACTCAACCACCTCCCTGGGCAGCCTGTTCCAATGCTTGAGGACTCTCTCAGTACAGAAGTTCTTCCTAATATCCAACCTAAATTTTCCCTGGCGCAACTTGAGGCCATCACCTCGAGTTCTGTCACCTGTTACTGGGGAGAAGAGACCAACCCCCACCTCACTGCAACCTCCTTTCAGGTAGTTGTAGAGAGCAATAAGGTCTCCCCTCAGTCTCCTCTTCTCCAAACTAAACACCCCCAGCTCCCTCAGCCTCCTCGTAGGGCCTGTTCTCCAGACCCTTCCCCAGCTGCCTCAGCCTCCTCGTAGGGCCTGTTCTCCAGACCCTTCCCCAGCTCCCTCAGCCTCCTCGTAGGGCCTGTTCTCCAGACCCTTCACCATCCTCGTTGCCCTTCTCTGGACACGCTCCAGCACCTCAACGTCCTTCTTGAAGTGAGGGGCCCAAAACTGAACACAGTACTCGAGGTGAGGCCTCACCAGTGCAGAATACAGGGGGATAATCACCTCCCTGGTCCTGCGGCCTGCCCGCAATGTCTGAAGAAGCACCGTCAGGAAGAGCTGGGAGCGCTGCCTCCCAGTCCTTGGCCACTGACCTTGGCGCTTAGGCTTCCAGAGCGTAACACTCAATTACTGAAACGGCTGCTGGCAGAATAAAAATCATGAGTTGAAGTCCCTCTGTGAGGCTGCTGTACAGTAGCTGGAAGTGCCACTTCCCAGGGATGGAGCAGAGAGGCAGCTGGACCCTGAGTGTGCCGGGGCTGCTCGCTGCCTCCTCTGGCAAGTACATTGGTCCCAGTACATTGGCCCTCCCAGACTGGTCACAATTAGTGGCTCTTGCTTGTGAGAGACCCCGAGTTATTAGCTGGCAGAGAAAGTTAATCACCTGTCCGCCATTACAAAGGGGATGGTCCCTTCAGGAGAAAGGTCGGTGGCTGGGACCACTCAGGGGACAATGTCTGTTCTCGAAATGGTGCCCTATGAATAAATCAATGTCCAAATCCCAGGCCTTCTAAACCTCCACAAACACAAACATACAGGAAGTATATACACTCAAAAATGTTCCAGAATAAAAAACCCTCTCCCCCTGAGCCCCAGCTTTCCAATGCCATCTCTCTGGTTAACCCCTCCCTGCCCAGGCTACCCTGTCTGCCTCGACGAGTGTGTTTTGTTGTTCCCATAGTACATTATTTGTTGAAATAAATATGGAAATAAGGCTGAGCAAGACAGCCAGACTGAAATAAATTCATCACTCATGGGCTCTCAAGGGAAGAAAACCGCACATTTTTTTCTAAATGATTATTTCTGAAGCACTGAAGGAATGGCTATATCACTAATGAGGCCAGTGCTCCATGACTGCTGATTATAAATGACCTAAAAAGAGACAAGGGGATGGTGTATGTGTGTATAGGGGGATGGGAAAAGAGATGAATTGTTCTTCCTAAGGATCTGGAATCATCTCCCCAGGCTCCTCAAAAGTCTGAGAGCATTTGTGGTTCACCACAAAGGCAGGCCTGGCATATTTACAGCCACACAAGGAAGTTTGGGCTGCAGTGTCGGGCTATTCTAACAAGTAGGCACGCAATCTCTCTCCTCCCTTGATAGGTCACCATCTATTTGCTGCAATAATAATAATTAAAAAGGAAAACGAGCTCTCTCAGTCACCCCTGGGTCTAAATTATCGGTCCTGCAGGTTGATGCAGCCACACTGGAGGCATGAGGAGGCTAGAACTAGGAAAAAGATTCCCTTATGTCTTCTCTCACTTGCTAATTCCCATGGAAACAAGCAGCTCACGACAAATGACTCAAATATGCTTGAAAAAATCTTACTCATATGCTTTGAGGGCTACCTTCCCCCACGCCTTCAGGTTGAATGATTGCAGATGCATCACACATGCAGCAACCCCAGAGCAGGGCTGACTGTGGAACAGGACAGGACAGCCACAGATGGGCAGGACTCCAAACCAGCGGTGTGAGTTCAGGGGATAGAGCAATTTGGCAATAAAAAGCTGCCCCTTTTAGATTCCTAGAGAAGATGGGATCTACCTATTTGTTAACAGTTTCATTTAAACACACAAACTACCTGGGACACCTTCAGGATCTGGAAATGAGCCTCTGCAGAAGCTCAGACAAAGGAGCCCTGACAGATGTTAGATGGATTACGGTCATGCACCACTGCCAGAGGTTTCCTAACACTTACTGTCCCTTTTTGCAGGCTGCAAGGTCCTCTTGCAAAAGCTACTGGGGTTTGGGAGATGCAGCTTTGCTCCCATGAAAACCCCCTTCCAGCTTGTGTGTGAACTTGGGGTGGCAAACAGACACATTCTTGGCACAGAAGCCCAGGCCAGAGCTCCTGCTATCACCTACAATCTCTGTTCCAGTTGACTGGGGTAGCTCATCATGCAAGATTTACTGCAGTATCAGCAGGGAACTCCAGAAGACTTTTCTCCCCCTTGCAGGAGAGGTCCTTTCCTTGGAGCCCAGGACCACTCGCTCATCTCCTCACAAAGACCAAGAGCTTGCCCGGACTTTGCACAGCTGCTAAATCTGGGGACAGGGAAGAAAAGTTAAACCAAGTTTCCCTTCTTCTCCCAGGTCATTTGTCACAACCACCCTTTATAGCTAATAACCTCTGTAAAATTTATAAGCCAAGTTAGAGTATTACAGAATAGGGAAATAATTCACTAATAGCCTATATAAGGTGGTTTAGAAATCTTGTAGGAAAGAACTCCAGTATATTAAATGCCACAGGTTTCAGAAGTAAATGCTGTAGTTGCTGCTCTTTTTAACCCTGTCGACTTCAGCAGTCCTGGATCTATGCAAGACCTCTTTCAGCCCAGCCAGTGCTGCAGCTCTTCTCTCAGAAACGTCCCTGAGGAGAGCTGGGGCCACCAACCAGCCACACACAACCCTTCCTGGAGCCCGTTTCCTTCTCCTCCCTCGGGGGTTATAGACAGGGTTCCCTTTCCTCTCCTCCTGTAAGCACTCCTACAGACAAATGAAGTGCCTCCTTTGCTTTTCCAAAAGCCTTGGACTAACCTCACCACAGAAAACAAATCTGACAACCAAGTGAAGACCATCCACAGGGTCTCACTGACTAACTCCCTCTTGCTTGGAGCTGGGAGCATCAAGAAATCAGACCCAGACACTGCATTGGTGTCATTTCTGAAGTACTCTAATGAATCTGACCCCAGGCTGAAGCTTTAACAGTGTAGTGGCACGTCAACATAAACAGCTAAAACCAGTGTCATGTCAAGTGGTAACAAGGCCACTGCTGTTTTTACAAGCACCATGCACTTAGCAGATAAAAATGAGCATCCTATCAAAGCCCACCACGAGTTGCCCTTATCGCTGGCGAGAAGAAACAATGGCCCCGCACAACCGCCGCTCCTCGGTGCCACCGATAGCGAGCCCAGTTTCTTACAAGCTGCCCATTAGTGTGATGAAGAGACTAATAACCACCACACACGGGTTTTTATCTTTTCTCTTTCTTGCTGTTGGTCCACTGGCAAATGCTAATAGCTTTCTGGGGCTCCTTTAAATAAACAGGACTAATTACCCCGCACAATGACACCGCGGCTTACAGACAACTAATTATGTCATGGAGGGGTTTCTCAACACGCACATTTATTTGAGGAGGGCCACGTCTACCACGAAGCAAATTTATTCAGCCTTTATGCTATCAGCTGGTACCAAAATAACACCGAACACACACAGCAGATCCAGATTGCAAAACTTCAGCAGGCAAACTCTCCCAGGAGGCTGAAAAACAGCACATGGAGTAGGCATATTACAGAGCGCGCCTCCTGCGCTTCTCACGGAGTGCCGAGGCACAGGCTGGAACTGTTGTGTAAATAAAGCACTGCTGCTCTTCCCTCACATTTGCTATACATTGCACAGGCAATCACCACTTGCTATGCCTTATGCCCCAACTGCACGTCTTGCTGGAGGAATAATGGAAATCCTTGTCCAAAAAAAAAAAAAAAAATCACAGAACTGAACAGATGGGCAACATAAAAGACAAGATACGCTGGGAAACTGTACTACCAGTAAGAAGTTAAGTGAGTCACTGTGGTCAGCTGTGTTTGAGAGGCTGGAAACAGAACTTAGGGTTTATTGACACCCCCTCCTCTCCCCTTTTTAGGCAGGAGATAGTGTCAAGCCCAAACTACTCTTTTAAAATGGCCTTGGCAGACAGATATCCAACCAACAAGACAGGTTCATACCAAATTATTCAAAGTGGATGTGACTGAATGCCTTTTTGAGCTCCTGCAAATCTAAAAGGACTTTGTTCTTCAAAGCAAGATGCTGGGTGAGAGAATTTTTTAAGGTGTGTGGCCCCCCCTCCTCCTCCTCTTCCTCTTCCCCCCGCATTAGCAAATGAAAGCATTTGATTTGCAAGCATTTCTGGACAGTCACGCAGTATGAACAGTAACTCCTTCTCCTCAGAGACAATATCCTGAAAGGATGTAGCAAGGACACCTCTCCACACACACTTATAATGATCCTTAGCATTAACAAGAGTTATATGCATAAAAAGCAGCATATATCTTGTTAAGCATGTCTGAGTGGCAGGTGAACTGATATAAGAGGGCAGAGTATCTTATTTGGAGCTATTAGCTGACTGTCTGGTCAAAATATCTATGTAGAAATATATGCCCAATTATACATGCATTCAACTCTCACACATCAAGACCACCTCCACCTCTACAAAGAGCTTGGTGCTTAACTCACCATTTCAAGCACTGAGTCAATGGGTCTCATGACAAAATTGTAGCCCTCACAAAGGGGGGGTCAAAAATCTCCTTTAAGATGTGGGCCACTGTTTTCTGAAAGTCTGTAAGGCCCTACCTCCACCTTCTAAACAAAACATGTGTTTTACAGGAACAAACTGAACTACAGATTGTGACCTCACTGTAAAACAGTAGCAGAAACAGGAGACAGGTACTTTTCTCAGGGAAGAAGCTGACCTTGGCAAGCAACGTCCAGATAAAAGCTACAACGCTCAGTCTCCCTCTGTGATTTTACAGAGGAGGATCACTTCAGTTACATCCCTCCCTGGAGACACAGACAGCCTTAGCAGAGACCATACACTCTCAGGAGGGCTCCCCACCCCCTCCTTCACAGAAGGAACCACTGGAAGATGACAAGATATGCACAGAAAACTCTGACACGGAAGCTGAGGGAAGAAGTGGCGTGAATGAGACAAAGAACAAGGCTGCATCGTGTCCTTGGGTCCCTCAGTGGGCCCCTGCAGTGCAGTGGCATGGAGAGGTGACCTCCTGCCACAGAAGCAGGAGCCTTGGGAGTAACAGCTGAGCAGATCTTATATTTATTAACTAGGAAGAAGTTGGCCAATTGAGATTCTCCTGTTGAGAATCATGTCATGTTAGGGATATGGAGATCACGTGAAGTCCTCATTAAGGGTGTCATTGCCCTCCTTGATTCTGTATTGCCCAGCATTGGGTCAATGCCAAGTGACAAACAAAAAGGAATAAAATAGACAGAGATAGTTAATTTCTCTTAAGATTGGGCAAACGACTTGATTAAAGCAAGGAAGAACATACCACTCCTGAAAAAGAGCTTCTCCTCTGAACCATCTCCTCTTCCTTTATGCCTTTAACTTCAGATGAATTTAAAAGAAACTATATGTACCTCCATAGCAAGAATACCCATGACCTAGTTATCATTTCCCATGGGAAACCCTGAGATCTCTTACAGGTTTTTTTCCCCTACTTTTAAGCCAGGAAGACTAAGAGAAGATTACATAGCAGCCAGCTCTAATTGCTCCAAAATCAGGAAGAGAGTCCCTAAAATCATGGCACGTCCCTTCATATTTCTTAGCATGACTAAGTTTTGTGGTTTTCTCACCTTGCCTGTTGTTGGAGGTACCAGGTTCAATGTTTCCTTTGCTGGACAATGCTTTTCTCAAAGCACAGAAACTAAGACTCTTGCATAAGCTGGAGCTCCGGGATCTGAGACTTGCAAAGACAACACCAGATATCAGCTCTGTGCTAAGTGTGAACTGGAAAACATGTGTTGTCCCCTGTAGTTTAAAGCATGGTCTTCACTCATCAACCCTTCTGAGCTTTGGGAATAGGCAGGAGCCACGTGGGGCTTTCACACCTAGGCCTCTTCCAACGAAACCCCTCTGCCTGAGTTCCCAAGGCCAACAGGCACACACGAGAGAAAGAGGGGAACTAATAATTACATACAACCTGGTATTACACTCCTGCTCTTAGTTTTACTACACTGGTAGCAAGAAGATGTATAACCCTCCTAGCCCCTCCTGTTAAGGTTACTGGGTAGCAAGTTGATTTTTAGTGACCTTAAGTGAATATAGGATTTATATGTACATTTTTTCCCCTCCAAGAATGAAGGAAGGGCACATAAAGACCATGCTGTGTTCTGCCCAAATTGGTCTGCAACAGGCATGGAAAAACCTTTCTGATATTACAGAATGAATCATGTTGTGGGCTGAAAGGACAACAGGCTCCTGGTGCCTCCACACATGCAGGTTCCTCGAGTGTGTGCAGAGATCCCTGCTCCAATCACAAGGCAGCACTGAAGGATGTCAAAACTGCCAAAGAGCCCCATACCTAAAGGCAAGCAAAGATCTCCCTCTACCTTTAAGACTCCTATTTTCATCTGGGGTGTATTACAAGTAGGTCAAGAGAGGTCCTTCTCCCCCTCTACTCTGCCCTGGTGAGACCTCACCTGGAGTATTGTGTCCAGTTCCTCAGGGCCCCTCAGTTCCAGAGGACATACAACTCCTTGAGAGAGTCCAGCACAGGGCCACCAAGATGATGGAGTGGAACATCTTCCTTCTGAGGACAAGCTGAGGGAGCTGGGGCTCTTTAGCTTGGAGAAGAGGTCTTCACCTGCAAGCAGCTGCATCAGCAAATCCAAATTCCTTACAGGATGCAGTTCCACTGGGGAACACCACAGTTGTAAGTGGTGACTATTGACTGGCAGCCTGAAACTTTGATATTTGTTCCATGTTTTAATACCTCAAACTTCCAGTACTGCAGGATTCAGACCTCAGAAGCCAGCAGTTCTGGGGACAGTGCAACTTGTAGCAGCGCTCTGCACCTTTCCTCTCCTCCCACCTTCTCTGCATTACACGGGAGTTTCAATTTAAAAAAAAAAATTATTATTTTTTTTTTCCTTCCCAGACTGCTTGCAATTGATACAGGAGAAAGTAGAGGTCACAGGAAGAGTAAAGACACATAATCTAATTTTCATTTTGTCCATTAATCACACACTATTTCAGCCAGACATTTAAACAAGGTGCAACTCTAAAGCAGTCTCTCAACTAATGGGGGTGGGGGGGCAATTCCTGTTGCTGCTCCACTCTCCTGCTTGGGCTGAACAGAGGAGCCTCTCCTCCTCAGACTGGAAAATGCCATCCATATTCTGTTCTGGAGGTTTTCTCAAAAGCTTTTTGGTAGATTTGAAAGCATTCAGCTGAAGCTGTTGCTACTTTGTGGGTGGCTGAGTTTTTGGGGTGTGTGTGGATCAATGCAAGCCCAATAGGAAGCTCTGCATTTTCATACATTATTATATGAAGTTGTCAATAAGGCTCCACATTATCCTAGCCCACATATAAGAAAGCTTTGAAGTTCCCTGTGTCTGTACCCCTTCTATGCTCTCTGCTATTTGCCAGTCTCTCAGCTAGTCAGGACCAAATCTCTTTCCCAAAGGGAGACAAACCTGGAAATGCAAAAGATGTGTGGTCATCACTGGTACCCTCAAGAAGGCATGAGACCCTGGACATCCACAGAAGGCATCTTCTCCTGCAGCTGGGATTTGAGGAGTACCACCTTGAATGATGGTGATGCCTGGTCCTTGGCTCATTTATCTTTGTTTAATTCTTTGCAAAAAATTGCCTCTCTGTGGTTTAAGAGTGGCCCTTAGCAGCTGTACTGGGAACAAGGAACCCAAGAGGGACTGTAACAAGGCACATTTCTCAGCAATCATCTGTCTGATGGGGGAACCCACCCCCTACTCTTCCTCAGTGGGGAACTGTGGGGACCCAGCAACTCCATAATCAAGGAACTTTCAATACTTCATGTGTTCCCTGTCAGCTATATCTCCCTTTCATTTACCAGGCTTTTGTCAGATGGAGGAACAGAGCAAAAGCTTATCCTAGGTCTAGAGGCAAGAGGCCCATGGACATCCACACCTCCCTTGATTAACCTAGAGGGAACAAAGGTGCCTCCCAAACTGAAAAGGCAACATGCATGAGAAATGCTTTCCTTCTCAAAGACGCTCAAGGGCATCATTCAGCACAAAGTAACGTTTAGGAGTAAATTCCTTTGCTATCAAGGTTTCAAGAAAAACAGTGGAATGTTTAAAGAGAGAGGAGTGCATGTGCACAAAAGTAGGGTAAGATTTGACTATGTCCAAGACTGAGTTACTGACAAAGACTTGAACTGTTTCAGGATGATCTCGAGCAGCTCTGCTCTGTGACAGACAGCACATCTGCCAAGACAGCATTGCCACTCAGGAGCTTTCTTTCTCTACTCTGATGGCCAATATGAGCTCATCTGTCCTAGGGAAAACCCTGTGTCCTGCAGCTGCCTCCTCATCTTTCTCTAACAATTTGCATCCTCACTTCCAAGAGTGTTTACACTTCTCTGGCAAGACCAGAAGTGTTATGATTACTACACCCAGTTTTTAAGTCCCTAGAACCTCAGGGATTTCCCAATACACTGCTGCCACATCAAGTCCTGGCACGGGAGAGGTGGTGTGGGGAGCAAAAGCCCCTTTTGCACAACTCATAGAAGCGAGGTGACAAAGTAAGTGAAAGACAAGATTTCTTATGTTCTTTTCATGTTCTGAATTTGGGTCTGATCATCTTAGGGGGCTACCTGCCAATGCCTATAGAACCAGTAATAGGGGAAGGACAGCAGGGATTATATTAGTCTTTCTGATTAGACTGACCAACTACTTTGACATGACCATGGATAAACAGTAGCATATAATAGTCAAAAGAGTTTTCACAGCACTAGGACTGAGCAAGCCATTTGCATTACAAACATCTTTACCCAGAGCTGAGCCAAACCATATTTCACAAGGCAAAATCCTCACCAGAGACTGCAGTCACAAGGCACTATGTATTGCTTTCTGTTCACAAGCCTGAGCTGAAGGTAGCAGGACAGAGCTACAATCTTGGCTGCTGGGTCTGTTTTTTGCTATATGTGTGTGTTTATTAAATTACACATTGCAAGCAACCCCTGGGTGTGCAAGCCCATCTCTGCTAACAGACTTTTATCTTCTGACAGGGACCTTCGGTAAATGAAACAACCCTCACTTTACAAAAGAATTTCCCAGTCTCTGACTTTCAAACTATTTGAACTTGCAACAAAACCAACTTAGCTGCTCTGTTAACAGTGCAGATTTAAGTATCCACAGTGGCTGTTGCCCTGTGTGTGCAGAAGTTACTAACTCTGTGCTCCCACTTCCAGGGACGCTCTCAAAACCAAGAGGGGACCGTGTAAGCGGACTATTTCCTGGTGAAGTACTATAAATGGCTTCATCTTTTCCACCCATCATGCATTATTCAAAGCAAGAGAATGTAACTCTACTTACAGGGGGAAAACAGCAGATAATGCAACAAGAAAGGAGAGATATACACTGAGGCCAATAAAAAAAAAACAAACAACCAACCCAACAAAAAAATCTAGCATCACCAAAATGCAAAGAAGAACACAATAAAAATAAAAGTTTTTTCTAAAGGTAGGAGTAAACCCATAATTCCTTCAAAAACCTTCTGTCAAATCTTGTATGTGCCTTTTAAATAGACAAAGCTGTTCAACTTTGGAGTGACTGAGATGCTTGAACACTGTCATAATCTTAATTTTGTAATTGGATTCAGATACTATGATGACAAGCTCATTAGAAATCATTTTATATGGAATAGGAAAAAGTTAGGACAGATCCCTGTTTCCAACCAACAGTTATCCAACTCAAAATATGCACACACACTTTTAAGAACAATGACAAATCCTTGTCTACCTTCTGTAACCGAGCAAGGAGATTTCCTTCCAAAATTAAGCCTGAAAACACCTTTTTTTTAAAAAAAAAAAAAGGTGTTTTCAGCTCCATATGATTTTGTTTTTTAAAAAGAAAAATCATATGGGGCTTTGTGCTTTTTTTTTTCTACGACCAAATTCTTCCTCTGTGGGAAAATAAAAGTAAAGATAAAAAGAAATATTATGAGTATACTCAAAACGACTCAGTACTGATCATCTTTTCTGTAAACACTGGATGATCAAGGATCATAGAATAATAGAATGATTAGAGTTGGAAGGGACTCACAGAGGTCATCTAGTCCAAACCCCTGCAAGAAGCAGGTACACCCCCAACTAGATNAGGCCCCCTTGAGGTCCTGGCAGCCCGCTAGAAGGTCTCCCCGGAGCCTCCTCTTCTCCAGGCTCAACAGCCCCAACTCTCTCAGCCTGTCCTCGTAGGAAAGGTGCTCCAGCCCCTTTATCATCTTTGTGGCCCTCTATTCTAAAAATCAAACCACTGAATGCCATGAAGACATCCAGAACTTCACCAAAACACGATGGTCGTACCCTGTTAATCTCTGTTTCCGTTTTCCACAAATTCCTACTGCTAATGAATATTGTGTATTGGAAGACATGCACTGGGCACGCAGGAAATCCGGCTCCACTAACACGTGTCGGTTGGTGCATTGTTAAAGGGCATTAAACTCCCACCTGTGGAGGTGGCTCTGGTACAGGCCTGAGGCACAGCTTGCTGGAGATCACTTCTTGGGGTCCCCATCTTGAAGAGCCCTGAGAATGTCCCTTGGGGACCACCTGCTGCAACCTCCGCCGCAGTCCTTCACTGTGCTGAGTATCAGCACATGCTCCCCAACTTCAGACAGCTTTTAGGCAGCGTATGGCCAAGCAGCCAATGACCTGTTTCTGCAGAGTAGTTTCTCTGAACTAATTATCTGAAACAGTGCAGAGCTTCTCCACAAAACCATCCCAACACACTCTGTTCCCTGGTCAAACAACACAGGTCTGGTTTTCCTGCACAGGGTAAGGCGGGATCTCGCTGCTACCAAGCCCCAAATGAGGACTGAACCTCCCTGTTTCCAGGCAAGATCCACATGCTAATTCTCTCCTAAGCCAAAGCATGGGGCTTTGATTTCCTAACCTCAGGATGTTATCTGGCTCCAGTATAGGATTACCATTAGCTCTGTACGTCTGTCCTTACAGCAGGGTCGCTGTCATGCCATATGCCACTTGGACTTTATTCTTTCTAGATTTTTTTTTTTTTTTTAAATCACAGTGTTCATCTGGAGGTGCCTGGATTCCCCTGGCTTTCAAAAATCTGCTTTGCATTGCTAATGCATGGGGCTGTAGGCAAAGTTGCATTAGAGACAAGAGACAGAGAGGGAGATACTAAAAACCTGTTAAGATACAAAATGTCTTCAGGGTGCTTTTCTCGTAAATATTAACAAAAAAAAACAGGGAAGGTTTACTCAATTTCCATTTACCAAACAAAAACCCTGGTTCTTTTCTAAAATGGCTTCCACAGAATGTCGTTAACTTCAATGAATATTCCCAATCCAACCTAGAAAGCTCGGGTCAGGCTCCACAAGAAAGTCACAGCAAGGTGGGGAGCGACAGCCCCACTACACACGTGCAAGGTATCCTGATCATTTGATACAGCAGGAGAACACTCCCACTAAATTATGGACAATTAATTCTCCCTCTCCCCTTTCAGGTACTATGGGTAAGAGAAAGGATCATTAGTCTCCAGATTGCCACTTCTCTCGGTAGAGCAACAAAAGAAAGAAATTGGGGAGTCTGGAGGGAGAATTGAAATGTCTGTTCTGAGATCGATGGCCATCCTTCTTGGACATTAGTTGGATTTTATACTCAACCAGCACCTTTCATCCCAAAGAAACTCAAGCACCTTTCTAAATGACAGACTGATCCCACGTGAAGACTACATCCCTTGAAAAGGAGCAGAGCAAACCACGTCCATAGTTGTTTCTTTCTAGATTTGCCGCGGTGCTGCGGAGTGCAGGAGGGCATCTGCAGGAGCCGTGGGTCTCTGTCCCTGGGCCTGACTGTGTAACCAGAGACTTGTGCACCCCAGAAGGAGAGAGATGTGACATCAGCTCTGACAGCAGCAACTGCTGATGCAGTCAGTGGGCACTGATAGCGTCCCTCCCCGTGCCTGGAGAAGCAGTCCAACCTAAGCAGCTCATCAGAGGCTGCTCAACTCCCACACTGACAGTGCTGCACTGGAACCAGAAGCAGAACAGCATCTCCAGTGCCTTGCAACACTCCTGCCTGTATTTCCATTTCCCCTGGCAGGGGACATAATGCTGAGGCAGACTGCTGTGCTTTACAGGGAGAGGTGAATGAAGAGAAAGACTTTTTGGTTGACAAAAAGGAAGAAAGGAAAAAGCTGTGAAGGCAATTTTGAAAGGGGGTGCAGGGAAGGAGGAGATGACAAAAACTTGCAGAAGCCACCAGAGGGTGAAAAAGAAGAGACAGTTATGGCTATAATATATAAAAAGCAAATGGAAGCATTCCACAGCCATTCCAAAACATAGGCAAGAACAGCAGAACTGTATGGAAGCTGCAAGGGAGATGCAGGGCATGTTCCTGTTGCACATGAAGATAACAGGACTTCTTCTACTAGCTTAAGAACAAGCAAATCACAGCAGAGTTTGGATTCAAGATGGAAGGCACCGGAGAAGAGAGCCCCTGTCTCACTGAAAACCACCATGTCTCCCTGCCCAACTTCCACAGCCCATCTTCAACGCTTTGCCAATGAAAAAGTTCAGCATGGCCAGCAGATGAAAGAGCAGCAAGGGGTGCATCCCTACCAGGGTATCCACTGGAATAAAAGTGCTCCTGGAACCTCGTCTCATACTGCTGACCTCAAAAAAGAGTCTCACTGAAGAGCTTATACAAAGAGTTTTTCAAGCAAATACAGTTACACTTGGAGGCAAAGACAGAGCAAGCACAGTCCCACCTAGGGTAAAGGTGCAGCTAAGCACCCAGTGCTTGGAACCAATCTTAACAGCTCATCTTCCTGTGCCTCTTGTGTCTCCCAATCCCCTCCCAGCCTGAGGCAGCCAGGTATGGCTGTGGGCTTGCCCATGCCATGAGAGCAAGATAGAAACGACAGAGGAAGAGGCTACAGGTTGACCTCATTGCCAGATAAAAATCCATTATGCATGATTAAAACTTAACAAAATGCAATCACATTAAAAAATGACTATCATGAAGTGCACAGTGATTTACTGACTAAATGAATGAGAAATTTATCTGAATAAAATAGTCCTAGCCCTACTGCATCGGCAGTGCATGAGAAATTGCTGATTGTGAGAAGATCATTGCTGTCAGATGACACACATACATTGATTTTTCCTAACAACACTAATTAGAATAATAGCATCCCCACATATATTACATAAAGTTTCCTCTTAGCAAGCAAAAAATTATTTCAAATCTTCAGGTCCCCAACTGCAAAGAATGAAGATGGAAAGGAAGGATTTACAAACTGCCGCCTCGTCCTTTATTATGTAGATCAAAGGTCCAACCCACTGGATCTTACTTAATCTTAAAGAGATGGGAACAACACTCAGGAAAGTGCAGGCATTGTGCAATTAAGCTGTGATCACAGTGGGTTGGGCTTTTTTGCATAGTGGTGATCTAATTTTGCAAGGCCAAAAGAAAAAAAAAAAGCCTTTGAGAGAGAAGAATCTAATCCTGAAGAACTAGGGGAAAAAAATAAATCTCTGATTTCATTAAGACACACCAGGACAGACTGTGCAGTCCTTACATAAGCACTTCCATTGACTAGGGATGTGTAGGTGAGAAAGTGCTAAGTTGGAAAGGCAAAGCACAGTCTATTAATAGGAAAAACAAAAGTGAGGGGATAGGTAAGGAAAATGGAGGGAAGTGAGACCACGCGATTCTCAACTAATTGAAAACCAATCACAACAACCCACTTCTTCTTCTTTGAAAAAAATCAGAGAGGTGATAAAAGACCACCTTAAACCCAAAACAGTGCCCTGCCATTCAGCACCCTCAGCAGGACAGGGATTTCAGACTCACTCATGAGGATTTTCCAGAAATCCACCCTTTCTCCAGAGGAATGGCCTTCGCAGGAGCACGAGGAAACCAGATGATCTCCCTAAAGTAATGTTTTGAGGGTTTTGCACAGGACACCCTACGTAGAGCAGAGTGCCAGAGGAAAGCAGACACCTAAGCAGCCTCGAGTACTGTGTCCAGTTTTGGGCCCCTCACTTCAAGAAGGACGTTGAGGTGCTGGAGCATGTCCAGAGAAGGACAACGAGGATGGTGAAGGGTCTGGAGAACAGGCCCTACGAGGAGGCTGAGGGAGCTGGGGGGGTTTATTTTGGAGAAGAGGAGACTGAGGGGAGACCTTATTGCTCTCTACAACTACCTGAAAGGAGGTTGCAGTGAGGTGGGAGTTTGTCTCCACAGTAACAGGTGACAGAACTCGAGGTAATGGCCTCAAGCTGCACCAGGGAAAATTTAGGTTGGATATTAGGAAGAACTTCTGTCCTGAAAGAGTCATCAAGCACTGGAACAGGCTGCCCAGGGAGGGGGTTGTGTCCCCATCCCTGGAGGGGTTTAACAGACGGGTAGATGCTGGGCTTGAGGACATGGTCTAAGGGTAGACTTGGTGGCGGTAGGTTAATGGTTGGCCTGGATGATCTTAGGGGTCATTCCCAGCCTTAAAAATTCTATGACTCTATGATTCTCCTGAAGGGCTGCCACGGTACCCATCCCATTTTACACCTCCCTGACTCCCAGTTGCTGCCACTGCTGTAGTGTGCCTGACAGGAGCCTTTCCTGCTGCTCCATTACCATTCAAGCCACAGGCTGGCGGTGCACCTGGCTGGCCAGCCCCAGCCAAAACAGCCTCCCTCAAGCTGTGAGCCCATCTGCAGGTGACACCTGTGTCCCTTTCAGCGGGGCCCTTGGAAAACAGCCCACCCTTTATGTAACTGGAGTTGAGGATTATTTTTGTTGGGCTCTTATCTGTGGCCTGGGAAGGACGGCGGAGGATGTAATCCCCGTGCTGTCTGCAAAGCAGGTGCAGGTCCTGGGCAAGAGCAAACAAACTCCTGCAGCAGCACAGCCAGTGCTTTTGTCATGTCATGGTGCAAAATTCTGAGATCTCCAACTGAAACTCCAAGCTTCCTCTGCTTCAGACACACAAACCTTTTGGTACTGTCCCATGCCTTTGCCCCACCACGATCTCTTTTACTGTAGGTGCTTGACGAAGCCACTGGTACCTGCCAGAATCATAAATGTTTGTTCTTGATCCTGCCTGGGCTGGCACAACCCCCATGGGGTAAGATGAATGAGGCAAATACTGCCTCAGAGCAAGCACACACATTACATTTTACTATACATCCACGTGCATCGTGCAGTTTGTGACGTAGACAGTAACTACACCAGCAATATCTGAGTTTTCCATTCTATGCATCTCTCTGTGAGAAGACAAGTGAGGTTGTCTTCAAATGATGAGACCAGTTTTTACATGACATGAAGGGCAAAACAAGTATCATTAATACAGATTAAAAGTTGTCTGCCCCCCCAAAAAACCCCACACCCCTTAAAATGGCTTTCCCATCTCTAAGAATGCTATGGCTTGGAAGACCAATTTACTGCCTTCTACTGCCAGAGGCAAATCCTCAAAGGTGCAGGAAACTCCATGTCACTGACAATTTAACAACAGAAACCTCCTACTTCTATACTTGTGTTTTAGCCACCTGTGATAAGGGTGCACCACAAAGAGTCTTGATCCAGTGAAACCGCTCCACAGTCCAGCACATGAAGTCCTGGCCGAGACGGGTTAGTGGGCAGACTGAAGGTGGAGCAGCCAAATTTATCACATGGATGGTGCCACCACATTAATGAGATTATAGCAAAGATCTCCCCAGTCCTTCACCTGTCTCATGACTGGTTAAAAAACTCCCATGTCATATGACAACAAATATTTCATATCATTTCCGTCTGCCAGAGGTACAGAGACCGCAGAAAGCTGTGGTGTCTACAGTGATTTCCTGCACACTGTGACAACACCAAAAACCAGCCCTGTGCTGTTAAATGGATAAGAAGGGGAAGCAGAGAAATAAAAGCTGGATGAGGGGAAACAGAGGGTAAACAGGGAGCTCAGGGGGGAGAAAGAAAAATGGCTCGTGGAGTAGCTGGAGAGAGAAAAGGAACAGACAAATAATGTGGGACAGATTTATTTTTTTTTTAAATAAGAAACCTAACCTGCTGGACTCAGAGGGAGAGAGGTACATGCTGGAAAAACAATTCCCTGGAATGAGCATGTTGGGCAGTCTCAGGAATTTTGCTTTCTCTAGGCAATACTATGTACAGAAATAATTTTAAAAGCAGATTCTTTTGAAGATGTTAACTCTTGAGCCGTAAAAACATGACATGTCAGAGAAGAGGGAATCATCTCAGTGTAGACCTTAAACTCCATGAAAGCCTTTAAACTATTTTTCTTTCTGTTTTTAAAGACACTCTCTTTCCCTCAGTTTCTCCAAACAGCATAAGGAAACACAAGACAAGTTACAGGTGTACCTCTGGTTCTCAGCAGAGATCTTAGCTAGCAGCAAGGAACCTGGAAGAACAGATTTTACAGAAGGATGCTAGCACGAGCAGCCAAAGACTGAGCTTCTGGAGTGAGGAATAGACTTTAATATTGCACAAGTGTGAAACAACAGTGAAAAAGAGACAGGGAAAACATTAAAACATGGTTTTGTGCTAGTGCTGATGGACTTGGGCTCGCTCCCTTACGAGATACTTGACCCTGTCTAGACAGTTCCCACTCTTAGTGTAGAGCAAGAACTGCTAACAAGCTCCCACCGGGTGTAAATGAGGAGGCCACCTGTTAGGAAGATGTGTTGACATGGAATGGGTGGTTTCCTCCCAGTGCACAAGACATGCTTGCAGGCTGGTGCATGCAAAACACTCCTCACCCAGGAAAAGGGGGTCAATTGGGGTGGGGGTAGGATATGGGTGGACTCCAGAGCACACACACTGCGTGAGAATGAAGAACATGGGGGCCAACAGACTGCTCAACAACTCAACTCAGTAACAGACTCAGCTGTCTCAGGCTTAATACTAAGCTGGGGAACAATAATGTAGAAAGGGCAAGTTTCCCACTGCCCACGAGGAATGAAATCTTTGCTGAGGGAGCAGAAGGCACATTCCTTAGCAAATTAGATGCATCAGCTGGGATTTGGCAGAACCTCCTGAATGCAGGACTCCATATCTGCACTGAACCACTGACTGGGACAGACTTTTGAGAGGTATTAAACTCTCCTACACCAGACACATACACAGCACAGAGATTAGAGGGATACAAACACATCACAGAGTAGGAAATCTCGCTGGAGGGAACACACATGCCAACAGCATAATGCTTCTAGGTAGCACTGGGCTTGAATACCCAGAAATGCTTTGGAAAGCCCCAGAAAAAAGGATCCATGTAGAAAAAAAAAGACAAAAGAGGAATTCAGAAGCAGGAGGTGCACCTCAGTGTTGAGCTGTGACATCACAGAAGCAGGAGATGCACCTCAGTGTTGAGCTGTGACGTCACAGAAGCGGGAGGTGCACCTCAGTTTTGGGCTGTGACATCACAGCCAGCTTGATAGCCTAGACTGCTCAAAGGAGAGGACAGGTGTGGTTGGACTTGATGATCTAAATGGTCTTTTCCAACCTTGTGGTCTGTGATTGACACTGGCACTGATTCGTCAGAGGCAGCAGAAGTTGAGCTTGGGGCTTTGAACACACACTGACACAGTGTCGCTCTGGGGTCAGGTGGCCAAGGCTGTAAGTCACCCTGATTTAGAGAAGGGACAGAAAAGCTCCTGGTAACCTGTGTCCAAAAGCCTATGTTAGCTACAAAGGAGCACACATAGCAGCAAATTTAAAAGGTGCAGCTGGGCTCCACATGCAACTCCAGAAAACAGAGTGATGTCCACTGCTGAGTTTAGAACACTCCTGAGCCACAAGCCAGGAACTGCAGTAAACAAGGTGAAAGAAAATGAGCCACTGTAAGAGGGGACTATTATCTGTCCTCTGAAAATGGGTGTCTTGCTTGGTCCCAAGTTGCTAGCTGGAACATCAATTGGTACTCACTGATGCTCTCCTCCAGCAAAAGAGCTGAGCTGTACTCATGCTCCTGGGATAAACAAGCTGTCTCCTTCAGTGCCACTGAAATGCAGTCGAGTGGGGGAAAACACTTAAGGAACATGGGGATTATGGCAGAGCAGGGAGTTTTTTCTTTCCAGCTGTGCTCAACCTCCCATGAGGTACCTGTACACTCCCAGCTTATCTCCCCGTGTCCTCCTTCGTCTCCTGCCATTCCCTGAACCTTGCAGAGTAGCACCAATAGTTGTGGACAACTTCAACTGTGGCACTTGTGATTTTTTTGAGCTCTTCCCAGTGCTACCCAAAATGCAGCTGTCACCATGAGTAATCCTTAGTTAACGGCAAGGCCTGAGGTGGGAACTGCCTGTCCTGACATGTGGCTCCCACGAAGGCCCAGATTGAGCACCACCATGGCAGAACCACTAAGGTTTTCTTCCTTAACAGCACTATTTTTTGTCAGCTTGGTCAGACAGATGTGTCTGGCTTTGGGAGCAGTTGGAAAGGACTGCCACTTACTCACCCCCCCACCTCCCACTCACAAAGGAACCCATTTCCCCATTACACTGGTAGCTCTGGTGATGGATAAGGCAGGAGAGGAACACAATGGTTTGCCCTGCCCTCCTCTCCCCCACTCCCCAGCCTGGCTTTCTACCAGCACCAAATCTCAGCTGTGGAAACAGAACATCTGGCCAACTTCTTCCACCCTCCACCCCAAAAAAAGAGGTGAATGCCTTTCCCAGTCAGCCTGCAGACAGGAAAGAGGAGCCGGTGCAGGAAGCAGCGGAGGGAAGATGCCTACAGCACACATGGGGTGCTGCCCACACCCCAGCCCTCCTTGGGAAGGCAGACCCCATGCTGACTTTCCCTAATTTACCCCCTCCACACACACACCATGTCTCTTTTTACCTGAGTGTAAAGCTATGGGCAGGGAAGGAGTCACCTATAGTCACAGGGAAGAAAAGAAGATGGAGGGGGCAAATAAAAAGAAGAGAACAGGATGGAGCCTGCTTTTAAAGTAGCCACAAGCTATGAATAGCTCCACACAGGTTTTTTAACTACAGGATACCCTATAACCTTTCCCCTTATCAACTGATTATGTGATAAGCAGTTTTGCTTGCTGCAAGCTCCTTCACAGAAAAGAGAGCAGAGTGAAAATGCAGGAAAGGAACGGGGCTCCTTGACTGCACAGGCTGGGTGATCCCCGTAAGCTGCGGTGGGAGCAGAAACCGCTCGGCAGGTACTGAGTTAAGCAGCAGCATCTTCCCACCCCTCCCACAGTAAAGGGAGCACAGGGGAAGGGTACTGCTTATTGAAGAGGAGTTCTAGCTGCAAGAATATTTCTGTAGCTAAACTGAAGCTTTTCTTCAAACACTAATAAAAAAATACACACGCTTGCTTGGAGACCTTCTAGCGGTCTGCCAGTACCTCAAGGGGGCCTACAAGAAAGATGGGGAGAGGCTGTTCAGTAGGGCCTGTTGTGACAGGACAAGGGGTGATGGTTTCAAAATAGAGGGAGGGAGATTTAGATTGGATATTAGAAAAAAGTTCTTTCCTGTGAGAGTGGTGGAGCACTGGAACAGGTTGCCCAGGGAGGTGGTGGATGCCCCTGGATCCCTGGAGACGTTCAAGGCCAGGTTGGATGAGGCCCTGAGCAACCTGATCTAGTTGGGGGTGTCCCTGCTTCTTGCAGGGGTTGGACTGGATGACCTATAGGAGTCCCTTCCAACTCTCATCATTCTATGATTCTATGATTCTATGATTTGTGTAAGCTCCTGCTACCGGAGGGAAATGGAAACAGATGGAAAGAAAGGTAATTTTTAACCCAGTCTCCTGCTTTCTTTACAATGGTTGGGAAAGTTGCTACTAAAGTTGCTAGTAAATCTGCTCCATGCAGAAAACACACTTGCAGCCTCCTTGTTGGTGGCAAATGAAACAATTGTGGTACACACTGAATTTCTTCACCCACATCCTGACAAGTTACAGACAGTAACTTGGTAACAGTGTCATTTGCTTCTGTGAGGCGACTTTTCTACAAGGACTATGTGAGACCTTAGAAATACAAACACAACCAAAGAGAAGCTTCCAGAAAAGAGATCTGGAGCTGCACCAAAACCTTAATCACCCAGCTGGGTAGCACAGGAGCAGATGATGCTGAAATAGGTAGTGCAAACCCCTAGTATTACACTGTCATCCACCCTGTTTTTCTTTACAATTCATTTTCTATAGTCAAGAGGCTGAAGAAGAATCAAAGCTTTACTTTAAAAAAATAAACTTTCTGTCTCAGTTGGATAAAGAAGAACTGGAAAACAAAAGTCTTAGTGGTTCAGAAAACAGAAAGACAACTGCCACCACCCCCAATATATATTATTTTATGAGCTCATGATTTTAAAGCAATTTTAGAATTTCTGTATATTTATGACCAGCAGTATTATGGGACACGAGCTCACTTTCTTAAGACATTCCAACTTATATATTCAATAAACACAGGAATATAGATTCCTCTAAAATTAAGGTCTAATTAATGTGTTAAATGTTGAGTAGCAAACTTACAAAGTTGGGAATTATGGGAGGAAAACAAAGGGGCAAGAAGCACTCTAAACACCTAAACTCCAGAAGAAAGTAAAGGACAGCCATGGTTTAGAGAAATGACACAAAAAATTATTTAAAACTCAAAAATATTACCTAAGAGAATCCACCTCCTGAGCTGAACCCGGTGTCTACACCCAAACACCACAGGTACCGTTTCGTGACAAACACTTTCCCTGGATCAGCAAAGAGCAGAGGCATTAGCAGATGAATGGGTTTAGCAGGGAAATAATAAGCACTAATTCTTGGAGCTGACCATCTGGGTGGAGGAAGCAGGACAGGAAGGAGGGGTTATGATTTTCCAGTGAAACTAGAACATTGCTATATGAAGAAAAGGCTACGTGGACGTTTCAGTCACAATCTAGCGCTGAAAGCATCAGCCTTTTCACATTAAATTAGTTATGCTGATGCTCAGAGGGCAGCAAACTAGCCTGTGGAAGAACACAGCATTGGGGAGAGCATGGTATGAACATCCCAGAATGCTCAGTGGAGCTGTGCCTCCAGCTTATGACAGATGCAACCACAAAAGCAGAGAGAAAGAACACAGTTTTACACCCTCTGCACGTTAACGTTAAGAGCGTCTACAATGAACAAGAAGAGTTAGAGTGGCTCACGAACAAAAGGAAAGGGATTATGGCTGGGACTGGAGAAAGCAGGTGGAATGGGTCATGAGATTGCAAAACTAAAACTGATGGTGATCACTTGCACTTCAAGGAGAAAATGGGCAGAAAAACCCCAACCAAAAGCCAGGAAAGGCTAGCACGTTATGTAAAAATATGCTGCTGCTGGCCATAGATGTTTCAAAATCACGGTGCTTTGCAACTGCAGTTGTAACTAATAAAACTAAAGGAGAGGTGGCTGGCACGTATTAGATCATCAGACTAACAGGCCTCACTAAACAACAGGACAAACTGCTCTTTCCACAGCAATCCAGATCAAGCAGGAAGAAAGAGTACGCTATCACGGCGACTTTAAGGTAGGGGACATTTAATATACACTTTGTGCAGGCAGTAATACAGATTCCCTGCTTCTAAAAGTAACATAAGGCAATTTCTTTAGAGATGAGAACAACTGACACTATGGGAACTCAAGAAACCAGCCAAGAAGCAAATTGCACAATGATGTATTTTAACAAATCTTGGACAAGCTGAGAAGTTTCTAAGAACCAGACTTACCCCTACAACCGTGGTGTTAAGAAGAGGGAAAGACCAGTCATTGTGACACACTCTCCAGCAAAACAATGGAACAATTGGTTTCAGTTCTCCACCAGCAATGACTCAGAGGATCAAACAGGAACATGATTTCAGGAGAGTAGGTTTCACCAAAGACATCTATGTTTTTCTTATGATAAGATGATTGGTTCAGCTGGGGCACAGGGTAGTGTGATCACACTTGGGTTTTTGTGAGGCTTAGACTAGAGGCAAAATTTAGTATCACAGAAGCATATTTACCTTATGGAATGAACAGAGTATGGATTAGATTAAAACATACACACCCACAGGTTGCAGAATGAGGAAACACCAACAAGCCAAACTTTGGGGTTTAGGATTATGCCACAGAGACCTGATCTCAACCAATGCTCTTCAACATTTGTTTCTAGTGATAGATGCTGACATGACCTCCCCTTCCCCACACAATGGGCAGATGACAGCAGGAAGAGTAAGGTGGACAGGCTGCTGTTTGCAAATTGCTTGGTGAGATGGTTAGAATCCATCTGAGCACATTTCAATTACCTGGCTGTCCTTAAGGGTCTATGGGAGACCAATTTCTGGAGAACAATTCTCAGCATTACATCAAAACTCCAGGGCAAGCCTTTGTGCAAACGGTGACTACCAGTCAAACACAGCATAGACAGGCATTCACTACATCTCCACAGGCTGCTCAGCTAGTCATTATTTCCATTCCACCTTGTCTCCCCTAAAATCTGGTAAGACAGTTGTGTTTCTGCCACACTTTCCAGCAGAGAATACAAATCTGTAGACTTTCTTCCTTACTTTCAGGTAGCTCTTTTAAAAAAGGCCAAATCCCAGAACACCAACAATCTCTTTTTCTCACTCTCCCAAAGATAACCTTCAAAAAAAGTATATAATCTCTTTTACAATTCCATCAAGAAACACACCTGTTCACTTAAAAAGGCCAATTACATCTCGGAAACGTTCTCTGGACACACGTCCCCCTTTATCCTTCACGTGCCAAACCAGACCGAGCAGACGATGCATCTTGAATATTTAAGATTAAAACAAAAGAAAGGAGAATTTGAAGATATTCTTCCAGCATGGTGTCATTTCTTCTCTCCATTCACACCCCTCCAATTTCAAACAACATAAGTAGCGGTTTCAATAGGAACTGTAATTGCAGCATCCACACAGTCCCATGCAGGCAAAGAGCTGCAGTCTAGTTTTATTTTTCTTACACCCACAGAGAATTCTGTTTTGTTTCGACCTCTCATTACTCTCCCTCACTCACTTGGCTCCAAACATCAAATTCTGTCTCAGCCATTCAATGTCTATTCCGTTGGGCTGCTTTTTTTTTCTCTTACCATTACACATACATATTGAACAGCTGGAACCAAGAAAAGGCACAATTAATGATTCTGAAAATTCCCAAAGAAAACGTTTTCACTTTTCCCCACTTTGAAATTACTTTTTTTGTTTAAATCAAAAAAAAAGAAAAGGAAAAAAGTGCCTCCCATAAAACTTTACATACACCTCAAAAACTAAAAGGAACATTTTAGGTTAAACAAAGCTCTAATTTTTGGAGAGAGCTTGCTTTCTTTTATTTCTTAAATCTCATAAAAAGACTAAACAGAACCCACGTTGCATCTTGGTGTGAAACCAATTTCTTTTATTATCACATGGGAACCAGAATAGCTGAGGCCCTTCAGCCCTCAAATACCTAAAAAGTTACCAGTCTCAGTGAAAAATCTGTACTTGCTGGCTTTGCCTGCGGCTGCAGATAAGCAGGAATGAAAGAACCACCCAGGAAAAGCAAGAGGCTGAAGGGCAATACCTACCATGTAGGCACAAAACAACTTCTGGGTTTAGGGCAGATCAGGATACACGGAGCAAGGCAAAGAGCAGGGATTTCTGAGTACAAACCTGACCAAGTGGAGAACAGTCAGGCATGAGGGAACACTAGTAGCAGGACAGAGCATGGCTGAAGGTAGATGGGTCAGGATCTGATTGTGGTTTTAACAGTCAAGTCCACAAAAAGTGCTCTGAATTACCTCCAGGCTAACCCCAGAAAAAGAAAAAAAAAATCAGCTGAAAAAGTTGAGTTCCTCAACTCAGAAATCCAAACCAGTAGCTGCTTTGTGGAATACCCTGCACAGTGCTCTTTAGAAGAGGACTAACTACAGTGTCAAAAAGAGGATGTCATGATTCAGGGCACATGGGCTGTCCAGCATTAGTGGGATAGAGGTTACAACCAGTCCTGGATCTGCACAGCAAAGGACTAACATCTCTGATGAGAGGAGTTTCAACACTGACATTTTAATCAACCTTTAGAGAAATCCTGCTTCTGTTGGATACTTTGCTAACTAAGCTGCTTAATCAGCACTCTGCCTGTCCAGTCACTCTCATGGATATAGAGCTGCATGTATTCCTCTCTCACTGCTCACCTCTCCTTACTACAAGACTACATAGCGATGCTCAGCGAGCCCAGGACACAAGCACCAGCACTGTCACATTAATAGGACAATCACAGGTAACTGATCTCCACAGAGTGTTAGCACGGTCCAGGCTGGATTGAAAAAATGGTTTGTGTCTCAAGAACTTACAAAGACTGAAGCAATGAATGAATGCATGTAAAATTTCTGCTTATTAGCAACAGAATTACCTTAGGCCCAAATGGACCTAGGTTTAATTAGTTTACACAGAGCAGGTATGCACACAACTAGCCATACCTGTGTTTCACAGCAGTACACAGAAGATACAACCAGCTGGCTTTGCCCATGCCTGACACTCCCTATGTCACTTCTTGGTTCTTGAATAGGCACTTGTAAAAGTCTCCTGATAGATGTGTGGTCACTGCTAATCATGAGATGCAATAGATAGAATTTTTTCCCCTTAAATTACATTTATTAAATCCTTGTTATAATTTAACACACAGAATATTGTATGTTTGAGTATCAAAGACCAAAACCACAATGAAAGCAGAAAACATAAGGTGACAGAAAAATACATTCACTTTACATTCAGAAACATGTCTCAAACTGAAGAGTGCAAGCTCCTCCTTTTCCATATATGATCTGGCAAGCCTGACCATCTGCATCCTGCCCTAAGTAGTAGAATCAGATAATCTGCACCAGGCTGGATCTAACTCAACAATATCAACATATTAGTTTTACCACCTTTGCAAAACCAATTTGTTTCCACCAAGCACATCTCAGAATAATAAGCTTTCCAATTTTCCACAGAAAAATGTTTTTCAGGGAAGCAGGAAGGGAAGAAACACAGTACAGTTAGAAATCTATTATTTCAACCTTTCTCACCAAACAAAGTCCCTACAGTGTAGGCAGGTGGGCCTTTACAAGTAGCAAAAGGACTTTTTTCTTACATCTCCACACAAGCAAGAGGTCCCTCATTCTGACAGGGTCATTAAATATGAATTGCTCATATTATATAACAAAGTATGGCTTACTTAAGTTTCTTCATTGTAAGATACAGAAATTACTTAATATCTGGACTTGGGTTTTGGAAGAACATCTATTCATATCCAAACACCTAGTTTTCCCTACATCAAAAAAAAAAAAAAAGTAACTGAGTGAGATTAGCCACATAAAATCTCAGCTTCCTCTTCACACTGAAGAACTGCATTGAGATATCAACAGGACTTTCTCAACTTAGAAATGGAGAAGATGACATTAACTCTTTCACAGAGGCAGTTCATCCTCTCAAATGTTTGATGGATCTTTGAGTTGAGCAGATTTAACAAAAAAAAACAAAGAAAAGAAACAATAAAGCATTAGACAGCCTGACCAAACATCAGTTCCAACCTGACAAATTCTGTAGCTCAGATTACAGTCTAGGTTTTATGTCGTTATCACAGTATTTCTCTAGATAAGTCTTTGCAAGAAGAAAAGGCTTTAGACTGGCTATTTCCAACACAATAGGCAAGCAGAACTAAAATAGAGAGATGAACCTCTGAGCTGTCACTATATATTCTGAACAAAAACAAGAGACAGATGAACATTTCTTTTTGTTTTGCAATTAATTTTAAATAACATAATGGGCTCTGACCTGGTAAAGCTCCTACTCCTCCTATTGGTAGATCTCCAAACTCCAGAGGCTGAAGAAATGACAATTTTTGCTGTATTTCCACAAGCATTACAGTGTGAGTCACAGTCAAACCATGCTCAGAAGGAAGTACTCCTTGTAGGTGGTGTGGAAACAGCTAATTTGGTAAAAAGCTGTTACGCTAAATCTATCAACCAACAATTCCATTAGTGTGCTATTTTATCAGAATTCCCAACATGATTTGGTGGCACATAACTTCCATGAAGGCATCACCTACTTGGTGAAATGATTATTAACTTTAACACTTTTTAAAACCCTTAAAATAACATCTGTAGAACTTATTCTTAAGACTTTTCATGAGAGACCAGCGTGCACATCTTTACAGGGGCTGCATGCCCAAGAATACCCGCCTGACCTAGGGGGTGACAGGGCATTACTGTAACCATTATTCAGAACGGTTATTAATTGATCCCAAAACATTCCCCAAGCCTGGCAGCTGCCACTCCAGAGGTTATCATGGAATATACACAAATAGTGACACCAAGTCACTCAAGCCAACATGGCTTTAGCCACTTGCTGAAAGCCACTACAGATTTATAACAATACAATACAAGTTGCTAAAGGCTACTTGAAAGTCCTGGAATAAGGCACCTAATTTCACACATAATTCAAGCACCACGGACACCATTCAGTTGTTCTTACTTCTTCCGGTGGAAACCAAAGGCACTCCTCACCCAAAATGTCTTTCCTTTGTTCCCTGAGCCAAACATGCTGTTTAAAGCTGTCTGGGTTGCTGCCCCAAGAAGAAAAGGCCAACCACTCCATCTTTTTGTCACAAAGCTAACTACACCGCGGAAACGAAGCCATGCACTCATTTGGGATCCAACAGCATCAAGTCTTACATTATGAACAAAAGGAAACAAACTCTCCACAGAGAAGTGACTTACGACCCAAAACTTCCCAGACTGGCCCTAAGCACTCATCAGTAGAAGCACAGAGAGAAAAGCCATTTAACAGCACAACAGCATTTCAGTCATTTCTTTTTTAAACAATCAAGCTCTGCTACCACATAAAAAGTCCAAGTAGTTCCATATTTTCCAGGAGAAAGAAGAGGAAACCACACAAAGAATTACTAGAGTGTTTCTATCAGCCTCTTTCTGGTTGCCCACATTTTGTGCCCGCGCGCTTACCTGACCAAGGGAAGGAAGTGTTGCATATGCCATGGGCTGGTTCATCATTCCTTTCTGCTTCATGATGAGCATGCGCTTCTGTTCCTCACTCAGGTGCACCATCTGAGCTTGCATCTGCGGCTGCTGGGACTGCTGCTGCTGCTGGATGTACGGCATCATGGGGTTCTTGCCGGGGTTTGCCATCGGGGGGGTCATCCTCTGACTCAGCTCAGCGTTGAAGTGGGTCAGAGGTTTGGTGTTGCCGTAAGAAAGCATGTTGGGCTGTTTGCTTAAGGAGTTTGTGCCCAGGTTATTTGGCTGCTGACTGATCATGTTCATGTGATTCTGAGGGAGGTAGTTATTAATTGTGGTCTTCTGTGGATTGTTTGCCATAGGAGACACTATTGGGTTTTGGTTGTTAAAGGCTTGGGGATACATCAACGGGCTATTTGGTTTGTCCGCACTGAAGGGTCCTCCGTATGGACTAGATGGAGGGCCCACAGGTGACCAGCTTGAGGCTTGATTTGGATGCTGCTGCTGCTGCTGCTGCTGCTTCTGCTGCATGAGCTTAGCTCTTTGCTGCTGCTGGGCTGCCATTTGCTTGAGCTGTTCAGCTGGAGACAAGTCAGCGCTTGGCATATTGACAGGCCCAGACCCTGATCCCGCCACAGCTGCCGCTGCTGGATTCATAAGATAGCCATTTCCAGACCTTGTCTGCGTCTGGCCTGGAGTGTGGGCCTGGTTGGGAGTTTGAGGGGACTGAACAACACAGTTCGCGGGTGAGCCGGCAGGGACTGGGGCTGGCGGGGCGCTGGACACAGAAGCTACGCTGGAGGCTGTGGAGACGTTTGAAAATGGCGGACCGGAAGAAGAAGGCCTCACCTGGGGAGACCCTAACGGGACATGGGCAAATGGAGAATGAGATGGATCACTTTTCACACTTGCACTCTCTTGAGTCTCTGTGGCAGGCCTGGGAAATTCCGGCTCCTTCTTCTCTTCAAAGTCTTCATTGAACAAGTCTTGTATATCATCTTCCGGAACAGTGTTCGCTAGTTCATCTATTAGCTCCTGCCACTCTTGATCGTTCAGGTTAATGTCTGAGAAGAGCTTATTCTGATTTGAAGGAGATGTTTCAGAAGTGTCTATGCAGCTGGGGTCATCCAAAGGCTCTTGCTTTAGCTCCTTGTTCTGCAGGATGTTAAAACTATCATCTAGCTCGTTGCAACCATTAACAGGGAGCTTTATCTCGGAAAGCCCACCGTTTTTACCCAAGTCTTCTAGACCACTACCATGAGTTCCACTGTTTTGCAGGGGCAAGGGAGCTTTCATGTCAAGCTGGTGAAGAGGAGAAACAGCGGGCAAAGGCAAATTATTGGGCAAGCTGTTGATTGCCTCAATACCTGGCACATCCTTCCGTATCCGCTTGCTGGTTGGAGAAAAGCTCCCATCACAAACTCCATTCTGCTGTTCTCCATTGAGAGGTGAACGTGCTCCTTCCAACTTCCTTTTGACCGTCTCTTGAAGCTTAAAGAAAAGAAAAAAACAAATCAATTAACCACTTGCAGAGACAAACAAAAGTGATGAGTGACAGACAATCCTCATGAAGCTGACTAGTGACAATAAGTTTTAAAAACTCTTGATTAGGATTTCCCTTTGATTTCATTCTTATGCCCCGATGAATTTGAGAAAATTGCCTTAAAAATAATAGAAAAACCCCACCCAACAAACCAACCCCCAAAACAGCCCTGCTCCTGAATAAGAAAAGCAGAATTGTAAAATAAGTTTGTGGCCTCCAACTACTAGAATGTTACGGAGTAACTTGACTAGTTCAAGTTTTTGGTACCTAACACAGTGAGGAGTCTTAAATTGGACCCCAAAATGGAATCACTCAAATTTACTATTTGCTCTGAAAATCTGTTTGTTGGAAGTTTCTAGAAGCTTCTTGAAAAATACCTGCAATATAATTGATTGACTACTTGTACTGAAACATGTGTTGCTGGCAATTTATTTTTTTTTTAGAAAATTCATTAACACGGCCTTATTTGATTAGCCCTCTGTTCTTAGCTACAAAACATATTGGGAATCAGTTTTAAGCAAGGGAGAAAAATAACCACCCTAAAAAACTAGAAGGCACTTCCCATGATGTTTACTCAACCGTGTAAAGACAAAAGGAAGTCACCTGTGTGTTGGGAGCTAACGTAAAAGTTAAACAGCTAACAGAAACGATAGCAAGACAAGTCTCCAGGAAAACAACTAAATTAGATGATAAGACTGCTATTTAAAAAGGTGTATTAATATAAGTTTAATTTCAGTTTAAAAGCACCATAGCAAAGCACTGCAACAGTGTACAGTCATCTCCTATCACACCAAGCATTAAGTTCTCTGCTTATGTACCAGGCTAAAAAAAGCATCCCTCTCCAGCTAAGGCAAAAAACAATAGTGGGGAGGGGAGGAAGCAAAGAGGTCACAGCTCTAGCAGATGCCTTCAGGACACACTTGCATCCTTGATACTAGAACAATAGAAGACAAAATACTGAAAGATTTTATCAATTTCAAAAGTATTTTTACTGCCATGAATGTCCCAGACACACAGTTCCCACCCCTTCCCTAACCTAGAGGTCCCCAACCTTCTTTCTTCCCACAATCCAGATCCCATTTATTTCTCCCATCCCAGAGGGCTGGCTCCCCTTTCATCCCATGTTAAGGCAGGCAAGCAAATCCCTATCTCTTCCCTAGTTTAGAGGGAGTGGTTCTGAGAAGGCTGTGCCCTCCTCTTGCCCTTCAGGTCTGTGGGGCCTCCTCAGCACGCAACAGCGGAGGACACGGCTGATGCACTCTCCAGAGCAGCCCCAGCCAAACAGGCATGGGACACTAAGCTGCATGGTGGTCCTCTGCAGAGACATGACCTTTAAAACAAAGGAGGAATCAAGTTGGTGAGTCCTTAAGCAGAACATCAACTCCTTGATTTGTACTGGAGCAGAAGAGCTTTTTTACGTGGGGAAAATAGCTAAGATCCACTTGTGGGGGTCTCTGTTGGCATAGCTATGCCACATGATGTGATGGGGTACCCTCCTGTGGCAAGCAGGGGCTTGGGGAGGCTGTGAGAATGTTCTGGGCTTCTCACATGTGGAATCCCCATCACCAGGCTCACACTCCTGTCCCCTCACCCAACCAGAGCAGCTCCCATGAGCTCCGCAGATACGAAGGGATGCAGGTGGCACGTGGGCAGCAGGTGCAGATGGGAGTGCACATGGTGCTGGCACTCTTTAGATTGCAGTGCCCCAGTAATCAGGTGTGGGGTGCAGGAGCACAGGTGGCTGCAGTGCTCAGAGCCCCTCAACAGAGTCATTACTACTTCCTCTCTCCACACCATGGCAGCAGCAAGCTCCGGTGCGAGGCACTTGCCCAGGGGTGGTAATTGCCTCATCTGTGCCAGTTAACAGTGATGTGGAAGGGAAGTCAACACCCAGGACTAGTGTGAAGGAGACAAATCACATCCCACAAGGAAGCTTATGATATGGCTCTCACCTCTGCTGCTTCCCTCCCCTAAAAACCCATGTTAAGCTGAACACCACCGTATGGCATTACAGCTCCCTGCTGCTTTTTGACCGGTATAACTGGTGGAGGGCAGAAGACTACAGCTGAGCCACTGAGCTTGTTTCACTGATCTTTATATAACCCCAGTTCAGACCCCGGGGATGAGGAGAGGATGATACAGATGTGGTAATGGCACCGCTTCACAAGTACAGCAGCAGTCACTTCCACGTTTCCTTTCTTGAGAGCAAGAAAAGAGCCCAGTTTGGCCTTGAGTGCAGGTGGCTAGTGACACAGTTGATACAGTGGTTTAAAACAGGATATTTAAATATTGCCCCTTAATGGACCACTCACAATTTACAGCTGAAATCACCTACTTTAGCTCCCAAGGTGTCTCACTCTAAAGTCACTATCCTCCTTTGCCTTCCACATCAGAGAAACAGTCACCGAATGGCAAGTAACTCAAGACCACGTTCATCAGGCATGCACACGCAAAAACAGGCTCCAAGGAAGCATCCAGAACTTGCAATTTGCTCTGAGTTCATATTGGCCAAAATGCTGGGCTAAAGCAAGATTGGTTATTCCACCTTCTGATGGGCTTGTAGTCAGTAAGAAAATTTCATATAAGGAACAGATGGGAAAAATAATTAATTTTTTTCTTAATGACAGTTCAGGGATTAGTGAGAGGTATTATCTCCCCAGAAATACAAGAGAACTGGCTCTGTTTTACAGCAGTTTGAAGGTGTCCCTTACAGAATATCAGTAAGAGCGATACACTTTCACATTGTTTACTAATTTGTCCTAAATCCATCACCTTAGTTGCACTTAAATATTTACTTTAAGAATCAAAACTATCTAGTGGCAAATAACCATCCCTAAATCCATCAGCTCTGAAAGCTTCATCACGTGCTGAAACTTGAATGTCCCCTTCTTTTGGGGGTGCAACACAGAAATATTTTTGTCAAGTCATGTCAAAGCAAATGTTCATTTTTATTTTCTCAATTTCATCCCCAATCACCACGTCAACTATTGGATGGCTCAAATACCTTCCACTGACTGACTGTATGCTGGGAAACAGTTACCCACCATCGGGACTCCACGTTTTCTTAAGACTAAAATCCCAGCACTTCCTCTTCCCTTTGTAAAAATAAGGTCTGAAGCAAAATATTCTCCTGGAAGTAGCAGCAGTCTCCTTAGTAGTAGTATATAGCTTGTGTGTATGATTTACAGTATCATGAAGATATCAGCAGCAGCTTAGAGATTTAATCGGGTAGCAGAAGCCTCCTGATGCATCAAATAATAAAAGGAAAAAAACCCCTAAAATACCAAAATATTTAAAATAAAATCATTTTCTGTTTCACAGACCTGAATTTCATTGACAGAAAATATTTGTCTGGTAGATGTGCATTTCACAGCTGTTTTCTACCTCAAAGCAGAGGAGTGGGAAGCCGGACTCGCCACCCTTTATCTGCCTTTGGAGAAACTCTGGTTGAGAGCAATAAAAGGTCAGACTGAGGCGGGATGACTTTTAAACCGACTCTCGACTGGGGGAGAGGTGAAAAGGACAGAGGCTGTGCACACAAACACACAGACACACGTGGACCCAAATGGTGGGGTTCAGCCCATCCTGAAATTTGCAGCAGACGTGCTCGGACACGCCGCGACAGACCCGATACATAAACAAGAGAGCATTGAGGCTGTCTGCAGGGCTTTCAGCTGCGGGGAGAAGCTGCTCCCCTTCATCCCACCAGCAGCAATTCATTTTTCAAAAGAAATGAGACTGAGGTGCTGTTGTTATAGCAACAGCCGAGCCACTCGCTGGCCCATCCTCCACTATCGGTGGGCGGCTGCTTCAGTCATCCACAGGGAGTGACCAGGGCTGTGGTGGCGGCTCAGTCCTTTCATCGCTCTTTGAAAGGAAAAGAAATAAGGGGGGGTTGGAGGAGGGGAAGCCAAGAGGCTAAATTCTCTTTCTGCCTGTAGAGGCTGAGCACGATGCACAGGATCTAACACATGGTCCTCACTTCCACTCAGGCCAGGTGACCTGTTAGCCTACAGGAGAGGAGGCTGGGGACACTTTTTCAGATGCTTTCCTGCACCAGTTACCTAGCAGACATGTTGCTGCTGACTTTTATCTTGTTAAGGCAGCTCCAGCCACTTCATTATCAGGCAAGGGCCAGAACCACAAGAGGTCTGCCATGCTCGTATCCCAGCTGTGCTGGGACATGCTCTGTAGCCATCTTGGCACCCCATGGGAAAGCAGGGAAACCAGCCAAAGCCCAGAGTCCATCTTCCTTAGAGAACAAGTACATTTGCAAAAAAACTAGGATATATTCTCCACACTGCCCTTCTGTGACTCTTTCTGTTAAAAACAAAAACTGATCTTTGCCATTCCACCCACTGAACCATGGTCTGACCCACCAGCCACCCGTGTTCAAATGGGCTTCAGCTCCCTCCTGTGCAACAACTTGGCCTTGGCCCTTCCTGTAGGGCTTCTGCTCTCCCCCCTTCAGTCTGTCTGACTTAGCACCTCACCCCCCTCAGTGTTCCTGAGCTTGCCTCACCTTTCTTCTCACAGACAGATCTCGATCCGCACCCCACCACCCCTGACAGGCAGTGCTCAGACCAGCTCTGCCAAATGCCACCCCAGTTCAGCTACCTCCAGCCCGCACCCCGACGACTGAGTGAATTTTGCTCGAGTTCCTGTGCTGCACTCAAGTTCTATCAACAACTCAGCACGTGTCCCAGGGGTGGCTGTGGCAGTAAGCAGTTTGATTTGATCTGACAGCTCTCCTAAGCAAAGATGCAATGGCCATCACCACCTCATCTGAGATCAATAAGGGATAATCAGTATTGCTGTTTGCATGCCAGCAATTCAGCTTCAATGTTCGAAAGGATTCCTTGGTTTCTGCACGTCCTTCCTTGCTGTACCACTTCTGGGACTGCTGTTAAGAAGTCATCAGTGCCAAAGGGTGACACCACCCAAGGTACAACCGCCTCTCATGACCAGTTTCTTAAGCCCATCAGCTCCAGGGTGGCCTCTTAGCCACACTTGTGACAGGTGTCACGCAGAGAAGGATGGTGGGAAGTGCAGGACAGCTCTTCAAACGGAGCCGGAGCTGAACTCAGACAAGTGGCCAAGCAAAGAGGAGGTGGGTTACATACCACTGCTTCCAACAAATGGAAGCATTTCATGCATCGAGCCACTCCCCTACTGCCTGAATTTCTTCACACTGCTGGAAGCACTGCGCTGGTGCCTGCTAAGTCACAGGATGGAGCCTGACGTAGCAAATTGATTTTGGATCGCAATTGCTCACTTAAAGCACACGCTGTGCTCTTCCACGCTGGGCCTGCCTGCCTGCCTGCTTCTTGTTGGCCAGGGAAACGTTTCAAACACGCAGGAAATTCACATTGTGAAATCTGTTTGAAGTTGGTACAACCTCGCTCTGCCAAGCTAGCCAGTAACCTGTTCAACTCTCCAAGTCAAACCTTGGCCTGTCACCCAAGCTGCTAAGGGCTGCTGGGGACTCTGCCATCGCCCCTGCTTTTGCAAAGAGTCATCAGAAGAGCAAACTGACTCCAGTAATGATGAAAAGTAGGAGATGCTCAGGGCAGCAGTTAAACCTGAAAGAGCTAGCAGTGAGGAAAACGATCCACTTCCTTGCATTTTAACCAGAAGGAAGGGTTGCTCTCCCAAAGCAGGGAGAGCAGAGACTGCAGAATGGCTGGATGCAAAGCAGGCAGCGCAGGGCCCTCACCCCAGCTGCCTGCTCCAGCCAGCTGTCAGGCTCTCAGCCACTGGCAGGAACTGGCTCACGCTGGGAGGTCAGGCAGAGGACAGGGACAAAGGGTAACGAAAAAGGCACTGGATGAGAGCGAAAGAGCACTAGCCAAGCCAAACCGGGTAAGTACCATGATTCTACCTGCCTTCAGTCAGCCAGGTAAGGATGCTGATGGGTGCTACACCACCTAGAGAAAAGCAAGAACTGGCACAAGGTTTCACCAGAGCTTGGAGAGAGAAATGAGCCAAGGAAGGGGAGGAGATGTTTCTGTAGAGATAGAGAGGTAGCATCTCCCATGGCTCGACTCTGCCTGATCAGCAGAGATGTATTCTCATCGCTGAATGAAGAAGTTTTGTACTTCCATCACTTAGGTCATGTGATAAGAGGACTGCCAGGTCTGGTGTACTGGTTTCACATCAATAAAAAGGATAAGCATGTATATCCTTTACCAATGTTTACTGCAGCCTTTTAAACCACCTCACTGCACTGCTGCCAGAAAGACACTTCTTACTGTTGCCACGAACACTGTGGAGAACACCTAGCTAGTGAGGGATGCTCAAGTGAGGAAATCCATTCAAAAATGAGTGGAGAAATACATGCAAGAAATCCCAAGTATGCTGCTTGAACTGTATGTGTCTAAACCAGGCAGGGGATCTTTCTGAAGTGTAATCTCATATATCATACACCAATTACAGTTTGCCTCTTAAATATTTTTCTTTCATAATTTCTGTCTCCCCCCCTCTACACAACTCCAACTTAAATTTTAATGCAAAGATGCTAAACAACCTGCTTCTGAGGAGATTTGGCACGTGGGGTCCCCGAGGAATCTGTTGAGTAAAACGCAGGCAACGGATGCGATTAATTTTCTCAATACAAAATTACTGGCAAGTTTAACTCAACTTTAGTAGCACAAATTATTTCATGGGTGAAATGCTGTTGTCATTATCAAACATCCTTCCTGCCCAAGCACATGATCTACATGACTTCCTTCTCTTCAGGTCCATCCATTTTAATCCCACTTGAGCCCAGCTGAGTGAACACTGGCAAAGCAGTAACCTCGTGGCTTGGGGAGTGCCAACATTCCTCTGTTTGTGCAGAAGTCTTAACAGAGGTGCTAAGAGTCTGAGAGCTAAACTACTGAGCTGTCAGTGCCTACTCCTGCCTCTCACAGCTGAGCTACAGTCTCCCTACAACTGTCCTGTCCACCCAGCTGGCAGGAGCTGTGCTTTCAAAGCGCTGTTATGAGGATTTAGCCAGGCAGCCTCTAATTGACTTGTCTGGGAGTTGTGCTGATAAATCTTCACCCTTTGAAAACATTCCCAATCTGCTTTGTATCTGGACAGGGGAGAAGCTGGTGATAAAGAGCAGACACCTCGGATTGTTAAAGCTGTACCTCCCAAAGAACTCCTGCAAACCAGGGCAGGAAAGAAATCCAGGAAACTCTTGTGTTTTAAACTAAGAGCCAGCAATACAACATATCCCAGTGTGGTTGCACATGCCCCATAGTTACTCATTCTCTACTCACTACCTGTTTAAACAGCATATGTGACACTAAGCATGGCTTCCTGGGGAAAATCTTGCCCCCAATTCATCTTTGGGTGGGCCAAGTCACAGGAAGGTAATGAAGCATGCTGGGGGCACCCTGCCTGCCTAGCAAAGGAGCCTTTGGGACAGGAAAGTGTTCTGCCAATTGCATGCAAAGTACTGAAGTGGTGCAGCCTGTGTAATATAATACTCTGGAATACTCTAGAGAAACTCTGAAGAAGGAACTAGAAGTAACAAGGGGTGTCAGAGGCATGATGGTACTCCCATGATGACACTATTGGTTTCCAAGGCCTATGAGCTTCGATTAAACCTCTTTTACTACTAAAGTCTATGTAGCATACAACCTCTAGATGACCAACAGCAAGTGTCAGAAGGCTATATGGTTGTCTTCCACTCATGTCACTGGTGTTAACTCCCAACAGCCACCACCTCATGTCAACATGGCTATTTATGCCACAGCATATCATCTTCCAGTTCCTCAAACCAGTGCGGGGTAATTTCAGGAATCCTTCCACATGACTAAGCTCCAGCTCATGCTTTTCAACACAATCAGAAAACAAAGGAAATAAGAACCAGATAGTCTACACACTACACCTGTTCAAACCCAAACACTTTAGTCACCCTCTTGGAGTAACATGCAACACCAAAAACGGTCCCCTGGAGAAAATGAAACTTCCATTTGAAAGTAATTTAAATATCAGAATTAACAGATTTCCACAACTAAGATGTATATTAAAGAAATCCACCTTGAAATCTTGTGAATCATCAACAGAACAATTTATCCTGGGCTGCAAGCAAAGCAGTGAACTTATCCCAGGGCTCATCTCTGTAAGACTGACTCCTCTTCCCCATATGTCCCCTGTGCCTGGCTGTGCAGCCTGTCTGGGGACACACGTAGGTGACCTGAAGATTCCTCTGCAAGGACAAACACTTTTAAAGGAGTGTAGCTTATCTATGTACAGGTTAAACCATTAACAGCCCAGCAGACATTGCAAAGGGGACCCAAGCATGGAGGAGGGGAAGGGGACACTAATCTTTGGCATGCTAATGAATTCATATTTTTTCAAAGCTCTATTTCCCATTATGGTCCTGAGATAAATCTTTTGAGGAAAGGGAAAACAAATAAACACAGGACAGATTAGTTTGGAAGTAGAATTGAGCTAGGCTACGGACCATAAAACCCACCAACAACTAACTGAAATTTCTAAAACAGAAAATATACCAGAAACAGCTCTGGCTTTTTCCTTCATCCAGAGAGTTCCCTGATCAGCAGAGTCAGCTTGATCCCTCTCCAGGAGTGAAGAGCAATGCTAGAACCACTTGTTTGCCTTGTGTATCTATTTAAAAGAATGCATGCAGCAGCAGTTTTGTAAGACTCCTGTACAAACCCCATAGACAGGCCGTGAGGGGTGCTGAAGCCTCCTGCTAAGATCACCAGAAGTTAGGAGACCACTGGTCAGACCACTTCTGCATCAAAATTTCTTCAGAGATGGACAACTCTTCTTTACATTCCTTTTTTCTTCCATTACTATTTACTTTCAGTACAAGTTATAAATGTAAAAACTGTAAAAAATAAACTGTAAAATAAATTAAAAAGCATGATCATTGAAGATCTGCAAAGACTCAAGGAGTAAATGTATTGTACAGGACGCCCCAGACATGTTCTGAATTACTCTGAGCACACTTTAAGAGTTATTTGCCATGGGCTAAAGGCCAGATAGCACTGAATAGCAGTTTGGCCCTAAATATGGCCAAGCAAACCATACAAATTTTACTTCTTTGTTGCCTCAGTACCTTCACCTCGAGCTGACCTTGGGTCCCACAAAGGCACATGACAACAACTAATGGAAGAAGTATGTCTGGTCCCCCAGATCCCAGCAATTATCAGTCACAGAGTCCCAAGGCTGGACCTGCTGCATGGGGTGAACTGCAAATGTTCTGTTTAAGTCTAGTGAAGAAGTGTAGAGGAGAAGAAAGGAGATTTTAAGCAAATCGAGGCCCTGATTCAGCACGATATTTAAGCACATGCTTCACCCTGAGTACCTCAAGCAACATAAAATACAAAGAATGGTTTATGCAGTACAAAACCACATCAGACCAAGACCTCTGATCAGGTCTTACTTTCCATATGTCATCTACAGCTGCTGTCTCCAACCTAGGATAAGCCACGGTAATGATGCCCAACATGGGCACGAACGTGGTACATGCCTAGTGTTGGGGAATGGACTACGAGACAACTGGAAAAGGGAGCTGGCAGGAATAAATGCCAGCTTTAACTGTAAAATCATCTGACCTTCCTTCTGCTGATGTTTAAGTGGCATCAAGAAAAAAAGATGCTTGTGCTCAGTCTAAACATACCTCACTAACAGGTGTGAAAGAACTCACCTCAGCAGCAACCAAGGGTCTTGCGAACACGACAGCCCATGCTGCCTGTTCTGCTGTCCTTCTAAATCTCTTATATGACGTTTGCAGGTACCATCAGAGCATCTTATCATTAAATACCTCTGGAAAAGTGTTAGCTACTGCTAGGGGGAAACTACATCTCTGCTTTCTTAAGGCATCTCTTTATGATGGCGCTCAACTCTCCTCAGAGCTTGTCTAAAGTAGGAAAAGTTCGCCAAAATCGCAGAGGTGTCTAAAGCTTCAAGATGTTTCCATACAGACCAAAAACAAAACTGTGAGAAAGGTGGTCAGTGCTCTTCTAAACAGGTTGAATTCCCAGTCACTCATGACCATGCACTAGAACACCATCAGGCACTTGTGTCTATTTGTGCACGCTGAAAGGAGTCCTCCAAAGGCAGGAGCTGCGGCTCAGGGTGCTACATACACCTCTGCACGCCTGCAGTGCACAACACCGCTCGGGTTCTTTACATTCCCTTCTGCTGGCAGGAGAAAAAAAAACAGAATTCCCTGCATTTTTTCACACATGTGCACACATGCACGTGCAGTTGCTGCCTGTGCTGCTTACATGAGGTTTCCTATCAACAATCTGTGTATAAGTATATATTAGCAGCTAATTCAAACTGAAATTAGACTTCGAGCCCCATTCACCGTTGCAAGTTTAACAGTGTCAAATAAACACATGAAGACAAAAGAGCATCTGCTACTGTCAGATGCTGCAGGTAAGACCAAGCCACTGAGAACTCTACAGTTCTTTCCCAAAGCCCTTGCAGGTAAAAGGCACGAGACAGTTTAGAGCTTGCTGTTGAATAAACCAGAGAAATAAATGCACCATAAGCCAGCTGTGCATTCATACACTGGGCTTCCACCAATCTTGTCTTCTTCCTTAAAAGACTTCACCTTTTTCTCTTGTTGTAGCAGTGATGGGCTACTAAGGCACTTTTGTTAGTCTCAGGATAAAATTACTCTTGGGCTACTACCAGAATTACATGGATTTTCATCTCAGAAAAAAAAACGGGATGAATCTAAAGAGAAAAAATACAACACTATTTGTACATCAAAAAAATCCCAAGAAAACCCAAACCATCAACTGTCACTTAAATGATGCCTGTTGTTCAGATGCAAACATATTAAAACCTCTGTGTTTCACATAAGAAAACAGGAGTTTGCCTGAAGCTGTATATGAAGTTAGTGGCAGGGCTAGAAATGGCCTCAGATCTCCAAATTCCTGTGCCCAGCCAATGGGAATATAAAATAGCTTATATATCTTCTCAGATCAATAGGTAATTTTGCATCTCTTTCTTTGCAGAAAAAGAAGGGGAGGGTGGGGGTAGGGAGTGGAGGGGAGAAAACTATGAACAGGACAAAGAGCCTGGGAACTCCTGTAGGCACCAGACGAAAGTTGCAGGCAAGAACAAGTCGATTCATTCCAGTTTCAAGGATGTGATTCATATCCCCTGTACCAGGCTGAGATAGGAACGAGATAAATCATGCTCTAGAAGTGTCTTTTTCTTTTCACTAACCTTAAAGGGAGCCTTGGTAAACAGCTCAAAGAGAGGCATCCACGGTCAGATGCCTGAATCTGGATGCTCCCCAAGCCACCAACATTATTTGCCCAGTCACAATTAGGATACTAATTACATGCTACTGCTGTTGACATCTGCGTTTAATAAAGATTTCTGTCTGTGTGGGTCTGGCCCTTCCCCTGGTTTCATTTCCAGAGGCTTCAGTTTTGTCCCACTAAACTCTAAGATAAAAAGCTTCGTCATTTGGCCTATAATTAGGATATTGCATTTGCTCTTGGAAAGAGTCTTTCTCGTAGTGCCAAGGGAAAGAAGGTTGTGTGGCTCCAAGTTCTCACTTAGTTACTTGCATGCTTAATCACTACTGGATTATTTAAAAGAGACAAGGGGAGAAGTAGCAGGAGGAGCTGTGAGGTTGAATTTCAGATAAACAGTGGTGTCGTAACCATCGTGGTCTAAGCAAAGTCTGTAAAGAGGAGGAAAAAAAGGTATTTTAAGACATACAGACAGCAAGGAAATGCAGACAAATGCTTGAGATAAGCAAGCACTTCTTCCTTTTTAAATAACAGTCATAGTAACCTTCCTAACAACTTTATCAATGAACAGGCATACTTAGGAAATGATGGAAAATCACGTAGATACCGGGCATACAGGACCGTGTGCCAATCTGCTACGTGATAAAGCTTCCCACAGCAGGAAAGTTTGTTTTTAAAGGAAATTACATGGGCAGCAGGTTGAGGTTTTTCCTACGGCTATTTACAATACTCTTTATTTTTCCTCCTTTCTTCTGAGCTTTTTCAAAACTGTCAAATGAAAACAAAAGCCTGGCAATTAGCATATTTCAGAATTACATTAAGGGCCCAGCTTTAAAATGCACAGCTGCCCGAGTCTGACTTTTTTTTTTTTTCCAATGCCAGGTGGAAGACATGAGGCCAAGAACCAACATTGAATACTATGGGTCCTGGTGTCTCCAGCATTTGCGTGTCTCGGGATGTCTGGGGACATAAGCCACTACTATTTTTATTTCCACCCCCCCCAAAAAAAAAGCCCTACAGCTACGTGGCATTGCCAAACTCCAAATTCAGACCACAATAATTGTATTGGAAGCATCTGACACTGCAAACATACAGGATTTTCCTGACTCATCAGTAAATTAGGGCCAGCCTCCTCTTTTCCCTGCTAATGAGAAAGGACTGCAATGCCTGAAAGTAGAGCAGATAGTTTCCCCCTCAAGTGTTCCAGGTCTCTCTGTACAGCAGTATGAATTACCCAAGGATGTTCTATCCCTGTGGAGCCTGGAAATGGTAGCAGACAGTGAGCTGGTAGCACTCACTGGGTACTACTGGGTGAATGGCTCCCTAGGGAGCTGCGGCGGGAACACGGCAGGGCACGGCGCCCTCCTGGACCACGCCAGCTCTCTCCATGCAGCAGAAGTTCAAACCACTAGGATTCAGGCTAAACCACAGAACCAGACAGATTTCACCTCTCAGTCCCAGCACAGCAGGGCTGCAGACAGACAGCCTGAACGCTCCGGCATTCCCGGCTTACGCTCCAATGTCTCTCAGCCAAAGCATGCAGGCAGGAGTCCCTGGGGATAAAGCCACTCTTGTGCTGCTGCCCCATGTGAGGCTAAGAGCTACTCCTGCCTCCTACGCTTTCCCATCACTCTGCCAGACCCCTGAAGCTCTTGTCCAGGTGGCAGCAGACATCAGAAGTGGCTGTGACAAATAAATGGCCAACTGGCAACAGTGGGAGCAGCTCTATGCAGCGATGGGAGGCTTTGGGGTGTTAGGTATGAAACGTGCATCATGCAGGTGGGGAGTATTTACCACACCCCTTGCACAGTTGCATCTTTTTTTCCTCTCCTGTCACCATTTCCCATATTTTCACAGTTCAGATCTCACAGCCTCACACATAATTTATGTGGCTGCAGAAGGCAGAGCAGCTCGAGAGCATCAGCCTTCCTCCTGACAGTTACAAGGTCTCTTCTTGCTCCCACCCTCAGTGCATGTTCATATTCTGGGAGCAGCCTCCCCCCATCTGACTGCTATTTTTTTCCCCCCAGCTCTGCTGGCACTTACAGGTCTTGGAAAAAGCCACGAGAAAAACTGACTTCATTAGCAGTTTCCTCTAAAAGTCAGTCGGAGCTGAGGTTCCATCTCCTCCAGCAATTCACAAACTGACATAAAAACATGAAAGGATGTGATGTCTGGGGTTGCTCCAGGAATTCCAGCTACTGCCTGCGAGGGCAATTCACGTAACTTGCTCCCATCTGCAACGCGAGCACCAAGTTTCTGCTGCAACTGGTTTTAGGGCTCTCCTCATTTTTCCACCCCACCCTGCGAAGAAGAAACAACCTTCTTCCCACATGCAGGGGGCTGCAAAAGCAAACTGCTTACAGAAGGGCTCAGCAAGTGTTTTTTACAGCTGTGATGGCTGGAAGATTGGCCAGAGAAGACTGACTCTCTCCCTGCCTCTTACTGACTGCTGTTGCAGAGGGGACACTGAGCTAAACATCCCCTTGAGAGGGCACAGTACAATTGTCCTTATACCCACAGTGCCTGCAGAAGAAAAGCTACTTAGAATGTTTTTTGCTAAAATAAAACAAACAGAACCCTCCTTCTACCAGCTTTTGAGAGTCCTAGTTCTGAAGCATTTTGATAATACACAATCTTATAAACCTGCAGCTATACAGCACAAAGTGGTACAGACTCATCCCCAGTGACCCCAAATAAAGGGGCGTCAGCGCAGGAATAACAACCTTAAGCACTTGCTTAAGTGCTTTTTGAGTGGGGACTGAAAGCCAGACTGAAGTCATCCCATTACAAGACAAACAAATGACTATACTTTCTCCTCTTGCCCTGCTTATCCCCTGCCTCCTCCCAAAACTCCCAGCCCCAACATGACTGTGACCTACCTACCAACCTGATTCGAGGTTCCTTAAAGTCAACTATTGCAGTTTGGTGTCTAAAGGGAAGGAGCAAGTAAGCCATTTTAGCTGATTTTCTGAAGGATCTCAACATTCATTATAAGGAGAACTCTTCTAATATCCATGGCACACAGGGTAAGTAAAAGACACTGTTTCATACCCAGAGAGGGTATAACAGTGAGAGACTGGGGAAAGTGAAAGATGCCAGTGGGAGTAGCAGGCACAGGAGCCTTGAGGCCGAGATCTCCAACCTGCAGATGTCCCCAAAGTGAATGACAGTATCCTGTACAGAACAGTGGTTTTGCTGGAGAAAGGCACCGATGGAGCCTCATTAAGAAATGTGACCTGTCACGATACCTGGAATGTATTTTCTCTGCTTCATACACATAATGGGATCCTCTCAGAAAATGAAATCTAATCAAATATATTTAATCTATCAACTCATTAAATGCTTGAGCATACAGAAGAATAACTATATGGAGATCCTATGGATGAAAAGAAACGATTTATTCTTTTTCTTAGCTTTCCTCACTTTTCATATGTGATGCTACGACTCAAACTCCACATAAATTCTGAATATAAAAAAAGATCACCAAATTAATTTTTTAATAGAGAAGGGGAAGAAAACCCAACCTCCTTGGCAGAACTTGAATTCCATTCCTCAGAATGATTAGTTTGGCCACTGGAGGGCTCCAATATTGTTCCATAAAAGCAAAAGAAAGTTTACTAGGAAGGATAAACACGTAACAAATAGCCTGGGAGATAAAAGTTCAAACATAATGTGCAGTCTGAACCAAGATCTATGGGCTTGCAAGCATTTTGTAAGAGTCAGAGCTAATTTAACTGTTGTTTTGCTCTTGTAGCACAAAAGGAGTTGAAGAATGATTTTCTTAGAGTTTGGCTATAAAAGTCTCCTCAAATACAGCACCTATTAAAATGATTTTTGTATGCAATAGCAGTAGGACTACTAGGAGGTGTCAGCAGAAAGAAAAATCCATTGGTTTCATTGGTACATGCCAGTAAAATACATCTGTGCCTTCAGAAGCCCAAGTATTGAGCATACAACCAAAGGACAGGCTCTGTCCCTCTCCTGACTCCAGTCTTCTCGATAAAAGTTCACTGAGATAAATCACACAGCTCAGCAAACTGGGAACACACAGAGAAGAGCCTGTCAGTTCCTTGTTCTTTTATGGATAAGACATTGTTGGGAGTTGCCTCTTATTTTCTAAGAGGATTTATGTATTTTGGTATAGAAAGTCAAGGAAGAACTGGCTCTAAAACTACTGGGTATTTTCTCAGTAACATGGCAGCCAAGATATTATCAGAAAACTGTATGTGGTCCTGCAGAAGCCAGTAGGGGCACTGATGTCAGCTGATAAGCTAATGACTGCAGCTTATCAGCTGATAAGCTAATGACTGCAATACTCTGATTAAGGATAAAACAAAAGCTATTTCAGTATAGGAGCATGAGAAAGAGTAGCTACAAACTTACAGAAGGCAGCTAAATGTCCAAATACCCCCAGCCTACACTCAATCCCTCCCTTCAGGGGTGCAGAGAGATTCTGAACATTGGAAGTTCCACATCCAGCCAGGTTTTACAGCTGAGTTAAGCACTCCTGAAAATAAAGAAGGTTTATTAGGAATCCTGAAAGATGCTAGTGGGTACTGTGATAAGGCCAACCGAGCACTGTTCTTGTTTGATGAAGTGTATTGTACTGGGCTGATGCACAAAACATCGTGGTTTGCTGGCACCTTGCCCCACACACACGCTATTTTTTCCGCTTCTTCAATATAAAGGGGAAATAAAAAAAAAAAAAAAAGCTTGCTTAAAATATCCCTGCTGCTCTCCTGTAGCCCCTTCCTCCAGCACATCACATGTTAATGCCAATCTGCCAGGAGACTGCAATTCAAACATAATGAGATATTAATGAGCTTTGCACATGTCCCCGGTCGCAACAGTTCCCCCGGCCCCGGTGCGTGCACACACACACCCCCACCCACCCCTGGCTCATTTCTCACAAACCTACAGAGATGCTTTGCTTGTTTTCCTGACACGGCATTTCTGCCCTCCCCCAAGCAAGCCCCGCTGCATCGCTTCCCCTTAAGCTGCCAGCTCTAAAGAGCACCAAATGGGCTGGCACCGTCTTGTTTCCTGGCCTAATGGATGCTTGTTTAAACACCGGGGCTGTTTGCATTGCTGCGGCTCACTGCATGTTAAACACAGTCCTCTGAAACCCTACGCCAATCCAATAAAGGTATCAGCAGTTCAGCGTGGGGAGGCAATTACTATAAAGTCCCAAGTGCGCCTTCTAAGCTCAAGGAAGGGAAATTTGATCGAACAACTAAAAGCAAAATCTGATTCGGTTCAGCATCACGTGGAGGACACAAGGTTTAACTGCAGCCAGGCCTACGGAGGGCTGGAGGAAATCGATGGGCGAGCTGTGGAGAGCAAGCGCGCCCGTTGTGTGAGAGGGCTTTAAGCTGGCCTGTTAGCAATGCTCTCTGCGGCCTTCACAGAGCCGCCTCCCTCCCCTTCCTCCGCACGCCAAGGTGTGCTGCCTTGCCCTTCTTTCTCTCTTTTTTAATGATATGCTGACAATTTCTTTTCACCCTTCGTCAATTCTTGAAACAATTCTGCTTCTGGTAAAGGTCCTTCCCCTGTACAAAGTCATTGTCATATCAAAGGGGAAGCGTGACACAGGAACAGCTACGATAGAGGGTTGAGGGTAACCAAAAAAAGATCAGTGCTTCATTGAGAGATGAAAAAAATCCAAATCTCAGACTAATGGCAGTCAATATTTCAATGGATCAGCTCTTTACCTGGCCTAGGGCAGAAAATCAAGGGAAGAAGAAGAAGAAGGAGCTATATTTCAATTCATTTAATCTGTAGAAACAAAGCTGCTTTAGAATGTTCTACTTCCTTTACTTTTAAGTGAGAGATAAGGAGATAGGGGAGCAAGGGAATGTTTCCATTTTACACTTTTTTTTAATTTAAACAGACTCTATAAGATGGCCTCACTATGAGGGCAGCTTTGAAAATGATGTGCAAAGTTTTACAGGCACTTGACATGGTCAGAGCCTAGGAAAAGGGGATTTGCCACGCCAGATCAGGCCACCACGCTTGGCAACGTGCCTGTAGCTGTGTCCCACATCTTTGGCTACTGAAAGCGCTAAAACCCTCCTCTCCCCCCCATGCTACAGGGAATAGATAGGGCTTGGAATCAAGGAAAATAGGTCTGAGGAGGGCAGGTTCCCCCTCAAAGCTGAGTCTCCAGTCCCATAAGCCAGGTTTGTCTCCTGGAAGGAGCAGCGCAGACCCGGCACCTGTCCGTGCCCTAAGCTACCGCTCATCGGCCCAGCCAGGACAGGCCTCTTGCTAATGTGCTTAAGGATCAAGCTGTCCCGTCAAAGCAAAGTTCTCACAGGTCAGAAATCCGGTGTGATCCTGAGAAGTGCAGGCTGAAAGATGGAGAGTCATGCCAATTAACTGATTACCAAAGGATAAATGTCACTGGGCTGCTGTTACTCCCGCCTGGAGACACTGCCGTTAGCCATGCTGACAAGAGGGGGACAGGGAGGGGAAGCGCTTTCTAGTTTTATAAAGGGCTATCTGCGGGGGAAGATTGTTCCCTTATTTAGTTTTTACAGTTTGAGAGAGTGATCTGTGGAGAGAGGATGGAGTTAATCCCAAGATCTCCACCTCTGTGCTCTACAGTTACTCAAGGAACTGCAAACCCTCTGGTGCAGGCGACAGGATGCCACTGGGGCTGGAGTACAGCTAGCTAAAGAGTGACTGCCTGATGGGTGTTTTGACAGAAATTAGGGGCTCTCAACCAAGAGGGAAGAACTGTTAGGAAACATCTGTTTTGTTAAATATAAATAAAGAACAGTAACTTTCCTATTTTCAGTTTTACACCAAATACAAGCAAACAAACAGCGCTTGTTTTTGCTGGCATTCCTTGCCAGGCCTGAGGGGTGGGGGTAGGATGAGCTGGAGACATAATGTCTAGGTAAAGGGGGAAATCCTTCCACATACTGCCCTTCAGACAGGGCTTTGAATCTGGAGATTTAATTTCCACACCTTACAACAATGATCACTACTAATGGGACAGTGCAAAGCACATCGTCCTCGTGGGTGGAGCAACGCAGCGGCCAGACCTAACCAGTACTGGAACATACAAACCCAGAGGTCCCAGAGAGACTCTTGACACATCACAACTCCTTCCCCCCTCTTGAAGCTGAGAATACTGCTTCTGTGAGGGCTTGAGAAACCCACTCACCTACTCACCAGTGGTAAGTAGAATGATTTCTTGATGAGACTGGGGAAGAATGTGCCTCTCGAAATCATCAGTGTCTGCAAAATCTAACCTTTAATTTGGGGATTTGCAAACAACAACAACAAAAAAAAAACACCCAAAAAAAAACCAGCCCTTGCAATTGCACAGATAACTTTCTAAATATGACCCACTGCCGTGCTGTTTCTGAGTCTGCAGACAGGCTTCTCCTGTTGTTCCCAAGGAGCCACATGGTGAAATCAATAAGACTCATTAATGATAATCAGTACCCTATGGGCAGCAGCAAAACTGACAAGAATTCTGCCAATTTCATCCTTCTGCTGTTACTTGGAGAAGCTCTGACTGACAGGAAAGGTGGATTCCCCACTTGCCTGAGTTTAGTAGAGAGGAAGTTGCAGACAGTCCTGTGGGAGGGTCCAGCCATAGCATCCCACAAGGACTATCGGCATCTGCCTCAGTCCAAGAAGGCCTTGGCACTCCCACACTCACCTATACGCAGGATGAGGCTCTTTTTTTACATCCTGATAGACTGCTTATCCCTGAGCACTGCAACAGGCTTTCTTTCCTGCCTCCTGACCCCTCCAAGCTTCAAGTCCAGACACAAGCCATACCCTCGGCTTTGAGATGCACCGGTAGCTATATCATGAAAGACAGGCCAGGCTTTTAAATAAGAGAAGCAGTGCTAGATGTTCTTTTCACTCTCTAGACTCTGGCACAGTGACTAGAGGATCTGCCACCCATCATCTTCCACTAATGAGATATTTTGGGACTCAGGGAAAGCATGTGATGGTCCCTTCAGCTTCTTCAAGGTCAGCATCCCCCCAGCTTTCCTCCAACTTCAGAGACTTCCAGGTTTAGCTTGTTACCGCAGGATGAGGCTCTCTTCAAGCACCCAAAGCCAGACATGGCCCCAACCACACCACACACACACTGACATGGACCAGCACGAATAACAAAGCAGATCTGTGAACAGGGCCACTTAAGATGAACTCCCATGGAGATTTTCCATTTCAGGATTACTAATATTTAAGATTCAGTTACTTGCAGGCATACCTTGCACACTTGCTACTTGTTTAAAACCTATTTCACTATTTGATTTAAAATGGTACCTCTGAAGGGACTTACTGGTTTCCATCTTTGAGATCTGACTCAAGGCAGTATGCAGAAAGTGCAGCAGGATTTAAAGCAGCACAAAGTTCTTTTTTACAGTCCCGTTTGAATAAAATGCACCACAGTAGCATAGCTACACATTTACAGTTTGAGTGGCTCATTCCTGAGAATAAAATGGCCTTTTCCAGAACCTAGGGCTACACAATGGAGAAAGTTCCCTACTAATCAATATCATAGAAAAAAAAAAGTGTAATAAATGGATGTCTGTAGCTCTAATGTCTGTAATCTGCTTAGATAAAAACCATGAACGTTCTTATAATTCACACTTCCAAGAGAAATATATGGAAAGATTGACATAACCTCCATTTGTCAGGAGAAAAACCTAGGGAAGGAAAAAAACCCCAAACCCCAAACTCCTAAATGTTTCTCCAACATAGTATCATCTCATCAGATGATGCACAGGGTGATGCTGAGGTAAAGGAAATGGAGAAAATGCCATTTCCTGCTTCATTTCCTCCAGGGAGAATCTGGAGCAGGGTTTCATCTGATTAGAAATCCAAACAAGCACAAGTAGAATAAACGTTTCGTTCGCAGTTCCAGGCCTCCAAGGGAAGAACCCTGAGCAGAGCAAGGAGACAGTGTAGTAACCCTACAAGCGGCAGTGGGTTAGTTCTGACTCCAAGAAGGAATGGCAAGAAGTGGAAGGGGAGCAAAAGAAACTGATGAAGTGTAAGGAGCAGGGGTTGTCACCTCCAGTCTCAGGCCTCTTGCTCCTGAAGTAGAACCTCCACTAGAGAAGATGGGGCTGCTGGACAGGATGGGAGAGGGGAGAGGGAGAGAATTTCAAGTTGTCACTTATAGAAACAGTAGAGAAAAAACCTGAACAAGCTATCAAAAGTAAAACTAACCCCTCTCCATTCCCAGAGCAGTTTTAACCAAGGGTATCTCAATTACACATATACAGGCGTCAGTTTTTGGAAAATGCCGGCTATCAGATCTCTAAGCAGACCTCTTTGCACATACAGATATCCCAAAATTGAAAGGCATTTTTAGAAATGGTTTCTGTTCCTGCCAGTTCACACCAGTAGTCACCATCTTTTAAACAGCAATGTCACATCAGCATTTACCATCACTAACCACACAAATACTCATCAAGCATTGTAACAGTCTACCCAGGGAGGTGGTTGAGTCCCCATCTCTTGAGGTGTTTAACAGATGGGTAGATGCAGTGCTTGAGGACATGGTCTAAGGGTTGACTTGGTGGCGGTAGGTTAATGGTTGGACTGGATGATCTTAGGGGCCTTAAAAATTCTATGATTCTATGAAATCTACCATGTAATAGTGCACAAAAAAAGCAGAAGAGTCATCAACTGCACTTTGTTTCAACGAAAGTATCTAATGGGAATAATGTTGTATTGCCCAAGCACTATTAAACTTACATCACAAGCTACTAACTGCATTTGTTTTCCTTTGGTCCCTAAGAAGCCTGAAGAATGAGGGCAAACTGGCTGCTGCTAGTATGGGAAAGCACTTTGCAGAACACCCCCGTGGTGGCACAGAGAGCAGAATTTGGAAAGCACACAAGAGGGTTGAGGGGCTTCAGGACATTGACATGTTTCAAACAGCTGGAAACATCCCCACTTTTGGACACATGCTGTAACCCACATTGAAACCTTTGGTGCTGCATCTCAACTATCTCCTAAAAAGCCCACAACTCACAGTGGAGTGTTTAAACTGAAAACTGCTAGATTTGCCTTAAAACACCCCACTGAAATCTTTCTGAAGATAATTTAGGGCCTGACTGACAAGGCCACGGGGTGCCTCTGGGATGGCTCCGTTAGCCATTTTAAACCCAGAGGCCTCTGCTTGTCTAGCGCAGGCCCCAGCCCCGGCTCCAAAATGGATCCTGGCAGTTCCTCACGTAGCGCACAGGTAACAGAGCCAAAGCGTTTCACTCACTCTGGCACTAAGGACTGGGGATGGCTGCAAGGTGTTTTTTCTTAGCACCCACATCAGCAGGGCAAACAAACAACAGTTTTCAGCGTATTCCTGGTGCCTGGAGCACCCACAGTGGTGAAAAGGGTTGTGGCTGATCAGGGCACCGGGTGTTTTTCTACCAACTAAATGGAACGACTGGCCTGACACACCTTCACACACCAACCCTTACAATGTAGATTTAAGGTGATTGAGTAGCACGTGGTCTATTCCATGTTTAAATAAATAGAGAAAAGGTTATTAACATTAAACATGGTATGGATAGTGCTGAACCACTCTGAGTAATGCAGTTCTGGCAACATGCAACAGCAACTTCTTAGGGATCAAAATCAACCTGGAACTCAAATCTTAAAACTATTTTCCAGAGACCACGCTATTCACAGACAATCGATGCTCCCAGGAAACCTCACTCAGCTTTGAAACAGGTACCCAAACCCCTCGGGCTCCTCTGCACTCCAGAGAAGTCCAGCTTATGCTTCCTCAGGGTGCTCTTTTTCTATAGGATACACCACTGAATGCCTCTCTGCTTGTAAACAGCCTCTTAGTGCAGGGAAGCATATGGATGTGTCAGAAAGTTCACTACGCATTTCAGATCTCACTAGTTACCTGATTTGCATCTGTTCTGCACCAGGAGATACTGCAGAAGGCTTCAAGAAAGAAAGAAAAAAAATAAATCCAGACAAATATGCTCCTCTTGGCACTTCTATATTAGTAGCCAGGTTGATAGTTGTGCCTACGGAAGAGACAAGTTTTGCATTGTATGTACATGTTGTGTTGTCTGCCAGTCTCCTTTGGAAGCAAGCACACAGACTCTAGCAGCAGCAGTGTTGTACAGATTGAAGGAAACAGTATAAATCTGTTCAAGGCCTTTCCCTGGAAGCTCTTCCAATAAACCTTGAGGGATTTTTTTTTTTTTTGGGTGCAATTTGAACAAGTGATTGCTCTGAACCAGAACTCCCAGTATTGAAATATTTCTGTTCTGAATATAATTCTATATTCTGATCTACATCACACTTAAATCCCCTATACCTGGATAACAGCTGCAAATCAAAACCAAGACAGACATCATGGATAGGCCAAGCACAAAGGCTTTTTGGATGCCAGATTTTGTCAACTAAAGCATAAGACAGCTCCTGCCAGCCCTCTCTCATTGCTGACCAGAACAACCTCACGACATTGGCAGGTTTTGCAAACAACACAAGTGGTGAAGACTCAGATTCACCAGGAACCAACTGTCTTGTGTCAGCCGTGACCACAGCCCAGCTGGGAATGCCACAAAATCAAAGAAAACTTGAGTTTTACTTTGTGGGTAGCCCCCCTTCCCCTCAATTGGTCTTCCGGGACTTTATCTTCATTTTGGTTTCCACAGCATCCCAGTGGGCTGACACAAAGAGAGTTAGTAGCAGAGGAGCCTGCTGTTGTCTTAGTCAGAAAAAACTCTGCAGAAGAATAATCAACAGGAGGAAAGAAGAAACCCTATAGAACAAAAGTTCACAAAGACTGTGCTGGTGCTAGTTCTGCTTCTCTAGTTTCTAGCCATGTTTAGTTCTGAAAGGTGTCAGAAACAACAGAAACATCCTCCAGCATTGATTTTAAGGAGAAGAAGATAAGAGAACATCCTTTTCTTCTCTCCCCAGTTGAGTCTGCACGGCCACACTCTTCTGTGGCTGGGGCTCTGCCAAGGACGCAGTGCCCCGGATCTGAGGAGTGAATGCCCCACACTGTTGTGCTTGCATTTGCTGGGCCTTTGGCCAGATATTGGTGGTTTACCCTGTCATATATCATATATTCCGTGATGTTTGCAGGCCAGAGAGCCTTTGCTTGCTCAGTATCTGCTCAATCTAATTTGTCCAATCAAACTTTGGGTCTGATAGATGTGTTGTATATAGGCAGCTCTTGACCTTTCATGCCTCTCTGCCTCCTGAGGTACATCCTGAATGTGCTGTGAAACCAGAGCCTTGCTGTTAGTGCTTTAAGGTCTGCGGGAGATATGATGACAGAAGCAACTTTCAACTTGGACTTTCACCCTAAACAGACTGAAGATTCCAGCACTATCACTTACAGAAAGTACAGGAAGAAGGAAACAGTTGGACCATCACTCTTCTCCAGTGCTTCCCTGTTCCTCCTGTCCATAGACCTACACTTCTCCAGGGAGCTGGAGGATGGAAGGTCTCATGGGACCTATTTTCCACTTGGCCATTGCTGCTAGACCAGGCTCTGAGGTGCCAGCAGTAACCTTACAACGAAGTAGCAGTACATTAATAAGACAGTTATTAGCATTAATACAGCTCTCTTTGAAGCAGCACACTGATACCAGGAAGAGGAGTAAGGAAATTTTTTCTTCTTTCAGGAAGAAAAAACATCTGAGCATTCTTGCTTAATCTCTTAATCTTGCTTAAGAGATTCTTGTAGCATCTCTTACACAGAGATGCTACAGAAGCCTCGAAAGAGCAGAGATGGGATGGAGAGACCAACAGTAGGTAAAAACATTCTGCTCATAGAAACCCTATGCCCAGTTTGCCTCAGCAAGTCAGCGTTTCTTAGCACCCGCCAGCCCAACTCTAGAGGAAGAAGCTTCATACAAATACAACAGTGTCTAGCAAAGAAATTATCTGCTTTGCCATTTGCTTCATGCCCTGGACAAGGTATAAATCAAAACATTTGCTCTATGAAGGTATAGGAAAGAAATAAGCCATTTCAGTCCCTTCTCTTCCAAAAGCTTCGGTCCTCTGTGGAACAGCTTTTCTCTACAGAACCCATAGAAACACAAGACACTCAGTCTCCTTTTTTTTTTTCCTAGCCAAATATTCTATTAATCCCTGCTAGTTTATTATTTTGACTTAACAATCAGATTGTTATGTAATTCTTAATTGCAGCAAGAATTGTCTAGAGACTAATGCTTAGATCTCACTGACAGAAAGGGTTTTTTTTTAATGCCTTAGATTACATTTAAAGAAACATAAACACACCAAAGTTGTTTCAGGCAAAATATTCATTATACTTTCCCAGATGATGGCACTTTCATTCTGGCACACTGTCAATAAAGCAAAACCAGAGTTATAAAGGTCTTAGCTCTGTTTTTATATTGTCTTAGAATAGGTAAGCACAGAATCACAGTGTCAATATTTGGCCCCTAATTAATAAATCAAGCTCAACAAATTTTTTCTTTCCCTGTGAGAAGCTTTGTTTGAGCCATCAGTCCAGAATCCCATGGAAAGCAGGGACAAGTGAGGTTCATTTGTTCAACTCTCAGGCAGCAGTGCTACTTAACCGGGTTTCTGGAAGAGAAAAAGGAGGGACCTGTGGTATTCCAGAAAATGAGGGACCTTCTCATCCTTTCTGTAGGAAACAAGCACCTTTCTCAAGGAAAGGCTGTCATCATGCTGTTAAAACAAAGCCAAGAAGCACACACAGAGGCAAACTACCACCTCATGATCTTGAATTATGTTACCCACACCCAGCCATCAGCGCTGTTTACTATAGCACCAGCAATTTTCTAGTGAGATACCAAAATGTCTTTGGGCATGGTTCTGTCTAAATTAAAAATGCTTTCTATTATCATTATTATTATTTCCAACTAAAGCCTATCTCTGCTGGGATTTTGCAAATGCCACTTGTGTAGATTCCTGCTCATCAGGTGAGCAGTCTCGATAGAAACCTTGCACCGCGCTAATAGGGGAAAATTTGTGAGAGTCCCAGGGGGCAGTAAAACAGTTTACCTAAAATACATGAATTTATATTGTTACATTATGAAAGCTTTGCAGAAAGGAGAATTTCTAGCAGGTGTCAAGCTTCTGTACTGCATAATCGATCATCAAATCTCAAAGACATCTGGCCAATTATTTTATTTTCCTTTTAAAAACCCAGGGAGGGGTGAGGGATAGAAGCAAATTTAACATTTACGCTGCTATTTGTGAAAGTGAAGATAATGTTTCTTCCAGCAAGTTGTGTCATATTTACTATTTAGCATAACATGCTGACAAATTAAATATTTTGCAGAAAACTTCTCCATTGCCATTAAAAAAAACCTGTGGGATTTTCCTTGACAGATCCAATCAATAGTAAAAAACCCACACAAACAAAAAGTAAGGCAGATGCTGTTCACTTTGAATTACTTTGTTTCTTTAAAGAATCTTTTCCTAGGTGTGGACTGAATCCAGACTTTGAAATTCCTCTATTTGACCAGACAGCAAAGCACACCTTGGCTCTGCTTAATGTCCCCCAGCACAGGTCCTCTCCTCTCCCAGTTCCCCACACAACCTCACCTTTGCACAGCAGAAGGCTCCTCGCTGCCTGTCCGCCCAGCACCCCATCACAGCATCCTCCACAGCACCACCTGGGAGTTTCCCTCTTTCTGCCTCAAATGCCACCCCAGTGTGCCAGCAGGAGAAATGAGTGTGCATCTCATTTCAAAGAAATCCCCCTGAAATCTGACCGTGGGTGCCTGGCCACGTGCCTCCCCACACCTAAGCTTCACTTGCCCGGCTTCTCTAGGTCTTGCTGCTTTGGTATGAACTGACCCATGAAATCAAGTGAGATGTTTTCCAGGAGGTCACACTTCCAGCTTGTCTACCTCCATAGGTGCTCCAGGCTCGAGTTTTGCCCTGACAGCTGACTACATGGACGTACCAAGGTCTTCAGGACCTGGTGACCTGCTAACATCTGGCTGGTGCAAAACACAGACACCATCTCCTGCAGCAGAGTATTTACAGCGATGCAGTGTTCTCGGAGTAATGTTAATGGGGGGTCAGTCCTGCATGGTGTCTGAGAAGTTCCTGAAAGGTGCCCGCTGTCCTTCACAGCTATGGATGTAAAGCAGGTTGTAATCATAGAATCACAGAATCATAGAATGATGTCTAGCAACTTTTGGGATCTGCAAGTCATGTCACCTGAATAAAAAGGTGTATCCTTCCACGTAGCACAGTTTGGGGAGTGGTCAAGGTTTATATGCTGCTTAAACTAAAACTCTTTCCCTACATGTGATTCCCACCACGAGTTACCTTGCACAGGCACTGCGAGGACAGACAACTCCACCGAAGGAGGGAAAGAAACAAAAAACCAAACTCCACCAAGCTCCCAAACCCCACCCCAGATCTTCCACCTTTCATGATTACTAAACATTTGCTTCTGGCAGCTTGAAGCTCCTTTGCTGCTCAGGTAACAATACAGAGACATCACAAGGTCTCTGCCACCACACCTCAGGTGCACCAGCTCTGCTATTCCCTGGAGCAGAGCACACCAGCCCCCGGGAACCACTGAGAAGGACAAAACCCTCCTTACAGCCTGGCAATTCCTGTAAGGAGCCAGCAGTTACCTCTTCAGGCAGGGATGCTGAATCCCATAATTTTTCATTGGGTTTAGATGTAAAACTTGCTAACTTAGCAGTTTTATTTATTTTTTTATTGCTATCCTCTAGCAGTTACCCAATCATAAACACAGCGGCAGGAGCGGAGCCCTATTAAGAGCTGAACTGATAATTTGGGACATAAAAATGAATTTCAAGTTACAGGAAGGGGAAAAGAAAAAAAAAAAGAAAGGAAAAGTGGGGGAGGAGGGGAAAAGGACAAGGAACCAGCTATGCCTTCCTCCTGACACTGCTTCATTTCAGCTGGTGAGAAGTCAGAGCTGAGAACCACACAGCTACTATTGCTGGTTTTGTCAGAGGATCCTTCTCAAGTTTCACCGAACCCATTTCAACTCCCGCTGCTGTTACAAAAGCATCATAAAAATAGCAGCAAAACTGTGCTTTTTGAAGCAAGCAGTGCAGAAAAATATCCTTCACAAAAGCAAAGTTTGCAGCATGCTGTAATTAAGCTCACATCCTGACAGCGGGAGCATGAAGTTTTACTCTAAATATAGCAGAAGTCTCTCCAATGTACAACCCCCTTTTTAATGCAAGATTTACAAAATTAGTCATTATATGCCAGCACCCTCTTAGGAATTCTTTAAAAAATATTTTGGGTTCTAATGCAGGGAGCTTTACAGCAGGGATTCGACATAATCTCTGGTGTCAAGAAACAAATAATTTTGGTTTGTTTACTTGCTGCCTACACAGTGCTTGGAGTAGGGCAGGCACTACACACAGGCAAGAAGCTGCAGCCTCTGCCAGGCCCGATGCTTCGAGCAGGCAGCAGCTCATGCCGAATACAAAGGGCAGACAAATCCCTTGACTCTTCCCCTAACACCGATCTCTCTTTCCCAGCTTTCAGCAGCTGCCTCTCATGGCATTTTCACCTTGAGCTGGCAAGGCAGTAAAGGCTCCATCAAGTTTGGGTTGTCTTTGTTTCATTCAGTCTAAAGCAGAGATCTAAACCAGCTCAGGCGGGCTCGTGCTGAAACGCAGCTTGGCTGCCTGGCGTGGATGAGACCACACCAAGCTTAAACTGAGTTTGGAAACCACATTCTTAAATAGATATCCTTAAAATAGATCAGGTCTGAATCCTGAACCTAACTGCATCGGTTGAAGGTGGAGCAGTTAATAATTTCCACAAAGAAACTGTCCTGTAACTCCAGAGGGATGTGATTTTTGTCCTGTGTGTGATCTTCACAGTTCTGATGCAGGTTCAGGCGTTGCCTGCACCCTGCATCGCCTTCACAGTGGAAAGGGAAGAAGAAGGAAGCCCCTGGGTCACCCTCCACTGCAGCACCCACATTGCAGGAGCTTCTCTTGGCTGGGCACGTGGCCTGGCTTGTGGTAAGAGCCTCTGGAGAGAGAGGTGGACTTGGCTCTGAGGTAGCAGAGCACCTGGACAGGACAAGTGTTTCCAACAAGGTGTGCCACAGAACTGCTTCAGACAGCAGCAGTGGCTCCAAAGCAGCTGGGTAGACTCCTGTAAAAATAACAACAGTCTCCCAACAAAATCCATTTTTTTTATCAAGTTGGGCCTATCCCCGCCGTACGCTCTGTAAACCGAGCCCAGCCGCTGGCAACATCCGGCTCAAAGCTGGGCCCTGGGCCTTGTATCCAATTCCATCACCTGGTGTGGCACCTACTCAGGTTTGGTAGATGCAGAACCCAGCTCCTCAGCTCCATGGCTGCTGGCTAGCCAGGCCACACTCAACCTACAGGGAAGCAGCCAGAACACGGGGAGACCCTGGACATACCAGCAAGTGCTGCTACACTCAGTGCTTCCTTACAAGGGAAGCCTAACCCTGTGCCTTACTCTGCCCTCTCCCACCCAGCATTTAATCCATGTAAAATGTGAGTCTGCTCCAGTACACAGTATGTAGCAGCATAGTTTCTAAATCTTTGACCTTCCAGAAGCATGAGCACAACAGCAGTGAGGCAGAACATCAGACCTGAGTGCCTCTGCTCCCCACACCGCCTTGGAGATTGTCGAGTTACCTGACTCAAAACCCTGAGTCCTGCAGGCCTATAGCAGCTGCTCCACTTCAAAGTCTTAATGCTTCTCCTGTTCTGTACAATACAACACACAAGAAACCTCTCTTGTACTGCACACACCAAAATTCATGGAAAGTGAGTAGTGTCAGAGCCTGCATCCCCTTTAAAAAAAATAAAATACAAAAATCCAAACCCTGTATTTTGTAAGAGGCTCCAGACTGTGCCTGGAAGCTGCGAACACGTACAGTGAGCGAAGCCACCACTTACCCAAGGCTGTTTTCCTTGTGGGTTTTTTCAGTAGCATCCATGCATGCCTTCGGTGTTTACTGTCAGCAGTTTTCAACGTGCTGACACGGCTAAAAGTGACCACAAAGCCAATGCAAGCAGGCAAACAGAAGAAACAGAAGTAGAAATGTCACGGGAGGCGCAGGCTCAAACTTTGGGCTTCTGTGGCACTACCTACCTACCTTCCTCCCAGGGTAAGGCAGCTATCACAGGGAAGAATGTGATTAGCACTACTTGGCACAGCCTCACCTTTTTCCTCCTTTTTCATTAACCAGCAGAGCTTTGTTCCTGCTGTTGCTATTTTTGTGGCTGACGCATGCGAAGAGCGAAGGAGACTGCCTTTCACACTACAAGTGTTATGTTTCTTTCCCTGTTGTTGGCTCATTTAGGGCAGCTGGGTTGTGTTTCCAGCAGCTCCATGGACTTCTCCTCCACATTTTAACTCTAAGAGTGGGTTTTGGATTGTGTTGGCTTGTTTCTGATCTGCAGTTGAAAACTACATGAGCACTGCGGTGCCTGAAAACATCCTGGCAATGATTAATAGAGACTTTAGAAGCATCACAAAGTTTAGGTCTCCAGCTAAGGAGACTCCTACAGCACAGGAAAGTAAACTAACACATGCACCTACACCTGAATTTCAAATAACAAAAGCTATTAATGAACCAGGACAGGCATAAGCAGCATGTCTTAACCTAAGATTAGTACTAACAACTTGCTCTTAGTTTTACAAGCAAAACTTGCCAAGCCCTCCTCTCCGGGTTGCCCTTCTTGTCTAGAGCAAGGAGCTTGCACCAGCAGAACAAAGCCACGTGGGGCTGTTTCCTTAACTCCCAAGCTGATGCAGAGCTGTCTTATGGAAAACAGGAAGACTGACATGAAGGTTTTTTTTCTCACCACTCTGCTGGAAAAATCCCATCTCTGTGGAAAAGCTTTACTGGATTAATTTGTTACAATACACTTGAAAAGCTGCCCATGCAGCAGAAGTTTCCGTTTCTCCTGAAGTTTATCATTTCTCCCTTTTTACACTTCAGTTAAAATACAGGTGACAGTTGCCAAGTACCAGAAATGCAAAGAGAACCTATGAAACAAGCTGTTGATTATATTTTGACACTTTGCTCAGAATTAAACAAACTTCCCTGATTTTCTGCATTTGGGTAGTGTTTCCAGTGTTAACGGGCATATATACCTTAGAACAAAAAGTCTTGGGGGGGGGGTCACTATATCCAAAATTAATGCACGTATCACACAGCATCCAAATAATGAAAAATGCACTGGCACCTGAATGTGCCTCTAAAGAGCTGCTAGCAGTTACAGATCTGATCTGTAAATAATGGCAATGAACACTGAAACATCAGCATTTTTGCTAGAGAGATCCAGCCCTTTGCAGAAGAAAAGGGAGTAAGGACAACAGAAGCGTGCTCCTCTCCCCACTGGTGCTTTCACAGAGTGCTCTGTCTCTCCAGTGGTCACTAACTGGGTTCTCCTCATCCCAAGTTCACCCTGTGCAGAGAGCTGAGTAACACCTCCAGCTATGATGGAGCGTTTGATGTCACGGAGCTGCTGGATACCCATGTTGCGATGGTACGAGCGAGGAAAGAGCACAACAGCATTGATCATGCCTCCTCCCTGTCCTGTGAGGCTGTTTGTCAAGAATCAATAGCTTCAGCAGCCAGGGGCTGATGTCCCAACCTACAGGACCAGTTCGGAGGCATGGTTTGATAGCTGCACTGCTGTGACCGCCTCGCAAATCCCAGCAGTGATTTAAGAGCCATACTAAGAGCACAGCTGTGAACTCTCCTGACTGGAGGCAAGATCTGAGTTTCCCTGGAGTGACATTCAGCCCAAACCTTTTCCTGGGCTGTGCACAACCACCACCATCTGTTTACAAATGCCAGACTCGGAGAGAAATGCGGTGAGTGCGGCCATTCCACAGAGACTGGATTCAAGCAACTGGGCTTGAGCTCAGCTCCCCAGCACAGTTTTGGGTTGCTTCTCAGCATGGTGGCACACCCCTCTGCAGAGGCTACACAGCTCCTCTGCACTCTCCTCTGCATCAGAGCGTGACATCCTTGCACACACAGCAGTCCCCAGCCCCACCTTGCCCTGACAGACCTCTGTGGGAACCCTTGCTGCCCCCAGCTCTCCCCAAACAGCACCCTGATAGATGTGTTGCAGGGTTAGAAACGAGCTGTCATTAACTATTTTATTAAAATACATTTTTTCAAGGCCAGTAATTGCATGAAATTTGTTTGGTTTAGGTATTTACTCTTTTCTCTTTGCAGCTGTTTTGAGATCAGGATACCAGAAACAGCCATAAAAATAACTGACCCTTTCCATTTTCCTTTGTCCAAATCCCAAGAACTACAAATTTAGACTAACTTTAATGCAAGTACATATCACAGCTGAAAATCATAATTTTTATTAATGTTCTCTGTAATTATGGCAGGTAGAATTATTTATGTAGCAAAATGTACCCACAAGCCCTAATAAAATACATTATGAATCTTTTACCTTGAAATGGATGCGGGCATTTTTTAAAAGAGAAAGAGATGAGAAGTTATGGCTTTGCAGTGAGCTCCCAGCACTGGTACAGCAAGGTACAGGGAATAATTCTCACTGTATAATGGACATGGACAAGCTCCTTGGCTTCTCGCTCCCGGTTCCTGCTCCAAAGGTGCCTCTGGAGGAAGGGCTCCTCTTTCCTCTGACACCTCAGACCTCGTGCAAGTACCCACCTTTCTTTACAGAGTCTGAAATTTGCCATTGCCCAGCAGCAGAGGCTCATGCTTGGTCATCTTCACTGGAACAGAACTCACCCACTGTGAGGTTACTGAGCTTGTGAAGCTCCAGCACAGGAACTGGGACAACCTGTACTTGGCTGATGGAGCTCCTCGAGCCCATCGGCACAGGTGAGACGTGTCACATACCCTTGCGATGAGGTGGAGGCGAGCGCCTAGTCTGTCAAAATTGGCTCATAACACTAAACCTGAGGTCCTTTCACTAGACATCTAGGGGACATCTGGTGTCTCCCTTTGCATGCCTGCTGGTGACACATGCAAAGCCAACCAACATCCACCTGCTTTTGACTGATCAGCACAGCTGGGAAGCAGTTACGGTCCCATGTCGACTCCTCAAACTAAAGGCACGATCACAACGCCACATCAGCTGCGGTGGTGAGACACTAACTGCGGGGTGGTTGGTTCCACAGTCTCTTCTGTACCCCTCCCCAAACAGCAGCAGAAACACTCCCCCCAAACTCAGCCAGACAGGGCAACACACTTATGGTAAGAGCTGCAAAATATAATCATTTGCATATCCGTGACTGACACAGAAGATCATTAATTAGGCATTCTGAGGATAAGTATATATGTATAAATTAGCATCTATTCATCATTTAAACTGTAATAGTTTTTTTTTTATATCTGAATATTAACTATGTAGGAAAATTACTAAGCTTTCTGTGGAAGGGCACCCAACAAGACATTGTATTGGCAAAAATAAATTAAGAATTACAAAAATAAGCAAAATACTGAACAGTAAGAACCTGACCTCCGTGCCTGTCACTGCTCTCTGTTCCACACCACTTGTTGCGAGCTCTCTCACCACCCATGTACACACACATCCCCACTGATCCTCTATGGTAGGAGCATTTCAGAAGTAGTGCCTTTGAACTTAAAGGGCAATGTGAAAACCTTCAGGATTTCACCCATCTGCTACCCAAGCAATCCCTGCACCTCATTAATATTAAAGAGGGCACAGACTGAGAGCAGAACTTTTAACTACACCCCTTCCTAGCAGAGCTCCTGAAGATTCACACCTTTGCACTAATTCTTCCTGGGGAAGACAGAAGGAAATGTGAGCTCCAAGTTGTGAGAAAATAAAATAATAATTTAAAAAAAAAAAAGAAAAAGCTGGCTGTGACCTCCTTGCCAGGAAGCACAAGCCACTTCAAAGACTGCGCTTTCGCAAATGAAAGAAATCTGGTGATTTTGGAAGTGTGAGATGACAACTTGGAGAGTTACCAAAGCTCACAGCTCTTGAGCAGAAGTAAACAAGATGGGAATGCTGGAAAAAGGATAGGCAAGACAGAAGCTAATGAAGGTATGATTGCCAATAACTATATTAGCAAAGCTTGCTCGGAGCTACAAAATGCGCAGAGGGTAGATAAAAGAAGATAGAAAGGGAGTCCTCAGGTGGCATAAGTGGAAGCAGCTGCTTTGCTGTGCTGATTTACCCTTTCCAAGCATCTGGCCTGTACTTTTAAGAACACCCATGCCTCCTGTCAACCAGAGAAATGGAGAACCAACAGAAACAGCATCCTCCACAGGGTAGAGAACTGAGAGGAACTTCACAATGTGGAAGTTCTTATCAGGCTACCTGTACATGATGGAACCAGTAAGACACTGAAAATGAAAAGCACACTAGCAAGAGATCAAAGTGCAAAACCTCCAGTTTCTTCTTTTGTTTTTCCCCTTAAGAAAGAGGGAACACTGATTGCTCCTTTTTGGCACAGTTTGGCAGCTGCTGTCCCAGTATCTCCTGCCCCAGTAGAGATGGGAAGTCCATAAGCACAGTATGTAATTTAGTTCTCAGAGTTATCTCTGAGAGTAATACAACCATGAGATCGATACCTAAGTTATTTCAGTTGGGCAACAATTTTTTCCCCTAGCTACTTGATTAAGGTAAATGTGATTAAAAAAAAAGGTGTAGGTTCCTTTGTGATTCAAGTTTCCTGAATTCAGCTAAATTTAGATTCAGGGGTAGCAAGCACAAAGAATGTACTCTGAGAAGCCCTCCTCATTCCTCCCACTCCTTGGCTTCATCCATATGCCAGCCCACTGACCTTGCCCAGCATCCCTGCCTTACCCTGTTATTACAGTATCAGCTTATCTGTATCTTTAAAAAATCCATATATAGAACCCATTAAAAGACTGAACACTCACTGAAACACGCACACATCCAAAAGAAGCAAAAGTGGTACCAGAGTGTTTAGCGGTCCAGGCTTCTCCTTGAAAATAAAAAGGAGCAAGAAAACCCTGGCTTAATTTTCTGTCTTTCTGCAAATGTAAATCTGTCTGTCATACATAATCTCTGCATTTTGGGGCTGTTTTTAGCTCTCAGGCTCCAGGTTTGATCTGGAGAGTTGTGGAGTGCTGACAGCTCCCACTAAACACGCACGAATGACTCCTGCTTTGCCAGAGCTAAGCAGGGGGTGGGTACAACTTTCTAAAGGTCCTTCAGAACAAACAGAAAGAACTTGCAATTTTCTGCATGCCAGCTCTCCAGCTCATGCCTACTGAGCACCATCCCTAAAATTACAGGGCTCATGAGGGCAGGGAGAAGATAGGTCATAGCTCTGCCTTGGGGTCAAGCAAAGCTGCACTGAACAGTATGTGGACAAAGCTAAAAAACCAATATGTAGAAGATCAATTTTAAAACCTTAGCGCGAAGAACATCCATCCATTCATCTGCCTGTCATGTCACAAGCCACAGGAGCCACATGAACAAAACAGAAAATTCAGATACAGTGGCTAAATGAAAACTGATGAGGTAAATATGTGTAACTTGGTAGAGGTAGGTCTTTTCAAATGTCATGATTAAATATGAACAGGGCAGGGAAGGGTAGTCTACAGCATCCAATGCTCAAAGCAGCCTCAGAGAAGTACAGGATTCCCATTACAGTGGTTAATGAAAGAGCAAAGGCAAGTCCAGGTCATGGCCCTGCAGATCTTATCACAAGGACCTGTTCTTCTGTGCCTCAGAAGCTGCTAATGATCTGGTTGAATGGGCGTGAATCCCTGAAGGAAGGATCCTTCAAAGATAGAGCAAAAGTCTTTGATTGAGGCTTTGATGTAAATAAAGTAGCTTCAGATAGTTTGGGACAAATTCAGCTCTCAAAGATGAATGTAATTCAGGCATTCATCCCAAACACCTACTGTCTATAGAAAGGGACTGATTTCTTGAAAAAGACTGTTCTGGCAAGAGGATGAGGAAGGAAAGTGAAGAAAAAAAAAAAGAAAAGGCCACCTTTGGCTTGAGGGGCCATGGCTTTTCTGCCAGGCTGCACTGCTCAGCCAGTCTCCTGCTGGAGCTTTGGGACAGACGGTCCCCTGGGCCAAAGCGGCTGTCTCTTTGGCCCACCACAGTCCTTGTGCCAAGGGCATGGGCAAGGGGAAGGAGGTCACAGCAGAAAACCCACAGTGTGTGGGTCTGCTGGAGAAGGGCATCATTCTGAGAAAGAAAATAAAAAGGAACAACCTACAAGAGTCCAGCAGCATCAGAGGAGAAGGTTACTCAAGGTCTGAAAAGAACCCAAACCACCCAGCTGCCAGTTAGCTTTGCCGGCTCTTGCCAACGGGTACCTTCTGGTGAGCCTCAAAAACCTGAATTTACCAGAGCCCTGCTTCTAAGCTAGAGCAACACTGGTTATACAACTTCATCTTAATTGAAATATTTGGTGCCTGCTGATATGTTCAAACAAATTCACCAGATCTTGATTATGCGCTGGCAATTAGAGCCATTAAGTCAGTAGACAGACAGCAGGTTATTTCATTGCTATTTGACAAAGCCAGCCGTCGTTCTTTCCCCCTGTCTATGTGACAGCACCGTAATTAGCAGTAATCAAATACTATTTGTGCTAGGTGTTGAGAGTTTGCTTCCTTAGCTGGCAAGATACCTCTGCCAGTCGCAGAGCACAGAAATCTACCTCTGGTCAGACAACAGACGGGGTACAAAGGGGAGAAGATAACAATGAAACAGGAGGAACGAAGGGTGATTGCTTGTCTCGGGCTGAAGGAGTTTGTTCTTGAACAAAATTAACAACATTTTTTATATCTGCAAGTTATATATTAAAAAATAAGGTAAATTACAAAAGCCTGATCAAGTAATATCGTAAAATACAATAATAATTACAATTATAGTTAGCATTTATGTATTCCCTGCTTCAGAAATGCAGGCAGCCTCCATTAGCATTAATGGGCGTTCCACTCATGCATCAAGCAGAGACTAGAGCCTAATAGTGCATTACATCTTCAAAGTGCTGTACAAACATTAACTAATTAATCCTCATAACCACCCTGCACGGTAGGTAAGCGATACACGAAACGTGTATCCGAGCAAGCCCAAGAGCAAGACAGTACCACGCCGTGCCCTCTGACACAGACCAGAAATTTATCATATTTATAGTGCTGTTGAATTCAGATGTATTTTACAAGAGCAAGAGGGGGGACCCATGGTGAGCCAAGTTCACTGAATCTGAAGAAGAAAAGAAGTAAATTGTAAGTCCCTCTCTCTTCTCTCCCCCCTCCAGGCTCCCATGGGCTACTTGCATCTTGATGAGTGGGACATATTAATGCCCACTGCTTCCCCTTCAGATTTCTTCTGGGGTAGGAGAGAGCTCTTGAACCTTGGGAAGGAGGAAGGAAAAGATCCATGGGAGCCTCATCACTGCAGACGACTTCTTCAGTACCAACCCCTTTGATTTCTTGATCTCCCCTGCTCCTTCCTGCTACTGTTCCTCCTGGCAGGCTTTATGCCTTCAAATCCTTTCGACAAAGTCTGTATATCAAAGTTGCTACAGGACCCCAGGAGGAGGAGACTCAGCCCACGATCTGGGTATTTCAATTCTAGCACCTGAGCTGTTACTCTTTAAATAGTAATCTAGCCATGAACATGTTTCATCTTTCCCTGATGAAGCGACACTGCATTCTGAACAGCCAGCTTGCAACAGGCAGGACCCTTTACAGTGTAACTCTATAAGCAACCGGCTACTTTAATACCATGCAGGGGGAACCCTGGACATAGATACTCAAAGAGCATTTTAGAAAGATAACAAGACATCATGAGAGAGGGAGTTGCTCTTGGAGAAGAAAAGGGGAGAAATACTGAATCAGGATGGGGAAAGGAAAAGCAAATCAGGTACTCGGTGAAAACACTACACCACCCTGTTTCACAGAATCACAGAATATCAGGAGCTGGAAGAGACCTCGAATGATCATCCAGTCCAATCCCCCTGCCTGAGCAGGATCATCTAGAGTAGATCACACAGGAACGTGTCCAGATTGGTCTGGAATGTCTCCAGAGAAGGAGACTCCACAAACTCTCTGGGCAGCCTGTCCCAGTGATCTGTCACCCTCACAGCGAACAGGTTCTATTAAGATGGAACTTTCTACATTCCAGCTTGGAACCATTTCCCCTTGTCCTATCACTGGCCATCACTGAGAAACAGTCCTATCACTGTTTCCATCATGCTGCGTTCCAAAACTCCCTCAGCCTGGTACGTGTCACAGTGAACGAAACAAGGAGGCAGCAGGTGCTCTGGGAAACAAGCACAAAGATACTGAAAGTGTTTAACTTCCCCCCCAAAGCACTGGAAGCTCAGTGTCATAGTCAATCCATGGGTCTCTGACAAGCTGGTCTTCTCCAACCTTCTCTGCATGCATAGTCCCGATCTCGCCTTCAGCCACAGGCACTTTTCCATGGCTACTACTTGCCTGTAAAGTGATGTGTGCCACTGACAAGACCCAAAGCAGATGGGTGCACAGGCAGAAGCACAAGCATGAACAAAACTGCATATTCAAGAGAGAAACATGTTTTTAAAAGTGTGCTTTACTATCTTCTGGCGTCCTATCAAACATGGGCACAGTCGGTAGGAAATCAGAGAAACTCACTGAAGAGAGCTTAGGGGTTTGCTTAGAAGTAGTCCATGCAACTTAAATTGTACTTCATATACCCAATCTTCAGGTAAAAGGTGGTCTGCAAAACCAGTCCACCATGACTACTTTAGCATGCAGAGTTCAGGGCCTGGATGGCAACAGGGGCTTGTAAATGGATGGTTCAGCTGGTGTGTTTGGTCTTTAAAGATAGAAACACATTGGAAACATTCTGTTTTGATTTGCCACAGTCTGCCTAGAAAGTATACAAACACATCTCCTAAATGCATGTGTACCTCTATCAGTTCACAACATCAATGAAGTTTCAACAAGGAGGTGTACAAATCTTCGGGGAGAAAGAACCTTGACATGCCCTGGAAGTTTCCTGGTCAGGAAAATCAGGTTAAGGCTTTCAAAACTGGGTGTTTGCAGCTAGAAGCAGCCCAACCTCATGGGTGTTATAGTTCCCTGTCTCTTTATTTAATGGGATCCATAGAGTTCACAGCAGCAGCAAACACAGCTTTTGCCTCGGGTGGATGACCCACACTGACCATTTTTACACAGAGCGATGGAGCAGTGCCTCTCCTCACATAAGGCAAGCAACACATCTGCAGGAGGGAGCAACATATTGTTCTGCATTACAACTGTGTATTATGTGTCTCTATCTGCTCTGCTTTCAAGGAAGAAAAGGTTTTCCCAAAATCCTGTCTCAGTAAGAAATGAATCCATAAGCATGAGGAACCAGGCGATGGGACCCACCTTCCCTTCCCCAAAACGGTCCCTGCACACAACTCCTGCAACCCCAACTTCACACTGCACTGTCTTCCCAAAATGAAGAGAACTGAAGGAAATTTCTTTCATGCCTTCCCTAATCCTGTCTCTTGATATGCACAGAGAGAGAGAGAGAGGAGAATGAAAGAGAGAGAACAGCACAGAGAAATGAGATTGTGAGAAACTGGTCTCATTTCCAAGCAGCCCTCCCTCACCGCTAGTAAATATTCAGTGAATGTTGTGACCATTTAATTTCTATCCTCTCTCTCCCCCTCAGTCAATGACTATATAATTTCCAAAGATGTTGAGGAAATATTCCCTGATCAGCTGAAATTTAGAGCAGACAAATGCAAGGTAATGCACATAAAAAGCGGCAGCCTCCTCACGCGCATTGATGGATGTTATCTTAACTCCAACCACTCTGGAAAATTCTTCTGCATCGCTGTAGGCAGCTGAGTGAAAACACCTGCTCGGTACAGAAGGACAAAGAAGTGGCAAAGAAACAAGGCAACAGGGTGGGAGAATGTGTTAATACAGGGAAATGAAAAAAAAACCCCAGTAAAGCCATACGTAAAGCCTTCACAAACACTCAAGCTCAAGTACTTGTTAGCTCATTTCAAAAAGGATAGAGGAGAACAAAACTTATTACAGCCATGGAGAGGTTTCCATGTGAAGAAGAGTTTAAAAGATTGCAACTATTAAGTTTAGAGAGAACTCAAGTCAGGACTGGTATGATAAAGAGTATGTAAAATAAGATGTGCTCTAAGGCAGGTCCCAGAAACATGCCTACCTCCCTTTTTCTTACTGCTTTCTTAAACAGAGACCCAGTTGTTTAATGGAAAACAAATTTAAGGGACAGTACATTTAAAAATAATGCTTAATGCCTTGATGAGGCAAAGGTCTCAAGAGCTTTGGAAAAAAAAAACCAACCATGTTCACAGCTGAAGAGATTTACAGATTTGCTACGAGTTTGTCTGGGTTATCAGTCCTCCCGCTCCAGCCAAAAGGTTACTCTGGTAACCAGGTGTGTGTGGGGGGAATTCCTCCTCAGAAACCTCATTATATCCTCTCTCACAACTCCTAAAGCACCTATACAAGCTTCCTTCCAAAAATCCATGGAATCTACCCAGTTCCTTCTGAAATCCAGCTCAGCATGGGCTCTACGGATGAGGAGGCTGGCTAGCAGGGCAGCACAGTGGCGGGGCAGGGGTCAGGTCTCTCTCCCAAGCCTCCATACACCATGGACTTGCTCAGATCACCTCAGCAAGTCCTGTACCCTGGTTCTAGCGGCTGCTGGGGTGGCTGGAAAACCAGGGACCCCAGTCCAACGTTGAGGACAGCCTCCTCCTTTGGTACATCACGCAGCTGCTGCACGGAATGAGCCTGAACGATGCACGTCTCCAGGCTCCCAGGCAGTGTGACAGGCTTCTAATTCAAAGCTGAGATGCATCAGATACGATTCTGGTTTGATTTTCAAACAGGCCTAACTGCTCTCACTTTGACTTTTTCGCTCATGCAAATGAATTAACTCCAGCTATATGCTAATGCAGCTAAGAATACAATTCAGAAATTACAGAAGGCTATTTTGGGGATTTTCTTTTATTCCATGAAAGACCCTTAACTTTCCTTGTCTTTCAAAATAAGCCAAAGCATTCAGACATTGCTGGTACAAACCGCATCCCGCAAGACACAGAAATAAAGAGTAAAACAAGCACCATAATTTAACATTCAAGCGAGGTGGCTCAGCACTGTGAAGCCCCCAGGTCTTGTTGCAAAGGGACAGAAGTTTAGAATGGACTCCTCTTTCCAGAGAGGGAAAGGAACCCCCTGCCAGCTTCTTGGTTTGGTTTTGTTTTTTAAAGTTATAGTCTTGTGGTTTGTGAAATTACAAGAAGAATGTATAAATGGAGGTGCTTGGCCTAAGGAATTTCTCCTGACACAAAGCAGTCCAAAACACTACAATGCTGGCTTGTTTGTTTGCTTTTAGCAAGCTGATCACTTCGTACCACAGATCTGATCTCTCCCCTGCCCTATTACCCACTGCCGTAGTTGGCCAGTTCTCCTCTGCCTGACTTCGGCACCCGGAGGCCTGAGTTGATCACAGTAATGTGGGAGGGTCTCATCCTGCACAGTGCCCAGCACAGCCAGAATCTGGGGTTCACAGTGACCATTCCACAGCAGTCAGGGCTACAATGGCCAAGCTGAGCACATCGCAGTACTGCCCTTCTAGCTGGCATCTTATGGTCAACCAACACCACCTCTTCCCCCGCCTCGCCACGTTTCAGAGAGGGGTTCAGAAAGCTGTGGAAAGAAGCCAATTCCCCCTGGGCAGAAAGGCAGCTATCCCTATAACAAGGGCAACAGATTTGGGTTCTCTGCTTCCAGTGCCCAAGCACATACAAGGAAGGAAAACTCATCTGGGCCCTGTGTGACATTTGCACCCAAGCTGCCTCCCCGTGCACGCTGGCACAACAGTATGGCTACAGTCCAGAGGGAACCCTGAAAGGATTACCAGCAGGTTGTCTGAGGAAACAGAGGGGTGACACTGCCGACCAACACATCCCAAATTCTCTTTGAAACCCTAAGACCACGCTGTGGGGACATAAGCTTGTTACTCTGGGCATAGGCAGTGACATGAACCTCAAGCTCCGCGCCTCCAGCCTGGCAAAATTCCTCCCCGTGTGCCTGCAGTCCCTTGGGTTTTTTTCTCCCCTTTGTGCTGGGAGTGAGAGTGCTCATTGTTCTCCTGGATTTACATACCAGAAAAAAAAAAAAAAAATCACACGTGCCCTTCTCTTTTCCCTCCCTCCCTCTCGCTCGCATGTGCACTCACACAGTGGCCATCCCCTCCTCCTTTACATTTATCCCAGGCGGTTGCTCCAAGCCCAGGGAGAGCATCTGCACTGCCAGCCACACCTGCTCCTTCACCAGGCTCCAGCGTGACTCACGGCAAAGAAAGTTGCAGTTCGGGGGAAAGGGAGGTGGAGAGATGAGTGGAAAATATCTGGCAAAGCAACGGGATTAAGGCGAGCAGCACCGTGTAAATCACGACAGCGCGGGTGTCGTCTCGCTGCTCACACCAGCTAAAAGCAATAAACCACAGCATAAACAAGATACCTCCCCCAGCACTACTTAGGTTACGACAGGAACTGACTGATGCCGGGGCTGCGTCGGGAATCGCATTACTTTAATGCAGAGTTGCAAAATTTTACTCATCCACTCAAGGCAAGTCATGTTTTGATGGACATGTGAAATAAATAGATTTTTCATTATAAGTGTCCTACTAAAAGGCTGACAAATAAATCATCCTGCAGTGGTATTATCTCCCATAGTAGTTTTGGTACACTGAATGCCAGGAATATATAACAGGTAGTTAAAGACATTTGTTCATATTCATGTAGAATTGCCTTTTTGCATAACAATAGAAGTCCAAGTTTTGTCTCAGCCACACTGGTGTAAATTCCATTTAAAACTACTGATGTTTCCCATTTAGGAAGAGCAAGCTTATTCCAAGGGCGTGCAATGGGATAGCATCAGTTGACCCACCAAGCTTTCTTAAATACGCCCTGATTTGCTCTTCTGATGATCTGCTCTTCTGCCAGAAATAAAACAGGAAAAGAAAAAGAAGAAAAAAAGGAACCCCTATCAAAGGAAACCAAGAGGCTGTGTTCTTGCTTCTCTGCTTTCTAGGTGCATTTGGAATTCACAGGGTTCGCCATACGATACCGTTCATCAGGAACTTTAAGAGGTGAGCTCACGATTTACATAAAACAAATTTCTCATTTCCAGCAAAAATCCATCCTAATGATGGAATTTCTTTCCTGGTCATGCTGTAAAACAAAAATATTTCTGAAAGGTTCCTCAACTCTCTGTGCTTTCCTGTTTATAGACAGATAAAACTTTCGGAGCTGAGGCAGGGTAAATTACTGCTTCACAGAGCCATGACTGTCCTCTGCCCCCAGTTATGGGCATTAATATCAGATGTAGTCCAACTCCAAAGGCCTACAGGCTTTTAGGATCTGAAATGCAGTTTTTCATTTAGGAAAGAAAATCCACAGGTCCTAGCTAGGCACCAAAGCAGGTTTTTTTGTTTTGCCTAGTTCTGTTTAGGGAGCAGGGTGGGCACTCAGATGACAGGAGCGAAGAACTCCCCGAACTGGAGCTGTGGATTTTCTTTCCTAAATGAAAAACTGCATTTCACATCCTAAAGAAGAGTGTTTTACCCAGCTTCTTCAGAGAAGAGAGAGCACAACGAGGATTTAAGCACCAAACAAGCACAGTCTCTCCATCGCTAGCGGCGCAGAGAAGAGAATGCAGACAGCAAAGCTACAGCGTGCGGTAGGTTCCCTCCAGCCCGAGCCGCACTCTCACACAGCAGCATCTGCCAGCAGAGCTAGTGCAGGCACCGCCAAGGACTATTTTAGAAGCACAGCTCACAGAACATTCCCTCAACCCAAGACACAAGCCCTGGAAAAGGGCTTCCTGGCTGGCACCACTACCCGCGCGTTCCGGCTTTCACGGCATCGCTCGGAGCCGTGCCCCGGACTGAAGCGCCATGCCAGCGGGACCGCGGCCTGCACATCTCCAAGGCTGCCACCGCAACCGTGAACCCACGGCCACCTTCCACCCCTGCGCCGCTCGGCAAGGACAGCCCCGGTCGGCGGGAAGCCCTCGGCACCCCAGCTTGATTTGCCGCCAGTTCCCTTGGCCAGCCCGCGCAGCCAGATTTAACCTGCTTTTACTGCGTGCTCGGAAGAGGAGCAGAAATAAGACTGGGCTGCTCTGCCTTCATTTCAAGAGCACAGTGTCACACTCCGAACTTCAGAAAAACTCCCCTGGGACTGTTCAGACTAGAGGAAAAATGCTGTTTGCAGTGAATTGCCTTAACTCGATTGATTATCCCGCTTTAGTGCCAATACAGACGCGGATTAGCCCCTCTCACACAATACCAGCAGGCCAAGTAAACGTTACAGACCGACACGCCGTTGCCAGTGTGGCTTTACTACCCAGGCCTTGAACGAGCCCAAGATAAAAGCAACTCTATTTTGTTACTAGACTCAAGCCAAAAGCTATTTGTAGGCACATAAACTGTCTTTAATGTCACCATTTATTGCCCATTTACATGTATCGTACAAACATCCAGCCTCCTACGTGGGTGCCAAGATACAGGTTTCAATGCTTCACTGCAGCGTGTTAAAAACATCCTTCTCTTTCCCAACCCCATCTTCTCTTGGTTTGAGGAAGGTGGTGACTGTGGGGACTCACGTGCTAATTTGAGTTACACACCAAGACAGTCCTTGCAAAACTCCACATTGCTTTAATTTCCTACAGTTTTAGCTGGAATTACTTTGCACAAAGTCAACCCATCATTTAAACTGTTAATTTCTTGGAAAACCTTGTTATGTATGGACCCAGACAAAAAAAAAGTCAGCAGTCATAATCCCAAACTGAACAGCTATTACTTCTGGGAAGGAAAACCTAAATGAAATACAAAGGTAAAGATGCTTCTACAGAAACAGAAAAGCTCTGACAGGGCTGAAGCTGGCAAGCTGGGGGTGCAGCCAGCCCAGTGAAGGCAGGTGCACAACCTGAGGAGGTGCAGGGCCAGGAGGAGCCAGACCATGTTGGAGAGGGCTGCAGACAGGGGAGCCCTGTGCCTGGGTGCATGCAAGGCTGCCGGAGGGCCTGCTGGGATCACTTCCACTAATGATGGGGCTCTTGGACCTTTCCCCAGCCAGCACTAGCTGCCTGCCCTGGCAGAGGCAGAAGCTTGCTGAGCAGATAAATGACTAATGATCCGCATATCCGTCTCTCCTCCCTCCCCCACTACATACAGGGTAATTCTGGCTGCACTGCTCCCTTCTGAGACAGTGCTCATGCATGCACACCACTAAGAAAGGAAAACCCAGTGCTTTTGTGAAGGTGCTCCATGCCTGGGTTTGCTCTGTCCCTCTGATCTCTGTTCTCGCAAAGATCACAGCCGCAACAGAAAATATATGGTGATTTTTAGCTGTTCAGCAGGATTGTTCTGCCAGGGCTGGCAGCAAATAAATTAGAAGAGGGTGAAGGAATGAAGAAAGCCTTTCTCTCCCTCAGAGCCCTGCAGCTGAAGCAAAGGAAGAAAAACTGCTTAAAGCTTCGGTCTTCCTCCTCTCTCCGAATACCCACCCTTCCTTTAGCTGCAGTTCACGAGACGGGACGCTCGTGTCCTAGTAATGAAGGTCACACACATGCCTTCAACAGCAAGTGCTGGCCCAGGAACCCATAGGGACTTCAGTGACACGTGCTCCCAACAGCCTTTTAAGCAACAAGCCTGTTCCTTGTGAAAAATTTCAGCCAGTGAGGAAACCAGCACTGCTGGACCTGTGCTCACGCAGTCATGCTGCTCTGATGCTAACTGTAAAGCCAAGGCCATGGAAGGGTTACAAGCCTGCAATCCCACCCAAGAGAAGTTCAGTTGCAGTTGGCACCGATGCTGTAAGTCAGTACTGGGGCCTCTGACCCTAGGAAAACACAGAAGGTTGGAAGAACTGTGTACAAGTCACTCAGAAATCCTATAAGATCGATACAGTTTTCGTTGGGTGCCATGAACCATCCTGAATTGCTCAGGGGCCAGATCAAGTCATCAACACTGGGCAGACACTGAGGTGGTGCAGTGCCTAGTGCCATCCAAAGGAGCTGCAATGCTTATTAAGTTCAGGAAACCACAGAAAAACAGCAGGCTTCTCCGAAACTGCTGGTGCCTAAAGAATATTCTCCATCTCTGTTATATGTGGACTGAGAATATGTGCATGCTTGTGCACATGAGATGTTTCAGAGAGACTTTACAGAAAGTTGCCTAGTGTTTTTTCTTCAATAAAAAGCTCAAGAAAACAATAATCATCCATTCAAATGCATCTGAAGCCAAAACCAGGTCACTTTTCAGAGGATCTGCTCCTCAGCCAGCTCTCACAGACGCCAAGGCCAACACACATGAGAATCAGGGCCAACACAGAGCAAAGGCAGGAGACATAGGGCGGTCTGCCTTGTGTCACCAAAGCCTCACACTGGACAGAAGTGACTGGAATAACCTTGGCCTTTGGGTACTCTTTGCCCTGGCACTTGAAGTACTAAGCCCAACTCATTTCCACTGTTGGCTTTATTTAGAAACCACACTGCTCACCGCTGAAAGAGGAACCTCAGCTTCATGCCCACACTGAGTTGAGTTCTCTCGTGTTATTTAAAGACAAAATGTACAAACCAGTGGCTCAGCTGGATGTCAAGTGACAAAACCGAGTTCCTGGGGTTTTTAATTTTTTTTTAAATAGGCAATAGGCATCTGCAGGGCCTTCCTGAGTGCACTGAGATGCACACAAGCGCCTCACCAGCCAAGCCCAGTTCCTTCTCTTGCCTTCCTCTCACAGGCAACCTCCCCAGTGTTGGTGGAATTATTTGTTCAACTGCAGGGAACACACTTTGATAACAAACATGTCCTTCAGCACAAAAAAACCCCACCCCAAAACCCTGTAAACTAAAAAAACACGACCTGGAGGGCTGGTAAGAAATACTCCCTCTCGTTACAAGGCTCCATCACACCAGGAAACACAATGTGTCGACACGAAGATGTCTGCCTCTGACCCAGAGGTGTTTTCCAAGGCTAACACTACCCCAATTCCCATGTGGATCAGGATCATTCCTGAGTGATTCCTCAGTTTGGGAGCATCTGATACATTTGCAGGTTCTTTCCTGCTCAGGACAGCAAGCTCACCACCTAGTTAAACACAGGCTGTGCAGAGGCAGAGAACTGACCAGATTGTAACAAGAGAGTTACTTCTCTCATCTTTAAGAAGTGACCTTGAACAAGGTCAAAAATATTGGAAGCACAGTGAAAAAAACCCTCACTGCTGATGCCCCTGTGGTGCCAGTCCTGCGAATCAAGGACTCCAGTGTTCACCGCTGTCATTTCCGTAGCCGGTTATGAATGCAGAAAAACCCAACTTATAAATAAAAAAAAAAAAGCCTGAAGATGCCTCAGCAAGCCTCGAGCCTCCAAACAGTTCTAACAATTAAATGCTACCCTAACTTAAAAGGCTGGAACTGGCAACTGGTTATTTAACTTTAATCTTTAAGCTCTGCTTTAACAAAAATGGCTTTTACGTGTGAAAAATCAGGGACTCCGTGCAAGTCAAACACTTGTTAGGAGATCTCACCGCCCTCCGCTGCAGTGCTGAAAAAAAATGCATTAGCAGAGATATAGGTTGGCTTCCTCCCCCTTTTCTGCTCATTACCATCAGTTTTGAGAACTGATTAGCTGTGGTTGTTATTCATTAGTCACATCTCTAAAATCTGAATTATAAACACCTCTGTGAGGTCTTATTCTAATCAACCTATTTTGAGTCTCGCAATTAATACTCACACCAGAAAAATAATTGAACGGTGTACATTTAAAGACCACCCCCCTTTCTCCCCACAAAAATCCAGGCTCAGATTTGCATGAGAAGGAGGACTAAAATAAGATCTCCAGACTCCTCTGTCCCCGCTGTACATCCTTCTCCCGCGCACGCCGCAGCCAGTTTGGGCGGTTAACGCAGGTGACACAACGGGTACACGGTAAATACAAAGCAGCCACCGGTGATGCTCCTGCTGGGGTCAGATGCTACACAGCTGATAGATCTCAGGAGGACAAGAACACACAGGCATGACAGATTAAGTGACTGCCATTGGCTGCGTGCTTGCTCCGAGTACTCGGCTATGGACACTAATCAATTACTTGGGGCTACTAATGACACTGATCAAATGCACTTAGCACTCGGCAGCTGGAGGGCTACCACCCTGACACCGGGAAAACACACAGGGTACCCGCCAGCAAGATGAAATAAGAGGCTGCTAGCAGCAAAATCCTCAAAGTCAACAAGAAAAACAGCTTACTCTTCCTTTGCCCTCCCCCGCTCTGCCTGAAATTATTAACAAAAATAAAATATTTGCTTAGGAGTAAGCACAATCCTTCCTGTAAGAAGGTACAATGTAGGGGTGCTGCAGCTGCCTGTGGATGGTTGGGGCCCACAGTTCACATGGAGGGAACCCCAGGCTGCTGGAGAATGACTTCTCACAGGAACCAAGAGGTGTATTATCACCACACATACAGGCTTCAAGGTCTGCATAACGTGCCACCTGGCTCCTGACATTACTTCCCAAGCCTGACCTGTCACCAGGATGATGTGCCTTCCTCAGCAGTACCATCAGCTCAAGATGTTGGTCCCTTTCCAGCTTTTACAGACAGAGAAAGTAAAAAATTAAAATTGCCACTGTTGTCACAAAGTGCTGGAGCAGGGCAAATACTTCTTAGATTGTCTCAGGTACCCTAAACCACAACTCCCTCGTTTAAGGGTTGGGGTGGTTTGGTTTTTGTATTATGTTTGGTTTTTTTTTTTTAATAACTAAGGGCTTGTTCATGCAGAAAAAAAAAAAAACCATCTCCTGATTTAACTGTGCAGGTTATTTATTATCTATTCCAGTACAAAAAAGGGATTCATTGCATGGGGACAGAAGGCAGCGTGGCACATACCTGAGATTATACCCTTCCTTTCAGGGGATCGCACCGCTCCCTTTAGGGGTAGAAAGAAGCATTACTCCAACTGGCAGAGGAAATCACTTCTCTAATTGGTAAGAAGAGCGGTAAATTAGACCAGACCTAATGTCCTGACTAGTTCTTTGCTCTCAACCCCCAGAATGTGGGTTCTGGGTAACTGAAACCAACTTCTCATCCCTTGGGAATGACCTTTCCTTCTGCTGTGCGGCAGACAGTCCCCCAGCGGCACTGCGACCAACCACAGGGATCACTCAGCAAGATGGAACATACTCAAAAATGACTTTACAAGCACACTGCATTTAATCAACACAAGAAAAAGAAATTTTGAAGGCACCACCAAGCAGAACTGTCTGAAGAGAATCTGCAAGAGTTAGTCCTGTCCATTACCTGGCAGCCCTTCCTCCAAATGCAGGAAATGAACAGCAGAAAACATCTCACTTCTCAGAAGAGATTAAACCAGCAAATGAACATAGAGCAGATCTGTAGCACCCAGTTGTTTTTTAAAAACCTCGTGCCAAGATTACTGCTCATCTGCTCTGGGGTTACCTCACCAGCAAGCATCGGACATGAGGTAATGTATGAAACACCTGCTTGAGCAGCAGGGGGGAGTTTCAACAGGTAGGACGCAGTAACTATTTGGATTTTTAGCTAAAATCTGCTCATTGTGTAGAATGAAAAGAAGAATCCTCACCACAATGCACAATGAGGATTCGTTAAACTGTTAAGAAAGGAGCTTGCGCTAAGAGCCCCGCTTAGTAAGTAATTATTTATTACTGAAAGAGCTGGCTCTAAGTATGCCAGCAGTGATGGTTAATCCCTTCTTTTCCTGCCTTGTTCCCACAGAAAGTGTCACAGGAATCCCTAACTGCCCGTTTTCAAGAGGTTTTCTAGGGCTGAACACACCCCAGAAGGACTAGAGCTTCTCATATCTCCAGACCTTCCAGAAGCACAGACAGGGGCTGCTCGTGACAAAGTGAGGCTGCTGGGGCAAACACACCTTGGACTGCACAGAACAACCTTGTGCAGCATCAGGTCCAACACAGGTACCTATAACTCAAACCACTGAGCTACACCTCCTTGCCCATCACTGCCTGCAGTCGTGTCAGCCAACCTAAAAATTGCATGCAAAGGGGAAGTTCTCTTGCTGTCTTCAGTGAGTACAGGAAATTCCAAATAGGTACCAGGAGAAAGATCTTCAGTGTGAATGGAGTCAAACACTGGAGCTGGCCACCCAGAGAAACCAGAGGTTCTCCATCCTTGGAGATATTGAAAGTTCAACTGAACACAGTCCTCAGCAACCTGAAGCAGATGACCCTGCTCTGTGCTGGGCTAGATGACCTCTAGAGCTTCAACTGCATTATCTTTATTCCACAATGCTGTTTTTCAAGGGAGGACCTACGTAGCTCTAGGGATTTCTTCTCTGCTTTTGCTGTTTAGGCTTGGAATACAGCAGAATAGAAGAACACTGGAAGGTGAGGATGGAGAAACAGGCACTCATTGATGTCCAATAATTATTTCAGCTGTGAATACTGAAGGTCACAGCTCTCCCTTCTCTGTACTATCTGTGCAGTGTATCCCCATACATCTCTATGGTTTACAAGCACTTCCACAACAAGCACTAGCTTGTTGCCAGCTCAAAGCATGTAAGTTGGGTGCTTTTTGCTAGCATGAAATGTGCTCCAACATATGCTGCTAAACCACACATTCAAGGAAAAGAAAAAACAAGCCACCATCAACCCCCCCCCCAACCACCCTCCACTCAAACTGCATTAAAAGGCAAAAAACAGAGAAGAGAAACCTGTATCCCTATCCATTAAACCAACCTGTCCATTAAACCAGTGAGGTTTGTTGGCCATGAACTTCTGAGAGCACACCAGAAGTAGCTACTTTAGTGCAACCTGCTAATGCCACGCATTATTCTTGTTCTTACAGTCTGTTCCATCTAGGGGCTGCTTTGAGGCACTTACTACTAACTTGTTATTGCTATTATACAACTCAAGTCTCAAAACCCACAACAAGCTCATTTGTTCCCGTAACACACGCAGGCTACTCGTTCTCCTGGCCCCTCTGCATACCCAGTTAAGATACGGCATCAGATACATCAGCGTTTTCCCCACAGTAGTAGGCAGTCAGTACCTAAGGTGCATACACAAGCACTTGAAACGCCACAGAGAGATTATCCTTGATAAACTGGTGTGTTTGAGCAAACATTTCAGAAATAAAATAATTCCTATCATTTGAGCCCTCCAGAATACTTAATTCACCGTGTCGTTCCAATCCTCCCCTCCCCTCATTCACCTGAACGCTCTCACGCCGCTCTCAGTCACGTGCCTCCCTCACCTTTCTCTGGGACTAGAAAACTAGTTTTGCATATTGCAACGTTGTTTATTTCCATGGATGCCTCTGGGTTCCTTTGACGGCTTTATCTTACTGATGAGGATAAATGTTCCTTCAAAAGCTACTGCCAGACCGCCCTCATTCTCAGATGTCAGAGGATGCGGTCGGCAGAATCTGTCAAAAATAACTCACATGGTCTGAAGGACCTGAAAATTACAATTGATAGTTTTGAAAATACAACTGATACACAGTAGCTTTGGGTAGGTCCCACTTTACCACCAGCACCCAATCCCTTCCTGCCTTTTCACTTCTCCTGGTCGCCATGGGAATTATTCATTTGAAAAGCAAATTAGAAAGAAGCGGTGATACCACTTTGGTGTTTCTGAAGATCAGACTGCTTTTTCTCCTCAGATTCTGCAGGTAATCACACCTAGGAACTTTTTAAAGCATAAAGGACACGAACAAAAGGAAGTTAATTTAAATTTAAGCCAGAATCCTGTAATGATTTGGGGCTCCTATAGCCACTGCCTTTGCTGCCATCCAGATCTGACACTGGGAGCTGATGTTTGTTTGTCAAAGCTAAACACAGGACGTGCTGGCTGGGAAGGATCAGCAGAGCCCATGGGACCAATCCCATGAGTGCTAACAGCTGCAGCGTGCATCCCTCCAGCCAGGGAAGTGGCCTCAGGAAGCTTTCAGAGCAGCTTCAGATTTGCCTTCTCCAGGGTCCCAGACAGCACACGAGGGAGCAGGGGAGCTGACTGCTTCCAAAGACATTGGCATCAGGTTTGAACTTCAAATGGGTACTTACAGAAAGGAATATGGTTCTTCCTAATCCTACTACAAATATCCGAGAGAAACCCCAGTGTGACTGTGAGCTCTCTAGGAAGCAGATCCTTCACCAATGCTCCAGAAGCACATTGATTTCATGGTTTAGTGCCAGCCAATGGTGGCAGGGAAGTGGCAGCAGCAGTGTACTGTGATGGGGTGCGCTGCTCTGGCAAGAGCCATCCAGCAAAAACATAAGTTCATTTAAAATGAAAAAAAAAAAGAGAAGGATGAGGCTGTGGGTCAGAGTTTATGCAGATGAGTACGAGCTGCTCAGCCCACTAAACCCCCGTGTGGATGCTCCTGCATGCCCACACACAACGCGCCGTAACTAAGCCTTGCTGCAACACTTTATCTTCGCAAGTGAGAAGATCAAGTGGCTACAGCACTTGAGAATTATCCTCCCTGGAAAGGAGGCACTGGATAAATACAACACTCATACCAAACCCGAGCTGCTGTGAACCACACACGGGCTGACAGCTATACATTTAGCTTGCACGTTCTCCCGAGACAGCCTCACTAACCTTTTTTAAGAGGAATTAAACTAGTGATTCAAAACACCTTTTTGTAGGCTGTTCTCTGTGGGGGTGATGGATTACTGGGACAGGCTGCCCAGAGAGGTTGTGGAGTCTCCTTCTCTGGAGACATTCCAGACCAATCAGGACATGTTCCTGTGTGATCTACTCTAGATGATCCTGCTTGGGCAGTGGGGTTGGACTGGATGGTCTTTTGAGGTCTCTTCCAGCTCCTGATATTCCTGTGATTCTGTGACTGTGAGAAGCAAGGCAAATACTGCAGATACCTTCCCACCATCAGCCAGTGGCTCAGGCACCCTTGGGCTTGACAAAGGCCTCCAGACCATCACAGCTCAACACAGTCCTACCTTCCAAGAATCCACAGACTTCTCTTTGGATCAAATTGACTTTCACCTCTTACTGCAGCCTATGGTGAAGTTTCACAGCTCCGTTTCCTGCCCTGCTTCTCACTTCCACCAACTGCCTGGGATTGCCTTTCGTGCCCATTTGTGATTGTAGCCCAACTCGCTCAGCTTACACTTACCCCAGCTGAACAGGGCCCAGCTCTTTGCAGTATTCTGCCAACAGAGATCTCCAGGCAGCAGTGTTTGCACCTCTGAGGCCCCCACTCTGCATTTTAATTGTGATTTTTACCATATATTCATACAGAGAGCACGAGTGTTCTTGTGAGCATTTGTGCCTGCAGTTCTAGCATTAACTGCGTGGCGTTTCGGACCTGGAGACAAAAACTTCTTGGCATTTAAAATGTATGGCCTTCACTGAGGCTCATCTCAAAGGGAGCAGAAAGCTACCTGCAGTGATGTACACCCTGCCAGAGCACACAGCCTTCTCCCATTCCCAACAAGCAGAAACACCAAAGCAATCAAAACCTGAAATTAAGCAGCTATTTTTCTTCCTACACGGCCAGCAGCGCTTTGAGGCGTGTTTCAAAGATAAGGCCAGAATTCCTGAACCACCCACTGGCCTGCTCAGGAGCAGCAGGACAGCCCAGCAGCTCAGACCCACACACAGGGGCCCTCCAGGGCAGCCTCTGCCACTTCATCAAGCAGCATCTGCACGTGTCACTATGAGATGGGACCAGCCATGGTCCAAATCAGTTCCCAGCTTGGTTCCTCTGAGGTGTTGCCCAAGTCATTGGTCTGACTGGATGCTCTACCCGTCTCACCGCAGCAGGTCTAGCTCAGAGAGCACAGACAGTACATGGGTACATCTGCCTGACTGTGTTTCCCAAGTGATCTGTCAGAGTCAGAAACATGAAGCTCTCCTTGCAAACGAGCAATTACTGTTTGCTACCAGGGATACCTTGAGACTTTTGTCTGCGGTGGGTTACTTGGCACGGCTGTGACTTGAGAGGTATTTTTCAAGAGAGGCCATTTTGGGACGCAGCCAGATCTTCACAAGGTCCTGTAATTTCAATAATGAAATTAAACCCAGAATTTAGCACTTGTAGGACCGAAGAAAATGAAACATGTGGCTAAGTAGTGCCTGAAAACATTTTTTTTTTATTTACAACATCTCTCAATCTGCTAAATAAAAACCACACCAAGAATGCAAATCCTAAAACTAGCTTCTCGATAAGGCAGCAGGCATATTAAATATTAACTGTTCTAGAAAAATTACCTGAACAGGCTGCTCTCTCCCTTGGATCTAGTTTCTGCTGTGCTTAGTGGATCTGGGCTGGTCTATTTAAACAAGCTGGTATCCAAAACGATTCTTTTAGCAAAATCAGTAAAAAATAAGCAGCCACTGAAGTACTAAACAGTGAGAACACTAAGACAAAACTAAGGTCTTTTGAGAGATAAGGGAACACATGCTGGTAAGGGCCCTGTTTCCATTGGGAAAGGGAAAGGAAAATACAAAACAAAACAAAAAAAAAAACCAAACCAAAAAAAAAAGAAAAAAAAAGGAAGAAGCCCATTCCTGCCTTATATGCTTCTGAAAAAAACCTTCCCTTGAACTGCATACAATAAAGACCACATCTTACAGAGAGAACTCTTTGTGCATGGGGTCTATAAGAGGTACTGATACTATCTATGCCAGCTCAGTTGGACACACAGCCAAAGCTCCAAAGCTGAGGCTCCCAGGAATTCGGAACACATCTGCCCCCAACTCAGCTTTCACCATCAACCATAGCCCAAACATCCATGCCAAGAGGCAAAAAATCACTTCTTAATTCCTAAATTCCAACTAATAGGAATTTTAACTACCAATTTGTAATCCCTCGTGTCCCCCCAGTGAAAAGGCATGAGGAATGACAACCAAATCTGCAGCAGACCCTTCTGGAGAAAGAAAAGCCTGGAAGTGGCTGCTGTACAAACACAAATTATATTACTAATGCGATCTGGCAGTTTTACTTGAGTCCCATAGCTGCAGCTTAATCATATCTTTGACACAGCTAAATTGCTAGGATACAATGGGACCTTCAGCTAATAGCATTGCTTCAAAAATAAACAAACTCCTGTTTTTCTAAAGTGATTATGAAGCTCTCCCAATATATTTTACATGAACTGCATCTGTTTAACCACCCTGCTCTGAGGCGACATCGCGGTAACGGGCCCGTTTGGTGCCGTTACGGTGGGAAGGGATCAGACGGTGTTTCGCGCCAGGCCCTCATACTGGTGCTCTCAAACGCTCTCCTGGCTCACGCTGACATTTAACAGAGTGGGAAGATTTTGTTCTTATTTTAACAAGAGACAACAAGATAGAGTAGGTAGCAAAATCACAACGGAGAGTGAGGAAGCAGGGCAGATAGAAAGAAGTCTGTTTAACCACTAAAAGTAGCTTCCAAACTGCTGCGACGCCACAGCAGCTCTTGACCTTCCCGGCTCGGTAGCGCAAAACATGGCGTCCAGTCGTGGCTGGGCTGACATCCCCTCTGGAACCCCCAGATCTGTGATCTGCCCCTTCCTCAAGAGCTCCCCAACCTTCTCCAGTTAAAACCACTTGTGTATAACACCAAACACTTAACTGAGGCTGGCTAATTTCTGACCAAAGTGGCTTCAGGAGAGCTCCTGTGAGCTGTGCCAACACACACTGGTGGGGACATTCGTCACCTGCAAGGGTTAGTGAGAGCTGCGAGCTAAACGCTTCACGACTCATGACAAGCCTCTGAAGATCCCACCCTAGCCCTGAGCTGGCAGGTGATGGATCCGAGTATGGCTCAGCATCTCTTTATTTGCAAAGGGAAAAGTCACTCTGCTATCAAACAGATGGAAAATGTTTAGGAAAGGGAGATTTTGGGTAAGGATGACGTGAACCATCAAGTCTAACCCTCTTCCTCCTTACCATTCCCAAGCTGATACTAGAGAGACCCAGAATTGGGGGTATGAAATGTTAGACAGCATGACCCCATCCTGCTTGGCCCATATTCTCAGTGTACCACACACCCGTGCCATGAAACGAGGCGGTTCTAAGCATTCAGCTTTTTGTCCTGGAAAGTTAAGCAGTGCTTTTTCAGGCCTTGGCTGATACTTCGCTCCTACAGCAACCTTGCCTCCACCACTAAGGCCATGCCACATACCTGAAGCCAAAAGCTCCATTTTAACCCTTTCCTAGAAAGGGACAGTGAAATCTCTGTCTCACTTCTAGGTAGCACACAGATAAAAAGACTTCTAACTGCCCACCCTGCAAAATCAGGCTGGACACAGAGGATGAACTCCTGGCAGCAATCACATCAAGCCAGTCCCATTAGTGACTTAGGGGGATCAGGGCTTTCCACCCTCCAGGTTTATTCAGTTTTGTTTGTTCTTTCTTAAATTATAACCTGTACCAAGAAGACTTGCTATGTCGAAGCAGTAGCTTGGTTGCATCTATGACAGCAAGTTCTGCTTAGTTTCAGGTGATACTTCTATTTGTGAAATTTTAATTGAAAATACTCCTTTATTAAAGGGAGTCAGTCTGATCCAATCAAGGTCAGTATAAGCTGGGAACCTCCTCCCCATTTTTAGTGCCTATTCAGACAGGCATCAGACTTCACACGTGCATCAAAAAGAGCTCATTTCAATGCATTTCAGACAACACAGGTACTTCACAATGGGTTTATGGTTGTGTTCTTTTCTTTATTAACCATAGCACGTAAAGTAAAAGCACAAAGGCAGTTCTCAAAGAGAAAAATCCCAGAATGCTTTGGGAAAAATATCTAAACAACTCTTGTGCTGTTCTCTAATGTGTTACTAAAGACACCATCATCCCTCATCCCTCCAGAAGTGTTCTTAATTAAATAAGAATCTATTAAAAAATACAGTGCCCCTCAGCGTAAACTCCCACCCCCACCCTTCTCTTTCAATTTTAAAAGTGATCTATCTTGCTTTCTCCCTGCCTAGGAGCTCATTAGAAACAGCCCCTTCTGCACGCAGGCATCACCTAGCGCAGGCTCGGAGGGAGACAGACAGAAGAAAGGGAGAGAAAGAAATTAGAAAGTGAATGAAAATAGTAGGCCTGGGAGACAAGAAAGCAACTGGCAAACAAAGAACACCCGGTACTCACAGGGGAACAATGGAGGCTGAGAGACCAGCGCCAGTGCCAGGGGATTAAAACGGGAGCTGTTGCTGAACTTTGCAGCAGAGATGCAGCAGTGGCTCCAACTAAATTCAATTATCACCAGTGACTGAGGTGAATCGGACAGGTCCATCGCTATCGCTTTCTCCAGGCGGCAAGAGGTCGCCATTAAACACACCTTCAGCTTCTAACGGAAGCGCCAAGCAGAGGCGGCATGCCCACCGCATGTGTAGGCCCTGCCTGACGACTGCTAGGTAATGCTCACAGGATCGCTCCCTGTCACCTCCCACTTCTCTACACCCACTTCCAAACACCACCCAGCCCAACTATTAAGAGTTCGAAGTGGCCAAACCAAAAATGGAGAGCGACCACATCACTCTCTCGGAGCTGCAGAGGTGACAAAACCAGCAACCCAGGAGCAGCTGGGTTTTCCACCCATTTTCTGTAGCAGAGCTTTACTTAAGGAATTAACTCATAACAGTTGATATTAAAATCACTTTGGCATCCTGCAAGAACTTCTCTCCTTCAGCCACGGAGCAGTATGGCATTTGTTGACAGCAAGCAGCTCTGAAGAAGCTGCTCCCTTTGCACTCTACGTTATGATATGATAAATGATGAAGGAGCAAGTAGCTCCTCACCCTCCCTGACACCAGAAAGTAAGAGGATGAAGGAGCAGGCATCACAGGAGTCCTGAGATGGAGACAAATTCAAAATGCAGTAAGTCTGCCCACCCTCATGCTCGGAAGGGGCTGACTTCACACCTAAAACCTGCAGCCATTGCTTATAATATCTGCCAAGAGCAACGTGAACTCCAGGATTAACCCGGCACAACATCACGCTCCAGAAACATCTGCCTAAAAGGGGGTTTGCCCTCAAGATTGTCTCCACTTGCCCTGCATTAACTGCAGGGTTATTTGCTCAGGAATGTTTCCCTAGGTTTCCTCCTCCACATGTGATGGATCTGTCCTTCACCTAAACTACAATGGAATTTGCTCCAACCTTAGATTTAACTAAATAAATACCAGACATCTCTCTCCAAGACCAAAGCTTTCCAAAGATGATGCAGTCTTTCCTTCAGGGAGACTCCCAGGAATTTCTTTGCTTATGCATGTAGAAAGAAAGGGATGCAGCCTAACAAAACACCACACTGATCTGGAAAAGAAAAAAAAACCAAAAAAAATTTTCCCTATACCCCCAAAATAAATTATGATCTGTTTGCTTCATCCCTTTTTCTGAAGCTGCAGTCTCACCCCTTGCTGAAACTCCAAGGCATTTTCATCCAATGGCTTTTTTCCAGCACACACTCCTGTGAGAGTTTTGTTCTTGACGCTTGCCAAGCTCAAGCTAGTGAGAGAGGACAGATAGCAAGAGCTGCAAAGCAGGCTGAGGTAAGTGCAGCCACACCGAGTACCAGGCTTGATTGGATTTTTAATAATGCCAGCATATTAAACACAACTGTGACAAGAACAGGCTCTAAGAAGCCAAGGAGGTAGCTACAATCCCATCGTTTGCTGAAGTGGGAGGGTGGGAGAGCACTGATCTCAGTATGTAAAACTGAGGCAGGAGTTTAGAAATCAGACCTGGTATGTTACTGGGAAGCTGCTGGGAAACCACATGGAAAGCCATAGCTTCTTATTCTAAAATTTAAGGAGGTGGCTCTTGGTTTCTAATGCCTCTTCCTGAAAAGTATTTTTAAAATAGTTAAAAACATAACTAAAAAACTCAGATCAGTGCCAGGTGGCACTCAGAGCACAGCGCTACTGGCAGCTGTCTGCTTACAAACCCTCCTGGCAGATACTGTGCCCATGTGCCTGGCTCAGATTGGTGGCCAGGGGAAGGGACCACCCTGCTCACACTGCTCCAGATGCCTGTCCCCAAGGATCTCCTTCCTGGCACTCGGACATACCATTTGCCTTCTGCTTTTGTTTGGTGTCTGTGCTTCCCCCAGGATCTGGGGAATGGTGCACCTTTTGGTTTCTCCACTTCTCCATCCTGGCCCTCTGCTTTCTGTTCTGGGTTCAGAGGTAGCTAAATGGAGCAAACTTATTTGTGATTAACTAATTCAAGCCTAGGCCAAGCAGTTACAAAGCAAGACTCCCTGAAAAAAGAAAAAACTGCAAGTTCAGAAGTTCTGTCAGTAAACACAAGAATTTGTTTAGCCCTTAGTAATGGGGAAGCACAAGGAAAAGGCAAGAATGTCAGGAAGAGTCATGAAAAGCAAGTAACACATACAATTTCACAGATACAAAACACAGTTTCTCTGTTTAAAATGCTGTCCTGTTATTTCATTGACCAACACTTGGGTGCAAAACACATCAGGGCCTTCAGGTCTCAATGGATGCTCCAAGTACTAGAGTCAGAGTAAGGTGTCACACTCTCACACACAGAAATGTTGCCTTTCACATGAGGAAAGGCATGTAACAGTTATTTGAGTAACTGGAATCTGATCACTGCCCCAGAACTGCTCCCTCTCAGAAAGACGCCTGGGCGATTGCGTATCTATCAGCATGAAGGCAACAAAAAGCATCTTGTCCAGGTACAGGACTACCCTGCTCCTAGCCTACCTGTTTGGCAACGAACATAAGCAGCCATATCATGCCCAGGTACCTAAGGAGTGCTCCAGGGTTACTACTGGGAGCCACAGAGAAGGCAAACACAACTGCAGCACCGGTGCTACACATACCCAGCACGGGAGGAACACTCAGGTGGTGACTTGGAGTGCACTAAGTTGAATGTAAATGTGCATCACAGTTACTGAACACCTCCTATTCAAATTACTTGTTTTAATGTTCTAGTGAAGGCCAACTGACAGACATAAAACATTGCCTCTCTTGGTACTCTCCACCTAAATTGTGGCAGTAAATATTTTTAAGAGTAGTGTTGTCAAATCTCGAGTACAGGTGCATCCCTCTGGATTGTACATCATGCTAGCTTGTTATCTACCATTTCATTATGAGCTTCCATAAATAAACTGGGAGCTACCTCTCTCCTGGGTGGGCTATTACAAGAATTTGTTTGTAAAATTTCCTGGCCCCCTAATCTTCCCACGGCAGATGCAACCTCCTCCTTTCTGTGGAGAGCAAACTAAGTCTATATACCTGACCTTTGCACTGGTGAGGATCTGCTCAGAAATTACTGAGACTCTGCTTTCCTCTCCAGAAGAGGAGATAGATCAAAACTGCAAATTTCTGGTTTCTTAATAGAAAGAGAATGGAACCAAACCAACTTCTGAGAGCACCTGAGAAAGGACCAAAGAGCAGTAACTGAGAAACACTCGCCCTGCCGCGCTAAGGCCGCGATTACCGAAGCCTCTTTCCCTTTCCAAGCTCTCCGTTCCTGTGAGTCACAAATGTCTCTGGTGGTGGCTTGCTGACAGTCTCCCATATGCCAGTTGTCTCAAAGCCTCAGCATTTCACAACCCCCAACTCCATCTAGCAGCTATGTTTGCTATGGAAAAAGCTGCAGTTTGCTGAAACACATTTATAATCATTTCTGCTATCCCCGGGCACGCACACGAGAACAGAACACCCTGTTGTACCCAGCAGCTGAAAGAGAGGGGCAGCTCTGTTTTGTGTTTGTGGCATGTGCTGCTGACAAAGGGGATGCTGTTTGCTAATAGACAGAAGATGGATACCGGCCTTTATTTCTCTTTCCTGATTTAACTTCTGTTTTGGAACGTTACCCCTTTGGCTCCCACACACACGCTTTGTCCCGTGGTAAATGGCAGCATGTGCTTACAAACACAGAGGGAGCCTCCTGCTTTTCCCAGGCACCCAAATGGTGATCAGAAAATCGTCCTGTATTGTAAACTGTGGGTCTGAACCTGACGAGTGACACGCAAGCTGCGGAAAGGCGGCGGAGCAGGGTGAGCGAGGGACCCGCTGCGTAGGGCGCGGATAGATTTACTGTTTATTTAATTACTTCTCATGGCTTGTGCTGGCAGAGGAGACTTAGACTGAAACTGCTGCAGGCTTTGAGCGTGCAGGACTCCACAGAGGTGCCAGTGTCCAGGCAGAGACACGAACCCACGTCGCATGGCGGGGACTGGACTGGTTTGTGAAGCTTTCAGTCAGACACTGCCTGCCGCCGACACAGGGGGACAGCCCCACACAGATGCTCAGCCCCACACAGATGCTCAGCCCAGCAGTGCTGCAGAACAGTTCAGCCCCACACACCTCTGCTTCAGAGACAGAGGACAAAAATAGACGCCAGTTTTCAAACTCGCAAACCCAGCTCCTCGTTCTTTTCCTCCAAACCTCTTCCTACACCTTTAGATCTTTCGAAGATGTTTACCCATCTCCCCCCCCACCACCTCCAAGACCTCGCCTGCAGCATAGCAGTATATGGATTTGCCTGGCAACCTGACATAAATATCCAACCAACCAGCAAATACAGCCAGGCACGCTCTCAGCTGCAATGTTTCTGTGCGCAGCCTTCAGACGAATCGGCGCTGTCCGCCAGACACGGAATTCAATCCTTTTCTTCAGGGCAATTTATAACCACAAGTTTGAGGGGAGAGGTGGGCACTTGCCTACGTCTTTTACGCTGCTGTACACGACATCCAGAGCTCTGCTATAGGTGTCTCTCTCCATCCCTGTTCAGTAAGCAGGAAGCAGTGGATCTTCTCACCTCGAGGCCTCACCTCGAGTACTGTGTTCAGTTTTGGGCCCCTCACTTCAAGAAGGACGTTGAGGTGCTGGAGCGTGTCCAGAGAAGGGCAACGAGGATGGTGAAGGGTCTGGAGAACAGGCCCTACGAGGAGGCTGAGGGAGCTGGGGGGGTTTAGTTTGGAGAAGAGGAGACTGAGGGGAGACCTTATTGCTCTCTACAACTACCTGAAAGGAGGTTGCAGTGAGGTGGGGGTTGGTCTCTTCTCCCCAGTAACAGGTGACAGAACTTGAGGAAATGGCCTCAAGTTGCGCCAGGGAAAATTTAGGTTGGATATTAGGAAGAACTTCTTCACTGAGAGAGTCCTCAAGCATTGGAACAGGCTGCCCAGGGAGGGGGTTGAGTCCCCATCTCTTGGGGTGTTTAACAGACGGGGAGATGCGGTGCTTGAGGACATGGTCTAAGGGTAGACTTGGTGGCGGTAGGTTAATGGTTGGACTGGATGATCTTAGGGGTCATTTCCAGCCTTAACAATTCTATGATTCTGTGATTCTATGATTCTCTGCTCGTTGTGAAACTGGGAGAAGAACTCCACTGGGATGAGGCAAAACAAAGCAGAGGGCAAGGTGGGGTGTGGACAAGTGAAGATGCACTGGAAAACCTACAGGACTGAACTATGTCTGACTGGCTCAGGCTGAGATGCTGTGGGTGACCAGCACCTCAGCTCTACTCAGTAAAACCCTCCCTGCAAGACCTGAGCTGTGCCCAGTGCTGAGGGCACCCCCAAGGAATGGGCAGAGAATCTCACACTCAACGGGGACATTTCAGCAGCAGCACATCACAAAAGGGATTGGCATGGGGTAGGAAGCTGCACAAAACAGCATGGGCAACCTTCTTTAAGGTTTTGTCTAGGCCCCAAGAGAAAAGCAGATGACTGCCTGCCCTGAGCTAGTGGCTGGTGGCCTTTTGTGGCAGGTCCAGCAGGTAACAGGAGCTACACCCCATGCAGAGCGCGGTGCTGCATCCAGCACTGAGGACATATAATAAGCCTTTAAGAGGTCAGCACATCCTCTGGACTTCATTCCAGCACATTTGAGATATGTACACAGCAAGAAACCCCAGCTCCTTTCTTTCAAACATGGAAAAAATAAATTAGACCTGTGTATCAACTATAAGCACAGTTGAAGGGAAAGCGTGACATCAATAGTTTCACTGTAATTAAACTGTTAAGTTCCATACTGCCCCACAAAACAGATTACTTGAGACTGGGAAACAACACACAGGACCAAGTCAAGTCTGACTCCATCCTTATTTGCCACTGTGATTGCAGCAGCTTGCACAAAGGTCTGAGTCCCTGTTCAGCACACAGGAGGGAGTCCATCCTGCTGCTGCTCTTTATATATGTAATAAAGAGCCCAAGAAAGAGACCCCCTGTAAGAGAAGCAGACAAGGAAGGCTGGCACAAGGTGCCATGCTTTGACACATCATAGAAGCCTTTTTTACACTTTGTTTAAAGAGAAAGTGTTGCTAATGCAAATAATTTCCAATAATAATGCTAGGACCTGGTGTGTGTGTGGGATGGAGGTAAATTTAAATGACATACCTCGTAAAAAGGAACAAATGGAGATTAGCAGCTACTGGGCTGTTCCCAGAGTCCCATTCTGCACAGCAGAATGTGCCTTACCCCAGCACAGGATGCTGCTTCCCCAGTTCTCATGCCAACTAGATGGTTCCAAGAGCACACATTGAGAGACAGAAGGACAACTTAAACCTGTTTCTTACAACAGAGAGCAGTACAGAGACTGCAGACTTGGAAACCCAAAGGACAGAGGTAGCTTTGCCTTTCCCTCACTACTTAACTTTGACTCACAGGGTCAGGCCCTGTCATTTGTGGCTGGTACCACATAACACATCTGTCTGGCTGCACATCATCATCATGCACACACTGCAGCAGGTTTAACACACACACACACCCTTTCCAGCCCAAGGGGTTTCCCTATGTTCCTCAGCTGGCACCAAGACAAATTCTCACCCTGAGCTGATGTCCCTGGCTGTGCATACCCCTCAGGTACCCCTTGGGTAAGTCTTTCAGGTACTCAGCTTTGCCTGCTTGTAAAGAGTGAGAGTAAGCTTGTTGGCCACATCAAACACCTTCAATGCTTTGTCTTTCCTCACAGGAAAAGAGGTGAGCAAAACCAGGCTTCAGAAATGTTGGTGAAGCTTCAACAACAGAGGGGGATGCAAAAGCAGAGACCTTACACACCACCCCCATGTCTAGAAGTGGATGAACATAAACAAACCACAGCTTTCAGGGTAAGCCATTTTTCTCTGTCCTCAAGAGCTTTATTTTATACAGTATGTGATCATATACAGCACCAATTCTACCACCTGTGACAGCACGTGCCGAGTATTTGGGAAAAATCAGGTCATGCACCAACTGACATTTGGATTCTGATTTTCATAGCCAAAAGGAATAATACACTTTTTCCTGTTTTTATTTTACTTTCTAAACCAAAAGCTTATGCTGAGAGATCCTGGAACACTCAGGAGAGAGGCTGGTGGCACGGTCAATCGTTCTTCTGAGCGAGAGAGGAAAAGCTGATCCAAACCCACCACGTGCATTCTGCCTTGTGGGTCAGTTGTGGAGAAATCACCCATCAGCCACCCAAAATATACAGCATGTCTTCTGAAACCTGAAACACAAGCTGGTTTGTCTGAATACACTCATTTTACAGCTTCACTGGATAAACTAAATAAATTAATGCTCCAGGCAGTTGCCCAACAATGATAACTGCCAAGACCCCCATAATTAAAATCGTGTTGTGAAACTGGATAAAAGCAAGCCCTGCTTTGGTCAGACCCCACATAAGCATAACACTCCCTGCCAGCCTGCAGAGAGCCACGTGCTGTGCCCAAGCTCAGGGCTTTGCTTTATCTCTGCCAGTTCACAACTACACTGACCTAGGCACGGGCACCATCATGCAACCAAGATGTATCATCTGGGAGCATCTGTATGGGGACATGTGACACAGATAAAAGGAGTGGAGCCAACAAGTCTTAACCCAGACCTCTACGAAGCTATTTCAGAATGTGCTTTAAAAATATTCAGGTAAAAATAATGTTCATTAACACTGTGACAAAGAGAAGCATGTGTATTTTATTCTGCTAATTGTCATAACCCTCTCGGCCCTATGGTCAAAATTTCTTACTCCAGATACCTGAGGAACATGTTGTCATGCAAGCTACTGGCAGTTGGTACCACAGCAGGTACTACTCTGTATTATCTCAGTTACTACTGCAAGGATATAAATATCTGTCTTTTATGTATGTGCCTGATCTCTCTCCCCAGAGACAAACAGAAGAAGGGGCACTTTTTAAAGCATATGCCTGGAATGCAACATTTCTGAAGTGACAGCAGCAGCACTGGCAGCAGGTTACTACTTGGCTAATTGAGCCATTCAGGTTAATGAGCTCCACAATTGTGAGGATCCACTGGAAAAAAAAAATAATCATTTCTTTAACATCGTAAGCACTGAGAGCTTGCTTATCACTCATCCAGGTTTCCAGAAGAATCTTATTTGTATGGAAGAGGAATGAGGAAGACAGAATTGCAGGACTGAAAAGACCCCCCTCCTGCACCCCCATGTAGCCCCACGAAAGCAGGGCTCTCCCAGACACCACCTTTTTGAGATGCCAGACTGGAGCTCCAAAACAAGACCCTTACTGATAGCAAATTGTGCAGACTCTCCAGCTCCTTCCTTCCAGTGGAATAATTAACAATGCTGGCAAGAGCATTATCATAAACTTCAGCATTAACACCCCCACTGCAAAGAACAAAGGCAGTTCACATCCCTCCCTGAGCTCCTGCTGCAGACCCGGTGCCGATTCTGACAAGTTGCTCTGCACCAATTTAGATGCCGTTCACATGTGGAAGATTACACTCCTAACTGGGAGCTGGAGAACACTCTTAAATGCTGCCAGAAAGCACAGAAGACAACTCTTGGAAAACCTGTGAGCCAGCCCAGATTGTCTCCTGATCACACTGTTGATGTAGCTGTATTTATGCAGAAGTCAAACAGATCATTTATAACAAGGCTATAGCATCCGTTACCTCAGAGGATCCCGAAGTGCTGCTCTGCTGAGGCTGGATGACCAGGCACCCTCTCCCCTGCTAGGCCTACAAGTTGGAACAAGCCAGACACCTCCAAAAGTTGGTCCTAAACACTTACATAAAGATTTTTTTTCCACTTCTGTCACAGGGTTGAAGCTCACAACGTGCAACAGACTCTGTGATCTCAAAGGACTTTTCCAACCTGGTGATTTCAGCACCAGACAGAATCTAAGTCCTGGTTGAAAGCAAGGTGGCTGATGCCCACTCTTCACTGGACAGAGGCAACTGGGAGGACCACTTAGAGCTGCCTGTGTTAGCTGATCAACTGGAGCCTGGCTCATCACTTGCTTTGTTTGTAAAGTCTACAAGATGAATATCCAGTGAGGATCTGGGCTGGTTCAGAGGCTCATTTTGACCTACAGCCAACAAGGGCACGTTCCTACTCTTGTCTGGCAGCTATATGGCTTTCACTTGATGGATACAGCATCGTTGATAGAGTCCATCTCCAGGCCATTTTGAGATCTTGAAACACACTCTGCAAGATGTGTCCTACAGCACTGTCAAGACAGCCAATGCAGTGCAGTGTTGCGGCTCAGAAAAGATACACAAGTGGAGTCTCTGGTATTCCTGATCTATGTCCCTGAGAGCAGATGGCAGGTTACTATATGTTTTTAATTTATATACTCCAACACGTCTGAGAACCACGCTAACTCAATCATCAGACTTTTGCATGCATCAAATCTGTACTCTAGGAAAGTGGAAGTTTAAAGGGAAGAATAATGTCTGGAAGGGGCCTTGGGGACGGGACTCTGTTGTTTTTCCTCTCGCTGATCTGCCCCATAGCCAGGACAGTCTGTGGTTGTGGGGCTGGTGCTTGGTTTCTTTCGGGATAGTTGGGCACGGAAGGGGGACAGCTGCTTTGTGCTTGTGATGGATTCTACTGAGAGAGGCTGGATTTCCAGTGGAAAGCCAAGTATATACAACAGCACCAGAGAGGTATGTTTGCCACTGTGCTGAAGCAAGTGATTGAAAAGCCCAATCCAAGGTCCTCCCCTACAGATACACTAAGATCCCAGGGCTGTTAATTTGTTTTGCAAAGCTCTCTTTCAAACAGCTGTCACAAACTCTGCTGGTGTGACAACAGAAGCTGATGTTTCTAGGAGGCAAGTGAGGGTTGGACTGAGTGATCTCTCGAGCTCCTAATATTCTGTGATGCCAAAGTGCAACAACCTTATCCACAAGGTAACAAGACAAAAAGAGATCACCTTGCACTAGGAAAATAGCCCATAAAGAAGCAACTGTGCTTTGAAAATAAACCAAGATTCCAACTAAACCAAACAAGGTCATCCCCTTACCACATCCACCCCTTCCAAATACATCTGGTTGCTCCAGAATACATCAGCCTCCAGGGCCAGCTGTGGCACCAGGGGTTCCCACAATACCTGGCAATTAGCACATATTGCCTCTCTATCAGGCTCTATGCTCTGCTTCAGCGAAGCCAGTCCTCAAGAGTTTAAAAATGTGCCTCATATGGGGAAATAAATAATAAATAAATCCCCCTCCTGGAGAAGAGACCTGTTTTCCACCTGACCTTTGTCAGGGGAAGATGCTGTGCTACATTTGGATGTGAGCAGTAACAATGGATGTGACCTGCTGTGTTTACTCAGTGTTAAGTATTAACAAGGCCGGCGCTGCCTCAGCCCCGGCTGCGTTTCACCAGGCAAGATCTGCCTGAGTAAACGGCTTTACACGAGCACCAGCCAGCCCCTGGGATGGACAACACATCCCAGGAACAGGGAAAAGGGGGCAAGGCTGTTCTCATGCTGCTTAGAGGAACGACCACTGTGTGGTAAAATAAAGCTGGGTAGGGAAGGGGGGTGGAATTCTGTGTTTGTAGAATCACAGAATTGTTAAGGCTGGAAATGACCCCTAAGGTCATCCAGTCCAACCATTAACCTA
>VXBZ01005590.1:56513-75806 GCA_013399135.1 Heliornis fulica | reverse complement strand
CCTCCCTGGTCCTGCTGGCCACACCGTTCCTGATACAAGCCAGGATGCCACTAGCCCTCTTGGACACCTGGGCACACTGCTGGCTCATGTTAGAGAACCCAGCTGTTTGTCAGCCACGGCATGCTTATTTCCATCTTCTGGAAACACAGAAGTTTTCACCTTTTCAAGTGACTTCTGGATTGCTCTCACAAATAAATAACAAATACTTCTCAGCAGGCAAAGAAACAATGGTCCTCAGACCTCAGTCTGGAGGGATTCACCTCTTGAGTTTCTCATACACAGTGGAAATGTAAATTCTGTTATCTGTCTCTGTGGAGAAGGAAAGCCAGTGAAAGTTTATTGCAGCACATTCTCGGGATTCTAAACATACCATATCACATACACAGTGCAATGAGTTTTAGTTTAACTGCTTTGGGAGATTGCTTTAGTGGACACTGAAATTGAATAACCAGCTCTGCTCACGGAATCAAAGAAACTATAACACTACACATAAAAGGTCTGTGATTGTGTTACAGAGGGGCTTGGACATAACCTAGACAAGAGGGATACGATGGATGGCTATTCACCTCCTCCCTGGGGGTTAAAAACAAACTATAAACACCCCCCCTCCCCCAAAAAGCCCAAACAAACCAAACCCAGAGACCCAAACACCCCCCTCCACACACACATACCTCACCACAGGTATGCAGAGGTACCACAGGTACAAGGTGGGCAGTCACACAGCAGCACTGAGGTAGCTTCTCCCTAAAGTGTTGTTGTATCCTTATGGACAGACATCAGCCCCTGGAATTTACATTTTCAGCCTCCTCCCATTTCAAATGCTCTGGTTTCTCCTCCTTTCCTACCTGTGCCCTCTCACTGATAATTGGACCACTGATTGGTCTGTCTGGGTGAGAGATGCATTAGGAAAACAACTCCGCTTGCTCTGAAGCAAGGAGAAGGGGAGATTCTCCACAACTTGAGGAGTCAGTCGTACTTTCCACACTCCCCATGTCTGATCTGAAATGCTGAACTGTCTCCCAACTTCATTTGTTCCACCCCACACAAATGAGCTACCTACCCATTACGAAAACCTGCAGTGACCTCTCTTTCCATCACTTCTTTTTCACCACTGTTTCCAGAAGGCAATTCTGCTTCAATCACACTCTCAGTGATGCCACTGAAAATCATCTTGGCCATTACTTCAGTGAGAGCAGGAAGAGGCTGCAGACACCCAACCCTGGCTTGCCTACACACCTAAGCAATAAGCCTGGAGGTGAAACCAATCAAAAAAAACCCATAAATACCTTACAGAAAACACCACAAATCCTATTTACTCTAGCTTTTTCCTTAGCAGTTTTGCAGTTATTAAGGATAAATATCTTATAGCTTCCTTTTCCTCATAAGACCTACTAATATATATGAAATATTACATTTACTGACTGTCCCGAGACTGCCTCAGTGACTTAGTCCACGGTCAATATAGCGCTAACAGACATCTAAGCTAGTGCTTGGCATCAGCAGGTCCAAGAGGTAAATAGCTCTGCAGTTCAAAGGAAAGCATCTAAGACACTGCCAATATCCAAAAAACATTCCCCACCAATGACAGGGAAGAGCAAAAGTCACATTAGCCAACGCCTTCAAACATGGAAATGCATTGCTGTTTTGTTGCTTGTACTTGGTGTCAGCTTCAGAAGATTCTTCATCCTCCTCACAGACACAACTGGAGAAGCCATTACCACAAAGAGCAGTTGTCACAGACTCCACCTACACCACTAACAGATGTGGCTAAGTGCCTGTTCAGCTCCATTCTGGCCTTCAGTTTAACATCTGGATGCTGTTTGCATTTGCTCAGTTAAGACAAAATCATGTAACAACCTGCCTACACCCAAGAAAATAAAACAGAAGATGCTGGGGGGAGGGGTAGTGTTTCTGTAAGGTGAAAGACCACTAAGGGGCCATGCACTCAGCATTTGATGAGAGCAGAGAAACACTCTTTTGGACAGAAGCCAAATTTTTCAATATCAATACTACAAGTTAAGCTTACCCAAGTACTGGCCATTGCCTGACAGAGGTTAAAAGCAGCAGGAAGTTAGAAACTAAGAGTTTCTTTGATAAGATCTTAACAGATATATAAAAAGAGACAGGCATTAGCTACCCCCAAACCACCAGGAAGACAGTAACCCAGTCTCAGGGGTTATGTGCCCAGCCATCACCTTTGGGCAGCGCTGTGGACAGCCTACAGAACAGCCTCTACAGGCTGTACCACGCGTTCTTCAGCCGGTCTCGACACACCTCTTGGTCCCTGGAGCTGGCAGGCTGGTATCCATCTACCTGATGAAAATCTACTGAGCTTGGGGTTTTCTGATGTCTAGTGAGACCTGAGTGGCAGAACTTCCACATGGAAAATCGTTTGTCTGAAGAGGCTTGTTCACAGGGGAGTCCAGCACTGCTGTACCTCTAGTTTCCCATCCAAGTTCCCTGGATTTCGTTAGTACTCAAGCTTACATGACATATTATCCTTTTGTTCCTCATCTCATGCACCATTTGTCACTATTCACTATCAGGATTTGCTACACCAGTATCACTAATCCACACCACATTGCCCCTTCCACCCCTCTTTCTCCATGGCCTTCATCCCCTTCAGCCAGTTCACCACCAGTGAGGACCCCCTCGCCCAGCTCCACTTCCACCCACCCAGCAGGCAGCACACGTCTTCCCTATCCCCATATGGTTCTGTAATGCTTTTGTACATCTACTCCTTGCAGTCTCTACGTGCTCCTTACACCCACCCAGCAGCAAGGGACAGTGCTCCAGGGCATAAAACCATAAAAGTGTGGTAGAGCATGTCCTGGGAATGCTCTTGGTCAGCAGCAGGAAAGGGTAAATGAGTTTGGTTTTATTTTTAAATAAAAGGCAGCTTCAGAAGCAGAGCCATGTAGGGAAGGGGAAAACTAGAGAAAGAGAGAATGAGAGAACTGCTCATTATTACATTAGCAAACCTAAACTATTTATAAGCACTACATCTATCTATCACTTCAATTATATGTTTCTAAATGAGGCTGAAGCAAGATATCCATAATTATTACTGAAATGCCATTTTTGCATTAGCCCAACAGTTGTGTGCATTCTTCAGAAAAGGCAATAAGCAAACCACCAATTTATTATTTTCTGTAAATTACAGATAAATCAATCTAAATACCTCTTTTGCAATAGATTTGATTTTTAACCCAGAATTCCTATTTCCTTTGAACAGCACGAGTTGCAGACATTTCCCTTCTGATTCCTCTTCTAAGGATCTTTTTCCTCCCCCATTCTGTTTAACCTAAGGATGCTCAGAGGGAGAAGTGACATTAAGGTGGCTTGTTTAACTTGCTTGATAAGACTGTGTTACTCCTCACTCCTCACCCCCCCTTTTCCTTCATCTGTCCTTTTGTGAAGCTCTTCTTACAGTCCCTCAATGCTGTCTGCTCCGCTTGCCTCTGTCACGTTGCCCTTTGCCTCTCGGTTCCTCAGATGTGAGGAACGCCGGAGCGGATGTTTGCAGCCCAGGGATGTGCTTTTTGGACAGAAGCCCAGAGGCTGAGCAGGGGCAGAGGCTGGCTGGTCCCTGCACCTCACCAGCCCTTGAGCTAACCTGGCCATGCCACATGTCTGTGGGCTCACCTCAAGTCAGCAAGTCTGGGGATCTCCCATATCACACTCTGTGCCCCACCTATTCTCCCACAAGCACACCCCTCACACCCAGGTAGTGGCTTTCCTTCTCATTTTCTCACAGCTTTCATCCCAGGCCTCATTTTCCATCTCATCACTGCTAGAAACACTTTTCCATTCCCATAAACGCACCAGGGTGGTTTAGTAGCCACAGGCTTGGTCTTCAGGCCTGATGGAGAAGGCAACGGAGGCTCCCTCATCACCACACAGAATTTCCCCGGCTCTGCTTTTAAAGCTTTAAGCCACATGCAAAGTATAATCTATCCCATGACAGGCTTTCCACCCTCATCCCTTCCAAACTGAAGCGTTACAACACCAGAAGTTGTTCAAAATGGTTGTGCAGAAGCCCCACTGACACCCCCCACTATCATTCCTCCTGCTCTGCTAGCCAGATGTCAGGCAGGAGCCTCCAGTTCAAATGCCCCTCTGGAGGAGCACGGGTGGGTTGGGGTGGTGTTTAGCAATCACCAAACAGTATTTCATTCTCAACACCACTCTTAAGGAATTAACCAGTTCCCAGTCCCAGGATGCCTCTAGAAGGGATGCACCCTGGTAACTAAATGTGGATGACATTCAAGGTGGAGTAGCAAGGTACTGAAACCTAAACATCTGAACACAAACCTGAGGAACCTTCCACATCTGCCAAGAACAGGAATTGTCTTTTACAGAAAAATTAGAATTCAACCCATCCATTGCTGAATGCCCTATTTGGTTACAAGCTTAAGTCCCACCTTCCTTCCCACATCCATCCCTCATTGCCTTCTACTTCAAAAGCAGTCCTGAAGATCTACCTGGGCTTTTTGCTCTGTAGCCAAGACCATGCTGAAATCCTCCTCACTCCACCTTCACTTTCAGGACCTTGTCTGGACTCTAAAGTTGGTTCCACTGCAACCACAAAGACTTTTAACACCTGTCTTGCATCCACTTTGGGCTGTAAATGTTGCTTTAACCCTGTGGAGCCACCAGTGTGTACTGCTAGAGGGATGCCCATCCTACAACCCTCTCCTCACTCTGTATTTGCCTACTCCCATTTGTGGCTGTTCAACAGAACATCTTTCTTCAACTCATGGCAGCACAACATTTCACTTGGTGTCTACTGCAAACTAAGATGCCTGGTCACCTTCTCTGCCTTCGAAGCCATGCTCATGCTCTGCTTTCCTGGCTAGTCATCCCAGCAATCCACCTCTTGCCTACGAGGAAACACACACTACAGTGCAAAACAAGGTATTATTAAAACCAAAGAGAAAGCAAATTAAGGTTGTCCTGTGCTTGCAGAGGTGTTATCTACGCACCTGCGTGGCCTTTGGCTACAGCCGATGCCCCACGCTTTTTGAGTGACTTGGTCATTCAGCTCACCAGCTTTTCAGGCAAGGGCACTTGCCATCTGGGCTTTACTGCAAGAACACAATGCCAACCCTTGAAGCACTACTAAGCTTTCAAAAGCAGAGACCAGGACCCAGACATAATGCTGTTTTCACAGCGTACAGGTCCCCATCCTACAGCCACTGTAACACATCATAAGGTGATGTCGTTACCAGTACGGCTGGAGCCCGGATTTTGGCTTTATTTTCTGGGATCACTTCTGCTTACTGTAGGAAGTGTGGTGCTGGCACGAGAAGGCAGTAGGTCCAGAAGCAAGATCTCTGCTGCTGGCAGTGGTGCAGACTGACACCAGATAAAAGAGAAAGTCCGAGGAACCTGCTGCCTTGTAGGTAAGGGCACTGCTGGAATCTTGCACTGATGCAGAGGGCAGCAGTGTCTGACTGCAAGTGTGAAGGGGGTTAAATAAATAAAGCCACTGGCAAACTTCACATCAAAACTGGCCCAGTACAAGCAGGACAGAGTGAAATGAATGGCCGGGTTCATAGCTCTGAATCAGAGCTCAGATCTCACAGAAGGGGACATCGCTATCTGTTCCACTAGTTGCAATTTTTAATTAACTGTGACAGAAAATACACATAGGTAGCAATTACAAGGCACTCACACACAAAGTGAAGACTATTATATGCACATGAGGGCAAGCAGAAAGTATGCAGGGAAAGGTAACCTGCCCTCAGCACCACCTCTCCTAACCCAGCCCTGGTCGGGGTCAGGCAGCAGCTCACTCCGTGCCTGGCCAGTGAGATGTTGGCTGGGATGCTGCTCCAGCAGCCTGGGGCTGTTCCACATGTCAGAGCTCCAACACAGCAGGCAGGAGCTGTGTGAAGGCAGCATCACACCGACACTTGGGCAGTTGGCACTTTTGGACCTCCCCAAAAGTTGAGGTCATGAAGCTTTAAGTAATTCCTTCACACCCAGCATAATCCTACCTGCAACACCGGGCTGCCTATGCTGCACAGAAACTTAAGAGTGAAATTTTGAAGATGAAATTTAAAAATAAAGCAAGCAAAGTTGGGCCAGCTCATGCAGAGGGGTGAGAAGCAGGTGTTCACAGTGAACAAACGCTGCCTTTGGCCATGGATAGCATGGGGCAAACCACACGAGAGTGGCAGGTGAAAGAAGCAAACGTGTACTCCTTCCCTGACTGTGATTTCAGCCCTGGCCCAAACAGTCCTTTTCCTTACCCAGGAGTGTGATTATTGCACCTCGAGTTGCATCTCTTAATAAAATACAGCTTTTAAGAGCCAGCTCGTTTCTTTACCTTTAGGGAATGCCTGGAAGTCTTTTCATTAAAATGCTAATAGAACAATAAAGTTTAACACTGAATCTCCCCCATTTGAGTTTGAAAGCAAATGCTTTGGTCTAACTCGGATCAAAACGCTGTGTATTTTTTCATTAAAGTTTTATTCTGATGTATTTATTATTGAGGAGCCTATGAGGAGCCGCATTATACTCCAGAATGAACCGAAATGAACTTTGAAGGGAGAAACAAAGCCCATCTTATGCAAGGGAGCAAACCACAGGAGGAATTAGGAGATGGAGCTTACTGCATTTCTAAGTGGTTTGTCACTGTAATATAGCAGCGTTTTGTTGTTCTTGGGGCTACAAACTGCACTTACCCCTCTGGCCCACTTTATTTGGTGTATTCATTAAGTAACAAAGCACCAACGCTTAGCATGCACATTCGTGATGTCTCCTAGACCGGCTCTCGAGTAATCTACATACTAATGCAAGAGGACACATTCTGCAACACAAACAAGCCCTGTGTCACATCGAGTTACATGTTTCTCCGGCTTTTCCCAGTGTGTGGGAGGGTACAGGCTCTCCACAAAGCTACTGCTACCCAGAAAAAAAAAAAACCTGGGTGAGACTGCTTCCAGCTCCCATCGTCCTTGTCAGTCAGTAACAACCAAGGATGAGAGAAATGCTCAGCTTAAAACTCATCTCTCTCAAAATAGCCGCGGATGAGCGGTGCCCAGCGCTTCCTTTCACTTCACTACTGCAACGGCCCGACGATGTAATTTGCGGGCCAGCCATGCAGAGCCAGAGGACATGGCGAGATTTAAAGAAGATTCAGCGCTCCAACACGTTCTCCCCCAGCTCCACTCATCCCTCTTGGAGTGCTCTTCAGAAGCAGTGGGTTGTATGCTCCCAGTAACTAAACACTTCGGGACACCACAGGCCATGCACTTGCATGCACACAGCCATGTGACTGTCTCACAGTAACCCTCCCTTTGCCTCTGCTTTCCCTTCTCTCCCCAGCTGTTTGGGTCACAGACTCCGTGGGTCAGAGCCTGAGCTCTCTGTCATTTCCTGCCCCTCTCCCCACGAAGGAGCAAGAACATGTGGGAAAGTTCAGAGGGGACAGAGGGAATACGGCGTGCGCACGCTTTCCAGTTTGGGTACGATAAGGAACCCACGTCCTCCTGCATCACCTGCCCTTAGCTGAGAAATTTCTTCCCTTCTGGTTCTTATTATACAGTTTTAATGAAGCAGGGAAAACTTATTTAAAATCCTTCTGCTAGAAATGAGATGACTTGAGAAAAAAAAAAGTAATGCATTGCTAGAGGTGAGCTTCCAAGCCAGAGCTCTAAGAACACGTTTCCACAGAATCCACGGGCAGCACAGCACCAGGGAGGCAGATCTCTGCTTCCAGGCACAGAGGGCCTCACCAGGGGAGGAGGAAGGCAGCTCTGCACTGAGACTGCAGGGCTGGGGAATGCTGCCAGGGCAGGAGAGGACAGCTCAAAGAGAGGAGTATCTCACAGCTGCTCCCAAAACTGCGAGAGCAACCCTGTGTGGGCCTCTGGCATCTTCTGTCCTTCCCGGGCACTGGCTCTTACCAGTCCTCACATTCTCTTCAGTTCTTCATCAAAATCCCTATGGAGGTGGCCAAAATTCAGATGCATGACACACCCCACCTTTCTCTTACCTCTTTGGGACACTGTCCTTAACACAAGGATTCCCAGACCAAGTGCTGTGCTGCTCCTGGAGTGGCTCTCTCCACTTAGCCCCACGAGGTGTGCTGGGGAGCAGAGCTCACACTTCAGAGAGAGAAGGAATTTGAGCTTTGCCATCAATGCTGGAAAAACAGAGAACATTCCCAAGGTGCTGGAAACCTGGCCTGTGAGAGAATGGTATAACACACCCATTCCCCAGAAAGCTGCCTGTCCATTTCAAGCAAAGCTTCTAAAAACCAAAGCTCCAACTTCAGAGGGGGGAAAAATAAACCCCACCCCAAACCCTTCCATCTCAATTACTGCACAAACATTCCTTGAAGAGTGTTAGAGCTACATGAAAGGAAAATAAGCACAAAAAGAATCTGAACACCACACATGCCCCAGCCCTTCTGAACCACCAGGCTCATTCGGGTGTAAGTCTCCCCAGAACACTGTTCACCTCACGATGCCTCCGTCTGTTTACAACCCGCTTACGGTCACTTAACGAAGCGCTGCCACCACAACCCAAACCCAGTGCAGGGGCTGCCTGGCTTACTGAAGTTTCAAGGCATTCTGAATCTTGCTATTAGCAATAATAAAAGAGAAATATAAAGAAAAAATAAAAGAAAAGCCGAGGCCCAAAGCATTTAATAGTTTAACAAAATCTCAGCTGGCACTGACTAGACATAATCTTATAAGGGTCTTTTGTCTCTGCCTGAACTCTTTGGGTATATCACACTCTTTGCTGTGATAATTGGTTTGGCTGTCCATTCCACCCATCAGGTGATAGAAAACTATCAATCAGACTAAATGCGATGTGAGAGAAGTCTCTTTAGCCAATTAGTCGGTAATGAGAACATTAGCCACAGTATCTTCTGCAGAGGGCACCTTAGCAATTCCAGCAGAGGCCCACAAAGATGACAGTCCTATCTGCGTGATTAATAGCGAGCGTATGACACTATAGGAATTCTACACAGTTGTGTAAAATCAGGGAGGAATGATCCACTTTATGCTGTTAAATATTTTAGGAGCCACAGATGATTTTATATTACATTCTAATATATACGCTGATTTTGTGCCTTGAAATTAACTCTCCCATGCCAAGCCTAGTTTTGAAAGCATTTGGAATCCCACCAGCCAAGAGGAATTGTGTGAGTTCAAGTAGCTGGGAGCAGTAGTCACAGAACAAGGAATTCCTCCTTCTGCAATGTGGGTTGGAGCACTGGGAGGGCGAAGCTAAGCCGGCCTGTTTGTCCACTTTCACCTCAAGTTATCTTCTTCTGACTCCACAGAAGCGGCTTAACTTCCAGCCCAGCAGGTCAGAAAGAGCCCCAGCCAATGTGTGACGTGAGGGGAAGTCAATATTTGTTTTTCCCAGAAAGATTTTGGGGACAGAAAGTACTCCCTGCGTGAACACGCATGCACAGGTATATTCAAACGTGCTCCAGTCTCAACAGGACTGTACCCAAAGTCCTTCACATCAGGCATAAAGCACAGGGAGCTGCATGCCCTCACATCTGGACCACAGCACCACTGAGGAGGGGACTCAGGGGCCACCACACCCAGAACTGAACCTCCAGCCACAGGCACTGCTGACCCACAAGTTGTCTTTACAACACTGAGCTGACAGACCTGCGTTCTCTAACTACTCTTCCAGTTATTTCTTCCTTAGTCCTTCCTCTTACCAAAGCTTTGTTAGGCTTGAAACACGCAGCAAACTTCAGGTGGAATGTATTAAAAAGTGCTTAGATACCATGGTGACAGGCACGTTGGGAACACCACACAACACGACAGCTGAGGTAGGCAAATGGGTTTGCACACGGCGGGTTTTGTGCAAGAGAATTAAAATCAACCTGTAAAGGGGGGTCAGGACAGAACCCCAAAAATCTTCAGGGGAATTTTAGAGAGGCAGCAAAACCCCACAGGGCTGTCATGCAAACTCACAGCTCTGGGGGGTGGGCAAGCCAAAGCAGGAAGAACTGCACCCCTGCAGCATCACAGGGATCTTGGTGACGTAAAGCAAGTAAAAATGACCTTTCAGGAGCATGTGGACTTTCCTGTGGGAGCCCTACAGAGGTAGCAATGGTCCCTCTGGGGCTGGACAGCAACTGAGGTCCACCCAGAGGGCGATGGGTACCTGGTGCCTGCTCTGCACAACGGGCAGGAGCAGCCAGGAGGGACGTAGCTGCAGGTAGCCCAGACCTAGAGGAGCACAACCTTGCTGCCAAGCCACACAAGGGAAAGAGACCCACCCTCCCATGGAACAGGGCTCCTACAGCTTTGGCTCCAGGCTCACATACCTGCTACACCCTGAGGAAAGCTGAGGCTTTCCAAGAGGTAAGAAAGACACTTCTGAGAGCAGAACCTCTGCTCAGAGACACAAATGAGAATTTACCCCGAGTTGTTGTTTGTTTCCTTGAAAGCTGCAGATCAGAACTACTTTTTATCAAGCACTTGTCCATGCTTTGATGTAAAATAATTTTTTTTTTTAATGTAAGGGCAGTTAATCCAGTAATACTGCAAAGGGAGTTGTTCAAAACTGGAAATTAAAATTGGATTGACAATTGTGGATTGACAACGTGTCATATATTAATTAAAGGTAGTGACAGCTGTAACATTATATTTCATTGTACAATGCAAAATTATTGACTGTGGCAAGCTCTTCAAAGTTTTATCACTCTTTTACAGTAGTCAGCAAGGTTAAAGAGGCAAGCACAGTATTACTTCAGCAGAGTGCTAAATAAATTCACCAGACAGTAACAGACAGTTTCTGTTGGCTTGAAAGGGCCAATGTCACGTCCCTACTTGGTGGCACAGCAGCAGCTATGACATGTCAAGGCGAAAGACACGAGTGATTCACATGGTACCTGGCTGTAAGCAGAGCAACCTTTGGTTTGAAGGAAAGCCCAGTGAAGCACTGCTGACCCTATGTTAAACTATTGCATCACACTGATTCATTCCAGTTTCAGGCTTCTCCTCCTTAGCAGACAGGAGAACAGTCTTTGCCTCCAAATCCTTGCCTTGACACTGCCATCCTCACCAAACACTGCCCTGCCTTTGGTTTCCCACAGCAGGCAGAGATCCTGAAGCAGAACCACTCCAGCACTACCTAGAAAGCTCAACTCTCCTTCAGTCCAATCTACATATTATATTACATTACCTGCAGCCTGTAGGTTACATTATGTGCTGCTATACATTTTGGGCTTCACTGTTCACTCATCATCTTCTGAGGACAGCTGAAGAAGAGAGTGATCTATGCTGATCCTTCCAGATTATCAGGAAACCCTGCACTGTTACTGCTCAGAGCCATCAATAAACTGTCTGTTAACGATCATGATGTGGCTTAGAGTGGATCAATTGTCATTTATGGGTACAATCTTTGTAAAAAAAAAAAAAAGAATAATCTCATTTCTTTAATGATATATTTGAGTTTCACATGTTTACTCCACTTATCAGGTCCAACCAGCAGTTCTGGGATGGAAGGGGGATTCACCCTGGGTCTCTCCACAGGCCCACAATTTATCTTGAGATTTACAGCTAGGGAAAGCTGGGGGCTGTGGGACCCAAAGAGTAACTGCTGAGCACGCTCCTCTCATTTACACTTCAAGAAAAGTTTGGCTTTTCCTTCCACATCCAGAGCAAACTGTAATCAATGGGACTATTTACAAGGGCATGTAGTGATAGGGCAATGGCCTTAAAGTGACAGAGGGCAGGTTTAGATTAGATGTTAGGAAGAAATTCTTTCCCTGTGAGGGTGGAGAGGCCCTGGCAAAGGCTGCCCAGAGAAGCTGTGGAAGCCCCCAGACCCCTGGCAGGGTTTGAGGTCAGGTTGGATGGGGCTTTGGGCACCCTGGGAAGGTGTCCCTGCCCATGGTAGGGGTCTGGAATTCCCCACATACAACAGCAGACTCAGGCCAGCCACAGGGCAAACACAAGTACTTTATACTGGCACTGATGGTTCACAGATAAAATTTACTCACTTCTTTGCTGTGCCTAGAGAACTTTGATCAAGATGCAAACATATTTAAACAGGGAGAACTTCAAATACACAAAAAGTAACCTACAAGACGACTTCACAGTAGGTTAGTACTCAACATTAAGCTACCAAGCACATGCTTTGCACTTGAATCACAAAAATCCCATGCTCTATTTGCAAGAGAGCCGTAGCCTATTTCATATTACAAAATACAACTACAAGATGGCCAGTTCCTACAGCTGCTGACTGCGTGGCTGTCTGCTCCTCAGGACTGCAACGACCACTCAAGTGCCTGCAGGGTGCTGAGCAACCTCCCCAAACAGCCATGAAGGAGAGCAGGGGAACAATAGTAGGAAGGTGATGAATGTGTCATAATTAGCGTGGGGAAGGCCAAGCCGGCGTTTCTCTGACTGAGGGAAAGATGAGCCTCACAACATACTCCAGTACCAGTGATTAGTCCAGGGCTGACAGCTACGAAGACCTCAGCCAAATAACTTCACAGCATTAACTCCTTTCCTAATCACAGCTTGCAGCTCCACAGCACAGGGAAAAACATTTTTGCCTGTGTGTGTGTAAACACAAAGGAGCATCATATTCTCTTTCTTTCCCCGGGTATTACTGCGTTTATCTCCGGAACGTGAATGGCTATTATGAATTATCCCCACCATTCTGTGTTCTCCCTCTCCCCTCCCCGCTTCCCTGTGGGATTGGGGTGGGAGGAGAGCGAAGAAAAAGGCAGCACCGTTGGATTCCCTTTCTTCAGCTTTTACCAGCCTTTGGAGGTCAGGATGCTATTGGCTCGGCGCTGTGTGAGAGCTCGGGCTGTTCACTTAGCAACAGAAAGCAGAAGCGGCAGACAGCAAAACCATCCAGCTACGCGTGCGTGGCCTCTGTCAGCGAGGAGGCTGGGGGAGAAGGGAAGGTTTAGATGATGGGTCCCCACTGTAGAAGTGCTGAGCACCCCTGGGGATGGCACCCCTGGGGATGGCAGCAACAGGTGCCAGTGCTCTGCATCATCCCCCTGGCCCCCACCCACGGGAAGCAGGCCGAGCGCTCAACGTATCATGATTTTTAATAGAGGAGGGTAATTAGAGTCTGCTGACAACAACAATCTCAACAGAGCCTGTGTTTAAGGCAAGTCAGTAAGGGTGTCTTCTGTGCCTGAAACAAGGACAGAGAATGGGATGTGTTAGAAGAAAAAGAGATGAGAAAGGAACGAAGACAGAGTGAGGTTACGCAAAAAAAAAGGACAAACAAGTTGTTTGCTTTCATCTGCCTCTTCTCCTGCTGTCTGTTAAGGAAGCAAAAATAAAAATTAAAACTTCCATAAGATCCTCTCTGCAGTGTTATCCAACCCCCAGAAGGATGAGTTTGTACCCCCAGCTCCTTCTAAACAACAGTTTCTTACTGAGACAGGGAAGAAATAGCAGAGGAAGGAGTAGACAGGAGAAACACACATTTCACAGATCTTGGGTCCTTTATGAAACACAAGAGACTTGTGCTGAGAGATTACCGAGTAGAGAGATTATTCCATGCTGCCATTCAGAGTGACAGAAGAGATTTCACGCAGGTCATTCCACAGGGGACAGAGCCAGCCACCCTCCCTTGCAACTGGCATCCAATATTTTCCTTCCTGCCGCTACTATGGAAGAGCTCTGAGCACACACACACACACACCAGGGAAAGCATCATTTTCTTCCATGCAAAGGCATGTCTCCTGCTCCCCTCCACCCCCAAGTACATTAACAGTAGAGCAAGTGTAACTGAGCCTATGCTTTTTCCCACCTGAGCTATCTTTCTGCTCAACTCGAATTTTACAACTACACATAACTTCCTCCACATGTGGAGCTTATCTGCTTGTCTTTCCGACTGCAAAGCCAGTTTGGTTGGAGAGGTTCAGCATTCAAGCTGCCAATGCCTACGACACACAGTAGCTGAACAGCTACTTCAGTTCTGAGGTAAAAAAACCCAGGACCCTCTTGCTATTTAGAATGGGGAGGGGCTTAAAAGCAACCAAGTGTGTTGTTTTATCCTTTTCACCTCTTTTGTGTGACAATTCTATTACGTTTTCCTTATATTCAACAATACAATGGAGATGCAATAAAGGAAAGGAAATGGTACTTCCCTAGATTCAATATATCCAAAGTGTTAAAGAGGAACCTATATTTTTCAAGGAACAGAACTAGTGCAGGGCTAGTTCTCCTGTTATTTCTTCCATAGAAGGACTTCACCTTGCCAACAAGACCTACAGCTTGTGGAAACGGGGCAGAGATGGTAAAGGTTTTCTACAAAGAGCAGCCCATTGGTATCACGAGAAGCAGCCTGGTCTAAAGAAAAAAGGAAAAAAAAACCCCAAACCCAAAGACTGAGATGTTTCCTGGCCTGGGCAGGACCAACGAGCTCTGTAAAAGTTCAACAGCTCAAAGATGAAAAAAGAATCCAAACAACAGGTAGTAATCACAGCTACACAATGCAGTGCCAAAACCAAAATTTGCTGTCAGATGGTTTTGAGAGATGGGGTGGAAAAATAAAGTATTACAGCTGGTCTCCAATAAAAACAAGTTCCTACAAATGTGACCTAAAAGATACTGCCCCAAACTTCTGCCTAAACGATGTATGGCTGCAGTACCTGTGGGTGTAAGTATCAGCACAGCTTCCTCAGGCACCCCAAGGAGACCTCCCAACCCAGGCCTTGTCTGCTGCTCCCCATGCCACAGAGCCACAGAGCCTGGGAAGCGCCCACTTTCTCCCCCTCTTCTAAATCCAAGTGTGCAGCGAACTGCTTGATTAAAAAAAAGAAAAAAAAGGGAGAACAGTCTCCCTGAAGTGGAGCCTCTTGATCAACCAAGGCTCCCATCAGGCATGGGGACCTTCCACCCTGCTGCTCCCCTCTGCAGTGGTCTGAGTTACGAAACGAAGCTGCGTGGGAGGAGGCTGCCTACCTTGCTGCCTAACCCGTTCCTGCACGGAACCGCCTCTGCAGCCAGGATCCGCAGTTTCATTTGCCTTAGTCTGGCAGAGCCAAGGGCTGATGCCAGGCAGTGGGGCTCTGCCCCCACACCGGGGCAAGTGGGGACCTGGCCGACCTGCTGGGACACGTGGGCTCTCGCCTGTGGCTGCTCCAGAGTTGCCTCCTTCGGCTTTAAAGCATTTCCAGTTGGATTCACCAGTTTGCTTGGGGGGGTTGTTTGGTTTTTCTTTAAAAGCTCTTCTTTCACTTCAGGTCTGGTTTTGCTCACTACTGCTTTGGATTATGGTTTTCTTCATGCCTGCTATTCTTTGGGCTTTTTCACCGCAATTTATTCTTGTGCTAATGATGGTTTTAACCTTTATTAGTTTTTGAATCATTGCTAATATACACAAATAAATCAAAGGCACTACAGGAAGAGGTATGAACATTTGCCTTGAAGATGCAGACATCAGCAATCCTCTCACTTTTGCTTCCTGATGTTCCTACAATTTACACAGTTGCCTATGATAGATCAATCCTACTTTTCACAGCTCTTTACAACTGCAAGAGGCCCTGACCAGTCACCTCTCCTGTGCCTCAGCCAAACTCTCACCAAATCAGGTGGGCTACAAATGGGAAGTGCTTAATTGTTCAGATTTTGTAATTTGCAGAAATTCTGATCTCCTTCCCCAGCAACATGGAAGGCACAATAGAAAAGTCACATTAATGCTAACCCTGGACACAGGTTCAATACAGGGAGATGTCCAACATGTGAGTAGTTTGGATATTAACCAAAAAGATGCTCTGTGCATCTAATCTTTGCCTTCTGTCAGTCTGCTGTCATGTGTGATCACCTGCATTCAGGGGTCACCAAGAAGCACCTCCTGTTTCCTCCAACTCTTCTGGGACCTCAGTTGTGCATCACCACCCACAACTGGGCTGCAGCCTGCCATCCTCTCACCAACCATGCAGTAGCTGGTGATTTCCAAGGGGATTTGCCTGCCTTGCCCTCTGCAGAACTGCTCTGAGAATGCACAAATGAGTGACACCAAGGGCAAAGCCACAGGGCTCCAGGGAAAGGAGCGGGGAGTTTATGACTGCATAAAGTCTATCTGGGCATTAGATGAACTTTTTAGAAGGTGCCTCTTGACACACCTTCAGTAACCACTGAAGCACAGTGTAACCACTTCTGTCAGAGACCCAGCACCCACCTCAAGTGGAGCACTGACGTCCCAGGGGCCATCAGCAAGGGCCCTGCTAAAGGCAAGGACTTGGTTCTGCTGAAGGTATCATCTATTTGTGCTGAGCTCTGAACTTGGGAAGAACCAGGAGCCAAGAACAGTATCCCACCTTGTGAGACTCAGCATCTCTCAAGGCAGCCTGCTTTACACCTCTTGCAGGAATTATAATGCCAAACCCATTTCAAACACAGCGAGTCATTCTCCCTCACTGGCCTCTCGGCCTCTCCTCTGCCCTGACAGCAGCAGTGCTCCCATTCCAGCATAGAAGGCAGGTATCCTGCTGTACTGGGGTGAATCACCACCACATAGCCAGGTAATCTGCTGGTTTACCCCTCAAGTTGTTTTTTCCCAGTGCAGAGCCTTGTGCCCACGGGTCAAGCGATGCCTGAAGGGCCAGACTACAACATCTGTTCATCCTGCTCACACTGCAAGGAGCAGGTTCATCTGTTTGGTACCTGTTGTGAGCAGCACGACCCCAATCCTTCCTGTACTCCAGCAGCTCTGATCCCACTCAGATGCTTTGAGCTACCTGCAGACTATGCCTCGTCTCCAAACTGACTGAAGTCACTAGCACAGCTGCGTTCAGAGAGGCACTGAGCACCAAGAAGAGGCAGAGACCATTTGCTGGACCTTGGGAAGGTGCTAACCCAGCTGGCACAGCCCCAAGAAGGGGTGCAGCATGCACCCTCTTGCCCACCCACAGAGATACTGGCTGGTATCCCATAGTGTCTGCACTAGCTCAGGGCTATCCCATGATTTCCACGTTATACATACCCAGTTTAAAACCTCATTCTTTGAGGACTGAGTGACATGCCCAGCTCTGAATTGGCATGACTAGAGGAAGAACCATGTCTGCTGACAGCCCATCTTTTCATTTGCACTCTAAGTTACTGGAATAAGCAGGAGGGCAGGGAGTCATTAAGCAATTTATTTATAATAAAAAAAAAATACCACAACCAAAAAACAAACACCACAAAACATCACATTTCCTATATGCTTCAGCAATTTCACTGTGGGAGACAAATCAATACTCTTCAGAGTTAAAGATTCTCATTTGGTAAGGGAGATCAGGGGACTTGCCTTAATAAAAACAATATATACCTCTTTAGAATAAAAAAAGGCCTTCCTTTTGTCTAGCTTCTGTTCAGCTGATAGAAACTAAGCACACTGGAGGGAAGGGTTTTTCTTTACAGATAAGATTTCCATAAACAAATTTGCTCCTTTCAACACATGGAAGGAAAAGCAGAAACGTACACTGAGAACAAGAAAAAGCCTACAGGACAAAACCATTTTAAAAACAGCCTGGTTTTCTCTCAAAACCCAGCTGTCTCCCATCCTTCCCCATCACCCACCAAGGACCAGCTCAGGCCAACAGGACCCTGCAATAAAGCAACAACCAACCTACATGTCCTCTCTCTTTGCATATGATGGGGTTTCAGTTGTGGTTTGGGAGGGGCTTTCTGAAGGGTGGGGGTACCATGCATCACCCAGCCTCTCATCCCATCCATGATGGGGTGCTACCATCATGCTATATATATGTATATATACAGCATGCCACCAACACTTTCTGTCTGTGATCTGCTCCCAACTTCCTACACTGCTCACTTTAGCACAACTGCTTTTGTAAACTAAACAACAGGTTTACTTAAAGGTTTTCTCCTAGTGTAAATAACCTGGACTTCCCAGCAGCCAAGTGAACTCCCCATTGCTTCCAAACCTGAGGTTTACCTGCGTTTCACATAGGTTCCCTTTAAGCAACAGCCAGTTTTTAAAGTGTCCACACTTGTTTTGAGAATGGGTATCAAGCCAGTGCACAGAACAATGGTGTTTTGCCAACAGACAGACAAAACATCACGATGTGATCTTGCTAACTGGCACACCCTGCATGCCACCACTGGCTTTTTGCTCTTGCAATGGACTTTCTTCTGCCTCATTTTATCACAGGAACTCCAGACTTCTTTCGCAGTCTGGAGCAACAAACTTTGTTCAGCCCAAAGCATTTCAGGGACTGACCAACCCTCAAGGACACATCTAGGGGACATCTAGGGCAGGGTGTCTAGAGGGACCATCCCTTTCCTCCTAGGGATGAGAGCTGAGGCAGCCAACACAACTCTTAACTCAGACAACAATAGGCAAGTAGCAGCATGGCAATGAAGAGGTCAACTAATCAACTCCTGGCCTTAAGCTTATTCTGATTACATCATTAATTACCCTTAAAAAAAAAAAAGTCTTACAAAATTATCATAAAATCCCACTTACAAGTTACCATGAACCATTTGGTACAACTGCTGCTTTATGTCCCTCCTTTATGTTACCACTGGTAACAGTGTGCAAGCTGAGACCCTCACTGCTGGCGTCAAGTGGTTCCACCAAAACCCAGGCTCCTTTTTCAAAGCCTCAGCAGAATGATGGCTCTTATCATGGAAAGAGAATTTCACAAGGCAGAAGAATAATGGCAAAATGCTCTGTGAGTGGCAGAGCGAAATCCAGTCCCACAGGCAGCCAGGAAGGCAGCAACAGTAGGTGGTTATCAAGACAGTTTCATCAGACAGTCGAAGGCCATGCAAAGCTTTATAAATCAGCATGAGGAGTTTACAACTGACACACCGCTGAACAGAGAGCACTCAAGGCTTACCCTGTTCTGAAAAGCTGAGTTTTGGCATCAGCCTTCCTGCAGCTTTCAGATTCTGCTTACAAGAGTTAAAAGAGTGGAAGCAGATAGAATCAAATAAGCCAGTCTCAAACTCAAGAAAGCATGAATTAAAATCTGTCTCCATGACTGAGGGAAATTATCTGTTGCTGATAATATTCCTCAGATAATAAAAGTCAGGATGTGGAGCAGCCTAAGTACTGCAGGGGAACCAAAACAATAAATCAGGGAGCCAGACAACTGTGACATCCTCTACCACCCAAAAGACGGTTTTGCCCACCTGAGGTTGGACCTCACTACCAAGGTTCTACCCCCTGGTAAGAAACTGAGGGGGAGGTTCTGGCCACAGATGCCCGTACCCCAGGCAGCCTTGCCTGGGATGCTGACACCACTGTCACCAGTCTAACATTACTGAGTGGTAACTGAAACTGGAAAATCTGAAACAACTGATAAATGGCAAAGTA
>VXBZ01005590.1:1556-56504 GCA_013399135.1 Heliornis fulica | reverse complement strand
CCCCCCCCCCAAGTACTGCAGTCACTGAGAAAGAAAACTTCCTTCCCACCATTTACTGTCAAGTGTAGATAATGATGTTGGCACAAACAAGAAATCCACATGGACTAGGGACACAAACTAGCAATGGGCTCAAAGACCTCACATGTGTGTGTATATATATATATATAATTAACTGAAAACTGTCACAAGTCAGAGGGGAGGAGAGAGGGAGGAGGGGCTTCATTTTCCAGTAGGAATACAATGACACAAGAGGAACAGCCATCCAAATAATCTTAGATATATGTTTTAGCTATAGAAATAAAAACTTGTGTTTAATAAGAAATACACAGAATGGGTTTTTTTTACCTACAATTAAAAAAAAAGTACTGCTCTACTTCAAACAATACACCAGCTTTTTCATACCTTCTGCTTTTTCATTATTTCAGAGGGGAAAAAACTAAACCAAACCCAATATACAGGAGAGAGACAGAGAGTCAGTTCTCATTTTAATAACTTGGTTCTTGGAAAGACTGACCCTATGGAGAAGATAATTACCAGCCAGGCTAGTAATTCTCTTTAGCCACCCAAGTACAGCTGTTAACCCTTTCTCTAAAATAGGGATAAAACACTGAAACAAAGGATAAGTGTGACTGCAGTGCAGATCTCGTGTGTGACATTCCAACAGCCCAACATTTTCTTATCAAGTCTAACTGGCCCAGCTGCATCAAGCAGATGTAGGAGTTTAAGATTTCATCTACATGCAAGGAAGTCCAAATGCAGAAAATAATGCAGCAATAAGGTAAAAAAGCCCACAAAGTAAACTGAAGAAAAGCTTTTAAAATGTTTGAAAGTAGGAATATAAAACATAGCCCTGTGTAACAAATCCTTAGTACAGAATCATGACAGATATCCACCTTAATGTGCTAATCACGTGACACCAAGGAGCACACACATTGCAGGAGCAAATTATGATAAAACCATGAGAAATCAGCAAGAAGACCTGAAATGGGACCGAGAGGGCAATAAATGGCCAAAAATTAAACAAAGATTTATGGTGTCACAAGAAACAGTAATGTGTTCAAGAGAATTATTGTGAACCAAGAGCCAAACGGAACAATTTAAAGAACTGAGAGACATAACAGAAGTGTTACCGTTGTACCTGAGCAGTAGAGATTTATGGGCAGCAGAGACATCAGTGGGAGTATGTTTTAGCTATTATAAATCACCACCTCTTCTCCACTGAAAAAGCATTTGGGATTTTACAGTGATCTGAACACTCTTAGGGCCAGAGGGAACTGAGCTGATTTACATCTCTGAGGATAACAGCATAGGATGCTGGTGGATCGAGAGTAATTTGTGCTGGCAAAGAGTATGCTTGGGTGACTTTTGGGGAGCTCAGTTAAGCCTAGGCCCCTTAAGGGGTTCCCTCCCCTTGCCAAATCCCCACTTAGTTTGCAGACTTGGGCCCTGGGAACCCCTGAACACTGAGCAGCTCAGTGTGCAGCAGGACAGACAGACAGGCTACTTTCTGGAAGAAGAAAGTCGACAGAGTGTTTTCTTCACACTCAAACACTGATCTCCTCTCTCCCTGCCTGTGTGGCTCCTCCATCATGACCCAAATTTTGGCCAGCAAAATAAACAGAGGCTTCCAGCAAGAAAAATAACACCCACTAGACTTGAAAGAAACAACTTTTCAAACACACCAACAGAAGTAGCAATGACACAGTGACAGGCTCTCACCCCTCGTGACACAATGACATGGGCTCTTTACCAGTGTAACCGAAAGAATGGATGAGACACGCTCCACAACACACAGGGTGTCCTGTCCCCCATACTTTCAACTATACTGACCCATCTTAAGTTGTTCCAGCATCAGTGACATCTTGGTGTGACCTTTACTGACTTCAGTTTGGGTGTTGTGCAGCAGCTCTCACCGGTGACTGGATGGGGGAACCATTTGTTATTAAGTGGCTTACTTCAGCCCCTGGCACTTGCTTTAACTTCAGAGACAACAATCTAAACTCATTCCACATGGAGTTTTCTGGTTCATTAACAGACCTTTTAATTTGAGCCCCTTTGAGAGCTACATATCCCTCCTAGTACAGTTTTGCTAGCAAAGAGCATCGGGTCTAAATTGCTGGATGGAATCCAGAACAAATGCATAGCAAGTGCAATCCATTACCATCTGGTGACTCTTCAGCATCCTAGCCTGTGTCCAGCACTGAGGGAACAGGTGTCCACATAATACCAGCCATCACAGTTGTCACTGGTTTGTAATCCCATTTGCAGACTTGACACTCGGGCAGGCTATTGAAAGCCCGTCATCCTTCAGCTGATCCTCCCAGCATGCTCATGAGGAAACTCCCTTACAGCTCCTCTACCTCAGCTATCAGTGCCTGTTGGGGAATTCTGGGCTGGATTTTGTGTGCTAATACTTCCATTCTTGTTCCTTTGAAAAGAACAAGCAAACAGCACTAACAAAAAAGAAACACCCTTGGACATCCAGTGTTGTGCAAATACAGAGGGACTGAGACCTCTCCCTTTGCCATTCAGGCTCCAGAAGCACCAGTGCTCCCCACAAAACAGGACTCCATCACGTAAGCAGCAGTGAAATCAGTTATTATTTCTGCCTGGTAGAAAAAATAAATTGCTACCTATGATTTTAGGGAAAGAGAAATAAGAGATTCCCAGGGTTTAGTGAGGATCTAAGAAAAATAATAATTTCCTTTGAAAAAGGCTGACCCAAATGTGAAGTCTTCTTACTAGCCTAAAAAAACATACATTTGACTAACAGGCAGATATCAAATGAGATAATAATAAATAATAATACACACAGAATAAAGCAGGCTGTGGATTTCAGTAGTGTCTGAGAGTTACTGAGGTAGCCAAGTTTACAAGCATAACAAATTGCCAGGACTCACATGAGCCATGACAAGCAATTGTTTGTGCATTCCTAGATCATCCCATATATGAGACAAAGGCTCATTAACTTACAATATTCCCACTGATGTAAAAACTAACACATTGTACCTGGTATTTTCTAAGAGTCCTTTAACCCTTCAGCGGGGGCCAGGCAGCTTTCAAAGTCATTATTTTCCTTTGGCACAGGACCCCTGGGCTGAGTGCTGATAACTAACCCCAGGTCCTGTCACCAGGTAAAAGCACCCTCCATGATAAAACCCCTTATAGGTAGCCACCACAGTGCAGCGTGGCATTCTTGAACTCTTGAGTTGGTGCTGGGGAAGGTGGAGGAGGACCTCCAACAGCTTCACAGGTAGGTGCCCAGTTTCTAGTTGAGTTTGCTTCCCCAGTAGTCTGCAGAGAACAAGAGCAATGAAGAAACTACACTCCAAATCCCTGTATGCTGAGCTCTTTATAACCAGCAAAATGAACAAGAGGTAGGGCAGACTCCTGTGAATTTACACCATTAACCCACTCCACAGTTAGCAAACCTGGAACCTCCCTGACAAGTTGCCAGGGAGCATCTGAACAAAGGATGGGCATCCCCGATTCATGCTCTTTTTGGCAACTGATCCACACTGCCTAAATATCTGCTGGCTACCATGCTGATAACTCCCTCTTGCTCCTCAAGGCTGGCAACATTCCTTGCTCTATACAAACTTCACCAACATTTCCATATCCAGAAAAGCAGTGCCACTCAATGATCAAAGTGAAGCTTCCTAATTAATAACACTGTAAAGCTTGATATTAGGATAAAATACACTCATTTTCTGAACACTAAGAGGCAAACAGCTCCATAAATGCTTTGACAAGGTCTAGAAAGAGAGAATCTTGAGGTGGATCTGGAATGACCAGACTCAGCAAGAATATATTTTCTGCAGAATGTCCATACCTAAATCTTAGCCCTTATGTGCAAACAGATAGGGCTTTGCCATGCTGTTGCTCCAGCTTTAAAGAGAAATATTCTATTTACGATCATGAGTTAATTATACCAACACCCAGGTACAGAAGTGGAGTAGAGAATCTGCCCTGCTTCTCCTTCTGTGCCTGTCTACACATATATCAGTACATGTCTATATGCACACATACCTTTGAACATTCATGTTACACTGAGATAAAACATGAACAGAGTGACGAGGATTTTGTCATATTTAATATGGTCCTGTTATATATAACCTTGCAGCTTAAATACAAGTTTAAACCCGAATCTCTCACACGCATAAAGATCTGTGCATATTTATAGCTACAGCACCAGGGAGGCCGCCGAGAAAAGTAGAACATCTTTGGAAAAAGTGGGTGGTGATAAGGCAAAACAGAATCTGCTTTTCAGCTTCACTGGCATCTCCGGTCTATGAAAACTGTGAACTTAAATCCCCTTTTTCTGCCCAGGGGAATTCTTTGAATCGTCTGATATAACCCTATCTCAGGGATTTCTCGTCTGACCTATCCCCTCAATGACACTTCAGGAGCAGGCTGCGTTATGGCCATCAGAAAATATGAGGAGGAGGAATGGAAACAGATTCCTTCATGGTTTGTGTTCTCATACAAGCAAAAGAGCAACAGAAAGCAGGCAGTGCCAGGCATGGGGTTCAAAGTTACTTTGCCTCACACTGAGTGAGGATCTCTGAACTCTTATATGACCACTAGAAATACCAGGACTCCATCTCAGGGCTGAGGGTGCCTTGCAAAACACAGTACCACCCAGCTTTCCCCTGCTGTTTAATATCTATGGTATAAAGTTTGCTCTCATTTCGTAATTTGGGGGAAGGGAACAAGTTCACTGTTGGGAAAGTCAGTCACTTGAAGGGCTGAAGTTTATTAGTCTCAGAAAGGGAAGTAAATGCTGGAGAGCCGGTCACACGCTGCTGCATTGCACACAGGAGCACTGCACCACACATACCAGTGTGGCAGCATCAGAGCACAGGATACAGTCTGTCCACCATAAAGACACACTTGACTGGAATGCCCAAATCTTGATGCCAATGCATCATGGGTTGTGGCTTACTCAGCTCCATCTCCCTCTCCATATTGTTTTCCTATATCCTTTCAGCTGTGAGGGTCTTTGGGGGAAATCCGTGTGTTCTGTGTTATAAGCTTTAGCAAAGAGTAATTCATCATGTTTGTTGTACACAGTTATATAGTTTCTAAGACCCAGTAACCCTTCATGGGCTGTGGTTTAATGTGTAAATGATGTGTCCTTCAAGTGTTTTCATGTCATACATTTCTGTGTGTAACATAGGCTGTTTGGAGACGCTTCCTGCGTATCCTCTCTGTTGCTCCTCTCAGCTCACCCTCACCACAAGAGACATAAAGCTGCATCTGTCTCCTCACAGAGAAGGCCGTGGAAAATGGGAAGCAACAAAAGGTCCAGGCGTGACTCTCAGCTCACAGGTGAAATCACATTTCACTGCAGTCCCCTCAAGACCTGCTGCTTCCTTCACCAGCACTAAACTTCATCCATGTGTGTGTTGTCTTCAGCTTTATCCAGGCACTCACATCACACCAACCATGCTAGTTTAACTGCTGCTATAGCATACTGCCAACCAATTTCAACCTCCAACACAACCTCAGAAAGGCTTGGTGAACGTTATGAACGTGGGACGGCCCTCCCGGACCTGCCTCATGCAGGCAGAGGCTTTGTAAAGGCACCTCACACTTGGGCAGGCCGCAAACTCTTCATCTGCTACGACGTTTCACTGACCTCTTGTTTCAAGCTAACTGCAGGCTTACAGGGAGGTTTGTAAAACATCACAGCTTCTAATAGGGTCAGTCTAGAATCGAGTAAGTTGTTCTTGGCTCACCCAAATCAGTCAGGCGTGAAACGCTGTCTGAGGATATGGCAGATAAGACAGCTGCATCCACTCCCCATCCCCAACCTTGGTTTCGTTGGGATTTTACATGTTGAGTCAGGCAGAGCCAGCACTTGAAGAATGGGGTTAAAACTAAGTCAGCCTTTCTGTTCTCTCTCAGTGATTTTTCAATTGATTCCAACCCCTGCTCTTGTCAGCTCAGCACAGATCCCCAGGGAAGTGGCTTTTTCTCTGCTTCTTCTGCTACAGCCACCACCACCACTGAGGACTTCGTAGCTACAGAGCCATCTGACCATTTTGTTCAGGCAAGAGAGACAACGTTGCTACTCCACTGACACAGCCACACTAACTGGAGTAAAGTCTTGGTTGTGTCATTGAAGTAGCTAGTTATGCTGGATGTGCTGGGAAAAGATCTGCTGAAAAGGAGAAAACAACTAGGCAGTTTCACCTTGGGAGCAGTTGTCATCCAGTCTGGAGCCATCACATGTTGTGCTGATGCTTTGATGCACTTATTTGTGGGGCCTTGCACACACAGAGAAGAAAAAGATCTTAAAGATGGAGGTGGCACAGCAAAGATTGGCTTGCAACACAAGTACAGGAGGAGGTGTTCCCACGTCCCCTGGGAGAAATGGAAGGCCATGCAGAAGCACGCTATGGGTCTAGCACAACACGCAGGCTGCCAGCTGAAATGTTTCCTCTACAGCAGCAGACTGGCAGCATGACATATCATGCTATCATGACTGTGGTAAAAACGTATCTGGGGATATATGAGTTACATCTTACTGTCTGAAATCTCTGCAGGCTCAGTAACTAAGCAACCTCTAAACCTTTGGTTCCTCGTTGGAGTAATGCAAACCCATTAACTTTGCTTGGACTGATAAGGGTCAGAATTTAACCCAGTATTCCCAAGTTGGCTTTCTTTTCCCAGTGTTGCCAAGAGCCACACGTGATTATCCCACAGGGTACCAACAAGTAAGTGATCACCCAAAGGAACCTGATAGTAAAAGAAGACCCAGCCTTTCTTGCCTCCTAGCTATATGGTAACTAATATAGCTGTGATCTTTACTTTGTATGTCAAAGCAAAACAAAAAAAAAAAAAAAGGATGGTGGGGTAAAGCCAGGAAATTCTGATTTTCATTCACACTTCTGCCACTCCCCTGCAGAGCAGGGAGTCACCCTTGTGCTTCCTCTCTTCCCTATGCTACTGCCACTACGCCTGCATGCCTCGCTCCAACCTGATCCAACCTGCTGAACAACCACAGAAAGATGGAATCAATTAAAGCAGAAAAAGAGGGTGAAATGGAAGCAGCACAATGCTTGCCAGGCCTCACCAGGTGTTTTATTAATATGCTCCATACCTTGCCTTCCATTTTTCTATTCCACCCCTATTCAATAGAGCATCCTTATTAGGATACAATCTAAACAAGTGTTTAATGACAGCATTTAAGCAGGCATGCGATACAGACAGCTTCAATAATTTTCTGAATGAAACCCCTTAACTGTATGCTCTTCAGGACAGAAGGAACACTTTTGTTTTGGCTTGCAAAACTGAAAAAAACAGACAGAAGAATGCTCTCCGTGGTTGCATGGGTGGCTTGTTGACAGCACACAAGAAAGAAGGAAATATCCTCTTGCTTCCACTCAGGTTTGTGCTCTGGATGTTAAAGGAGCAGACAACAGAAAACACTTGCAAATCACATCAGACAGACCACTAAGCATATTCTCAGGAAAAAAAAAATCCATGGAGCTGCCATTTCTGGAACAGAATTACAATCAATCAACGTCAGAGTCTTCACTTGTACAACAGCAAAAGTGCCACTCGATCCATACTCAAAAACATTAATATGATTTGTTACTTGTCCAGTGCTTTGAGATTAAGAGTCCTCTTTATGGCAACACTAAATTTACCAGAACCTCTTCCCCCTACCCACCCCACCCTGGGTCTCCATAGTTGATGGCCTCCTACCACAGGTGGACTACCTCCTCCCGACAATAGCCAAGTGCAACTTCCACCAATGCCCGTGGGCAGCACTCCTGCAGAAGGCCAAGGTGCCACCACAAAGCTGCTGCAGATGATCCAGGAGGACTTCACAGCCCCCACAACACTCCCAAGACTCACAGCCCTTAAAAGGGAGTCTGTTCTAATCAGCATTTTTTGAGTCAGGAATTGCATTTTCCCTCCCTTTTCCTTTCAATCACTTAATTAAATCTCTGGTCAAACAACACACCAAGCCAACACCACCTGCCACCCCTCCCATCTTCCACCTCCTGGCAGAAAGTCCAGCACCGGTTTTGATTCAGCAGCCCCCCTCCCAGCCACAAACCCAGTGAGCTGAAATTCATGAATGCAGCAAGGCCACAACGAGTATGTGCAGACTGTACAGTCTTAAGCGCGCACACGAGACTGATCGTGGTGGTATGTTTTGTGTCATTTTAATGACGCACAGCCCTGCTAGCTCCCCCCCTCCCCAAGCTTTATGTAGGAGGCATAATTATGTAATAAAATTCCTGTTTCTGCAGCATTCACCCCGTACCAACACAGAAATGCAGGCTTTATTATTCTTCCCAGCTGGTAGGCACTGAATTACTAGTGTTTTAACCCTCTTTGCACTAAACCCTCAGTTTGATTTCTGACTCGCAACAGCAGGAGAAACAGCCACTGATCATTTCTGTTCTCTCCACTTGTGAGGCTGATTCTTGCCCTTTGAGATCATTTTTATCAGCTCATAAAACACCTGCTTGTTAAGGATCCAATCTATTTCCTGGGAGGACTTTTAGCCAGCGTATGCTGAGTTGTTTCCAGGACTGGTATGCCTCAGCCTCAGGACAGAGCTACTTGACCCGGTTTTATGCTGTGACTGCACCGAGAAGGACTGGCACGCACGCTACGAAAGGGCAAAGGTACAACTGAGCGGTGCCTTACGCTGCTCTGCTGACTAACAGGCCTCCATAAAAGGCGAGACCCTTGGTATGTGATTGATACTGAAAGGGTAACTTCCTTTGACATGTTGGTTTCCTTCCCTGAAAGAGCAGGGGCTGCAGGCTTGCAAGCAGGCTCCTTCGCTTGCTGCGAGGAGCCTGGTTGCTAGGCAGTCTTTGTTTTCAAATACCAGGGCACAGGTTTGCTTTTTGGTACCCTGTCTGCTGTTACTCTGCTCTTCTGGAAGAGCCATTAAACAAAATATGGACTGAAACATTACCAAGATAGGGGCTAGTGGCCAACATGCCTTACCGATGCCTCTTAGGCCAAGCAGAGCATCCTCCCTGATGTAGAGTGTGCACCCACACCCCAACAGCAAGGTGGTGATCACCCAGAAGGAGAAGGTTGCTTACATTCCCAGATTTACACAAAAAAACATTAAAGACATTTTATGATAAAGGTTTCTGAACCAGGTGCTGCCAAGCTTATGTTCAAATGGGCAACCGTTTAATTACGAAGTAACCCCTTCTTGTGGTACTGGAACTCCCACAGATGCTTTGGAAAGGATCTGGTACCCAGGAATGCACACACTACTGGAGCATCCTCAAGCAAGGTCACATCTTGATGTTTCCTTCTGGTGCTGAGCACCAGGGGCCAAAGCACGCCCCAGGATAGCGGGGCAGGGTGCAGGGGTCCTCACACAACTCCTCTCCCCATGCTGCAGAGCAGAACCTGCTCCAACCCCAACGATGCTGTCCCAGACCCCCAGTTCTTTTACACCTAGGAAAGTGAACTGCCAGCACAGCTACATCATGTCTGAGCCTCATACTTCCAACTCTTCTCCCTACAGCGCAGCAACTGCCCGAGTCTTCTTGCCACCTTTCCTCACTGCAGCGCTTCTGCCAGGTCAGCTAACAAGAGGGGACAGGGTTTGGTCCCTCAACGAGGTAGTTATTAAGAGAAAATTAGCCACCATCAGGAGCATGCCCAGGAGCAGAACCTGAATTCCACAGGCTTCAGAGCAGAATTATGCCCCAACACTGTGCATCTGTATATCATTTCCACAATTACGATTCACAGCAGCTTTCTTACTTGAGAACATGGCTGTCACCAGTTTAACAATACTCGTTCATCAACCCTGACTGACCTTCATTCGCAATCTCCCTGAGCAAGTATTTCCAGCTACCTGTCTGTGGTTGACTCAAACACCTAGCAGCCTAATTCTGGCATACAGATACCTCTCTAACCTCTATTCACACGGAGCTGTGAACATGATACAAAATTGTACCAATACTCTGCACTGAGTAAGGCCTGCCAAGTCACCATCTCAATTTTCCTTTAAGCATAAATTCTCACAGCCCACCATGAGCACAATGTAAGCAGTTCCATGGCAGCACAGACCAAAAGAATAACTTTAATGCAAAGGAAGGAAGGAGGCGTGGTGCTTTATCACCGTGACCCGAATGCCTAAAAACAATGAGAAGTTGAGGGCAAGACCATCTTCCTCCAGCCCCGCTCCCCACACGCTCACTCATCCAGGCAGCATTACTGCTTCCACCAGCTCTCCTCCAGGATGGATAATGGGGAAGATGAGCCCTTGATGGTTAGTGGTGTCCCAGGCCATTTGTGCTGCTAGTTAATGGAGTTGTCATCTGCTTATCCTGCAGCGGGTGCTATAAATACTCTTTTGCTTTCATCAGGGACCACAGTTAACAGTCCCCCACAGCACGGCACTCCAGAGAAATTCTGCACTCTTGCATAAAGCTACAGGCAAAGCTTTAAAACCTTCAGCTCCCCTTTCCTTTCATTCCTCTGACCATATTTCTAACGTAAAAATGTTTATTTGGGGGAGGAGGGAGAGGAAAGAAAACTTTTTTTTTTTTAAGTTAGGAAGATAAATTCTGCCTTTTCTCCTTCCAGAGCTTCCCCTACATACACCCACTGAAATAAAAGGTGTGGATTATTTTTTTCCCTGAGCTGTGCCAGAAGAGATAGCGGGAGACTGGAGAAACAGGCAACAGAAGAAGAGATGAGCTGACCTTTGCCTATAAACACTGGGGAGGTGTGGGGGGGAAGGCAAAGCTCAAGAAGGCTTTTCCTCCTGTGAAGCTTCAGGCAGCCACAGGAATGTATCTCTAGGAACAAGCTGGCTGCCTCAACTGGCTGGAACAAGTTGGGAGCAGTGTTGCAGCTTGCTCTGACGCCATGTCTGAGGGGGCGAGGGTGGGAGAGTCTCAGCTAGAGGCAAGCAGCTGCTGCGGGGGGCCCACGCTTGCTCCCTCAGGCCTGGTGCAAACTCTGCTGCAGGCCGCGGCAGCAGAAATGGCGGGAGGGGCGACGGATGGGACACGCAGAAAGCAGAGCAGCAGGGTTTTTGCTTCTGTAGCTGCTGCATCTCAAACCCACGCGCTGGAGCTGCGTGTGGTGCCAAGGCTCGGCTGCGGTCATGAAGGAACTTGGGCAGGGCTGGGATCAGGCTGAGACACGAAGCAGCGTCCCTCAATAAGCAGGGCTGGGGTAGCAACGTTTCCACTTTCTAATGATAAGTCTTATGAACTCTGTATAACAGGAAGATCAGTGTGTGGGTGTATTTATGTTGAAATTAAGTTTAATAACATACAGCAAACAGTTGGTCTTCTGTCTACTTTAACAGAGTCTGTTTCCTCCAGCGAAAGCACTTGCCTGAACTTGAATGTCAATTCAGATTAAGGTAGGATGTGAAACTGGAGCACAACTTGATCCTGAAGAACTGCAACTTTGGGCATCCCCCTGCAGAACAAGAGTATCTCGATCCAGTTTGGTTGAGCTTAGCTGAACTGGATGACAGTGTAAGTCATGCTTCTGAGAGTTCCCTTAAACCATCAATTCCTCGAATGGCTAAATTCCTATCAACAGATATATTTTATATGATGTACAGGTAATGAAGAGGGATTTTTTTCTTCTTTTTTAAGTGGTAAATAAAAAGGAGATTTTACTACTCTGACATTTTACTGTAGAAGTCCAGATTTACTTTCCTGGGGTTGGGTGGATTGCACACGTGTGGTAGAAGGGACTTAGCTGAAGTCCTGTCCACACTTGCAAGTGCAGTCTGACCTGCTGAGAGGATGCAGTTGATGCTGAGTTTGTTCAGCTCTAGGACCACTGTGCAAGGACAGTGGCTGACATCCTCAGCTCTGTGCTGGGATGTCTGACCACAGCACTTGTTGCCCAGGCCAAAGTGAATGTACATCCTGCCAATAAGCAGCGTTCAATGGCACAGAGTGCCTAGTTTCACGCTGCCATCACTTGACTGCCTTCCACAGAGGTAACACTGTTATGAAAGAGAGAAAGCACAAGGCAAATCAAGTCCAGCAGTTTACAGATGAAGCCCAGTGGAATGCTTTACTACTCAGTCACACCAGGGAAAGTGTGGAGCATTCCTGTACGACAGACTCCTGCAGATAGGGGCTTAGGCAGGTACTCATGACTTCCAACTTGGTCCAGATGTTTAACACACCTTCCAGGAAGATACATTTATATTCATCTACAGATCCCATCCATGATAGATTCTTGGAGCATCAGGCCCTAAGTAACATGCCCAAACCTATAGAAGCCAGTAGAGAGAAAGCACGGAAAACAGTTTCTTACTGATGACAAGAGAAGTTACCTGATCCCTCTACACTGTCAGTTCAATGCATATTCCATGTTAAAAAATAAAGCCAAACTAACAGTATAATTTATATTATTTTAGTTTTCCCTAATCTGGAAAGCAAAACTAGTAATTTAAATATTTGTTCTTTCCATTTACAAACATTAAAGATCCTATTAAGTACTATATATCTACAGTCATAAGTAATGCTTGGCTTTTTCCCTTAAAGACAATAACCACATTTTTTGTATTGGAAGCATATTTGTGAGTAAACACACTTCTCCTGCAATAGTTAATTTGCAGGAATGAAGAAGGGAGCATGCGCAATTAGCACAAATGTAATCAGCATAAAAAGATTGGAAGGGAGAACAAATGGAAGTGCTTTAGAAAGGCTGTTAGTAATGGTGTGCTCTTTCAGATAAAGACTTTTCCATGTTTCCCTTCCAGGTCAGATTGGGATTTCACTCTCAGTAAGTTCAGAAAGCCTGGGCCAAATTCTTCCTCAGAGCAATACCACTTGAATCGATCACATCAGGATGAATTTAGCCTAGTGCTTCAAAATCATGCCCGGTTTCTCTCAGGCAAATTTGAATATAAATCACAAAAGTGAAGAATGAGTTAGAGCAGATCCAAGTAACCTGAAAAACAATGCATCTCATGTTTCTGGCTTTAGTCAGGCAAAGCTCCATACGAGTTGTACCTAATTTAAAAAGGCAAGAAACCCCTTACCTCTAAGACCCACTCCTTTTCTGTTTCACACCTGCTATTCTTGCAATTAACATTAATAAAGTACCATAATGAGAATAAATAGATATATTGGAAAAAAAAAAAACCCTCAGGATGCCTTTTTGGCTATGTGTGGATTGACAGCTTCCCTGTGGTAGGTACTACAGTCAGCTCCTACTGTAACTACGCAGAAACAGCTGGAGCGACACTGTGGTTACAAAATACCAACAGGCAGGCAGGCTTAGGCAAGCACTGCCTCCAAAACAACTTTTGCTACTTGTTATTACTCTTTTTCAAAACACAATTCACAAGATTTCATGCCAACTATATCCTCTTAAAGACCACGGTTGTCAGCTCATTTGTCAACTCCTTTTATTTAACATGCTCTGGCTTCACACTTTCTCTAACGACCACTTAGGCAGCTAGGGTTTACTATGTTACCAGAACTACAGAAATCTAAAAGGGCTTTAAGCATTAGAGATGAAATTCCTTCCCATTTGTGTGAGGACATCCTTCCAACAGCCATGTCTTTAGAAAAGAAAATATAAAAAATTCCCAAACCAAAACAAACCCCATCTCTCCCAAGAAATCAGAATCAAACACAGAACAACAACAACAAATAAACCCTCACAAAACTTCTCATTAAAAATATGTATAGCCTTTAAAAGAACAGTCTAATTGAGAATCAAATGGTGCCCTATCACCACTTCTAACTTTTTTAAAAATTTGGCTGATGTGCAGCCAGATGACAAACTAACTTGAAGTAGCCAAGATAGTTATTCAGTTTCTAAAGTACGATGGCAAAATAAAAGTCACTTCTGAAAACTTTTTCCAAAGTCATTTAAGCCTCTTTCCAGTGCTATGTAATATTATTCCCTTCTGCTGTGAAAAAAATACAGGCATCCAAACTCAGAGACACGAAAAAGCGATCTCCACAGGAACTGAGATAATACAGAGATGGCAGGAGGCGAGGCTGTAACACAGAGCACACTGGAGAAGTGGCCCAGGCCACTGATTGCCCTCTACTGCAATCTGAACAGGCAGCTACACACTCTGAGACCACATATGGTTATCCTGATAAAGCCATGTGCCCTCATTAACTTCTGCTGGTGCCATCACACGGTGTGGCAGGGAGGAACTGGCTCCCCCCGAGCAGGCATCCATGGAGGAGGAAGGCACCGGCTTGAGGAGGGGGGACAGAGAGTGGGAAGGTGACTAAGCCACAATGCTTCTGCTTGGGAGAAGGACAAACTTAGAGATTTCATCATTGCTCTAGTAAGTACAGCCCATGTTTGCCACTTCTCAGCAGAAGGCTGAGATACAGAGACTCTAATCTGCGGTCCCAGAGACGGGCAGCATGTGCCCTTCCCACCTTCATAAACAGGGCATAGCACCATCAAAGGCCCTTCTGAAACAGGGCTGAAATTGTTCAAACATCACCCCTCCTATCAGATTTACATTTCCCACACTAACCTTCACCTGGTTTATTGCCAGGTGCCTTTCTGCAAGATGGGAAGTCTAGGAAATCTAGAGGGGCAGCGAAGTTAAAGCAGAAGCCATGGCAACAAAGAGATAAACTGAAGGGACTGCTCCCACAGGGGTGGGAAAATAGCCTTAAACTAGCTGTTCAATGAAGTCTACTGCCTGAGCATAAGGAATGGGATGGGAAGCTGCTGAACATAAAGAATTCCTGCTGTGTTTCCACCAGTGTGCCTCCTCTATATTTGAAAGTCTCCACTAGAACAGCTTCTGAACACATTCACTTTTTACACCTGGAGACACAGGTTCAATCCTACAGGTCTCCATTCCTTCCCTAAAGAACAAAAAAAACCCAACCCCCAAAAACCCACATCTGTAGATGACCTGGTACCCAGAGAAACCTCAAAATAACAGGGAAAATATCACACTGTAACTTCCCAACAGACAGAATCTTGCTATGGTTTCTCAGCCCCTCTCGTGCTTTCTTGTGAACTGCACTCAAACTCCAAGAGTCTTCTGGCTTTCAGAACAACTCTTTTGAATGTGAGAATGTTCACCCACAGAGAGGTATGGGTGAATACGTAGGAAATTTAAAGTCATGCTTATAGCACAAAGTCCCTTCCTTACCACCTTACAGCAGCTGAAAAGAGGAGCTCCCATATTCTCCTGCCACCTTTGAGCCTTTCAGAGAAGGATTGAAACAAAGGGAAAAACACCATTTGCTGTGCAATGGTAGAAAACTCAGCAACTGTGACTGAAACTACGGGAGATCCATCTAAAACAAGTGGTCTTTGAGGAAATCCTGTGACCACTGATTGGCAAAAAGCAAGAAGGATAAAAGGAGGGTGACTCTCTGCAACTGATAGTAAGCCACTACCAAAAGTCAGGAGGCAGATACAACTTGTCACAAAAATCACCCTGAAGACACTGACTTAACTAGCTGTGTCCCATGCAGAAAGGCCAGCAGACATGCCTTAGCTAACCAACACAAGGTGCCAGAACAAGGCTATTCTCCAAGTATCAGAACTAGACTTAACCACTGCAGACTTCTTCGTGCCAAGGTGACTATTTCACCACTGAGCCTCTTGAAAAAGCTTTCATGGAACTGTGTGACAAATACTCAAAGGCACTGTCAAATCTTTATTATACACTGGGTGTTTAGCTTTGGGCACCGCCGTCAGAGTCACTACACTTCAGTGGATGTTTCCCCACACTGATGGTTCAACCAGACTAAGAGCTTTGGAAAATCCTCTTGGAAGGTTTCCCAATTCTTCTATACAAGCTTGGCTGAGAAAACCAGTGTTGTATCTCTTAAGAGATGGTAAGCAGACTGCTTCCTCCCTCTTCCAGATCATTAGTACTATTCTCGTTTGTACAGTAGAATAATCCTCATGATGCTCTGCTGTCAGTGTCCTCCCAGGATGACAAACCAGCCTTTTCCCCTGGTAAGAATTTACAATTTCTTTGCTTCCTATCTGAAATAGTTGTTAAACCTGTAGTATGACTGTAAGACTCACCCTTTAATTACCAGCTTTCCCCTACAGCCTCTCCTATGAAACTTTAACAAAAACCTCGTAGGAGTGTAAATAAGTTACAGTTTAGCTAACATTTCACCCATTACTCACTGCTTTTAATCTTTTTTCAAAAGAACCCCACTACATTAGACAGAGTTTACACTTGCAGAAAGCTACACTGGTTTGTGCCTCAGGTACTTTATAATGGCATCTCTAATGACTTTCTCAATAATTTTCTTAGGTACTTAAATGAGGGTCAGGAGTTTATAATTCCCTGGATCACCCTTATCATCTTTCTCACCTCAGTAAGAAGAACATTGGCAATCTTCCAGAGTCTTATTATAGCTGTAATGATAAATTAAGTCACATGCATTCAGGGGCTGGTTTTTTCCTGGGAAGTAATTCAGCTAATACTAAAGAAATTAACTACTGACTCTATAGATTATGCAGTCAAGATACAAACAATAGTTTCTGTATTTACATTCACATGTCAGTCTCAAACAGCTTTAAAAAACAAAGCCAATGTTTTTATCTCCATATTTAAGACAAGGAAAATGAAGCATAGACCAGGATATTATGGGGTAAAGCTACAAGCAGAGTCTAAGTCTCATACTTGTATCACTGTCTGCCAAATAGTGTGATTCAGTGAGGTCTTACTAGCAATAGAAAGTGTCTCCTGCCATCTCTTTACCAAAAGTAATGCTAAGCTCAAGAGGCATCCCTCTAGTATGGAGGACCATTGTAAAAAGTATTTTGCTTTCTAATTTTCTCTTTTCAATTGTCCTTAGAGCCTCCCCAGCTGTAGAGACTCAGCAGCTCTCCAGGGGATTTCCATTACAATTCTGGAAGAAATTAGTCTTTTTTTTTCTAAATATATTTGTCTTTTTAACTTCCTTTCATCCACCTTGGTCTCTAGTTTCCTACAAAAGCATGTACTTCACTCTACTTGCATGACTCACATCGAGTTTATTTCCTTCACCAAGCTATTTCTCTAGACTGCATAAATATTTGTCCCTTCACTATTAAGTATATTTTTAAATTTTCTCTCCTTCTGCTGCTTTCTCTCCCATTTCACTATGAACATAAGCATCATTCTGTATGATGCTTTTATTCCTATAAACATCTAAACACATTTGTAGTATCAAGCTGATGGATGCAGAGATACCCTGCAGCCATCAGTTCTGTGGAGTAAGCAATTAGATTCTTAATTTGTTTTATTTTCTGGGCCAGACCTTCAAAGTAGGCTAAACCAGAGTTTTTCAGTGCAGCTAAAGACTATGAGAGAAGCTGGTCTTCCTTATATTAAGCCAATGGTTTACTTCCCCCTTGTTTCAGGCTCTTCAACTAGTTTCCTCTGTCTTCCAAGTCCATTAAAGGCACCCTGATAGTCTTTCATTTCTCTCTCCTGAAAAAAAACCAAAGTCTTCCCTGATGCAAGGCATTGCATTAACATTAATAACATCAGTGTATATAGCACCTTTTATCTAAAAGGACCCCAAAGAGCTGTCCCAACTCTATGCAGTTTCATTCAGCAGCTGCTTATCAGCACATGGAATCGGCGTGCACGACAGATGACAGTTACAAATGGACAATGAAGTGAAGAGTTTGATGAACAAAATGTAATTATTGCACCAGGGACTGGATTGGACATTCTTATTAGCACCCTTTTCCTAGAAAGAGGATCACAGGATAGCTACCACCACTAACATTTTTCAAATTCTTCAGTGAGCATCTCATCCAAAATACACATGATGAAATTTCAGCTCTTGCTCCAAGGGCTTGTGTACCAGGGAAAAAAACAGAAGTGAAACTCTCCTGCATGAAAGTTCCCAACAGTAAAAGGCAGCTCCCTAATCTGCTTCATGATCCTGCTTGGAGTTTTCAAGCTGTGATATAAAAATAAGCATCCCAAGAAATGCATTTCCATGGCCCCCCCACCATACAGGACTGCAGACCTTCTGGCAGCGCTGGGGTCCTTCAGCCAGCCCAAACATGTGAACATTCCTTGGTCAGGTTACTTGCTGCATGGATGGCTGTGCACCCCACCCCGTAGCCAGCCCTGACTTGTGGTAACACCCTTCATTTTTAGGTAGGTAGACACCAGATTCCATGTAGACATCAGGCACTAAACCACAGATTCGAAAGCTACAGTACACAGCCCTGCCACCCACACACAGCAGAAGTGTAGTGGTCAGCTCAGGGCAGTATTTTGGCCACTTATCCTGATGGAAGCCATCTCTACCAGCCCATCAGATCACTATGCCATCTAAGTAATGTTGAAGTTGCTTCAAGACACAGAGCAGCCCAAGATCAGGAGCACGCAAGAGCTCCTGATCTTTTATTCCACTCCATCCCGTACCTTTCTTAAAAACAGACATTCCACATAAGCTATCCTTAACTGCATGATGAAGAATGCAGAAAAACATACCTGGACAAGGACTCAAATGTTGTGCTTTCTAAGAGTGGCACGTTTTTCAGTGAAATTATCACTTTTCCCTCTCCCCCTACAATTAGCCATATTAGCATCTCCCACCAAACAGTGACCTGCCCAGCCTAGCCATGTAAAGATGAAATGAGAGCACCTTTCACAGTAGAGTGTAACCACATCTCCTTCTGAAGGGAGCCACTGGAAGACATAAAACAACCCACTGAATTGGGCCAGACATATTTACACCTAGAATGAAATCTCATGTTAAAACTCAGGACAGCCTTTCTCTTGAATATCTCAGAAAACTAAAACCAACTCCATTCCAAAGTGGTGCTGCTCGGGGTCCTGACAGATTCTTTACCCACTCCTACTAGCTATGTCCTGTATCATTTACAACCTGTTTACATTAGTAGGCAGATGGAGCTATTATCACCCTTCTGGCTGATTTTGCCAGCTCTTTAAACTCTTTTGAGTGAGATGCTGCACTTGCTATCACTGCTTTGATCCAGAGACTGACAGCACACTACTTACAGCTGCAGCTTTACTGGCTCTCCTGGAATTTTTATCCCTGCTGTTTCTCTGCTTCATGCTGAACCACTCCTGCAAGGGAGCTCCTGGAATCTTTTAGGCAATGCATGAAACAACCTGCATTTTCTATGGAGTTTGTTATGTGGTGGCACTGCAAGTGTCATCGCTCACACTGTGCCTTTGACATGCCAGTCCCGTCTGTTCTGCAATAGCAGTGAAGTCTCTTGCTCTTGGACTTTCTTCCACCTGGTCTTTAAGATCTAGTAAGGAGAAGTTTGGGTTGTCACTTAAGAACACTAGTGAACGGACCGTTTTCACTTATTTATACTGCAAGGCAGGATGAGACACACTGAGGAAACCCAAAGTCTTCTGGGCTTAGTGTTGGATCTCAAGCTAGAAAAAAAATAATTTCCAAATTTGGAATAAATAATCTGTACATTGAAAAGTAAACTACTCAGTAAACCAGACATATATATATTATCCATTTAAGTTATTGCTGCCAGTTTTTCTTCAGACACGACAGAAATAAGGCATCCCCTAAACTGGTCAGCATCAAATGTACATTTTAAATTTGTAAGCATCGAGACATACAGCTTATGAGGAATATTAAAACCTATTTCTAACTTGCAGCTAATACTACATGTACCTTGTATTCTCTCTCCTAACGGTTCCTAACTGGAAAAGAAAAAAGAAAAGAAAAAGGCAACTAGTCAATCTTAGGAGACGACATGACAAATGACACACATTTCAATAGGCTTCAACAATAAACAGCCACCTCAACAAAGAGAAGCCTTCCCCCACTTCCCCACTAAAGCGGAATCAGACAAGAAACTAAGTGAGACACGTTAAGAGCGAAGCACTCCAATTAACGTGTTACAGCTCCTCTAAAGCAGAGACCAAAGGGGCTGCTGCTGCTCGGGATGCTGGAGGATGCGGAGCAGTAATTGTCACTTAGGCACTTAACTCCCCGCCGCCCGGCTCCCTCGCAGACCGGTTTATCTCTCGCCAATTACTGCTGTCATTTGCATTTCAATATGTGCCGTCGGAGGCCGGGGCAGAGGCACCAGCCACTGGAAACACGGCGCAGCCACGCCACGGAACTGGGACGCAGGACCGGTTGGTACTGGGCTCAGGGAGCTGTGCCCACGCCGGGCTGCGAGCATCCCCGGGGATGCAACGGCGCCCCACTGACAAGCGTGCCCGCAAGAACCCACGGAGGAAGCTTTCGGGAGAGGCTCACAGGAGATGCACACGCTAGGCATAAACCGCGTGTGTCCCACGCATCTCCCCAGGATGGGTTTGGCATTTCCTGCGCAAAATTCGTTCCCCGTGGCAAAGCTGCAGGGCAGGCGGGATGTGTGTCCTTCCCTATTTCTCTTTACTACCTGTGGCACCTACAAGCGCTAAGCTGAGCGTTAAGGCCCACGGTGCGGTAAAAGCAGCAGCCTCTCACACACCCTCTGTGTAAGAGCAACGCAGGAGGCAGAGAGGTAAGAGCTGGAGAGCGCTCTCCGGCTGGCTTTGCTGCTGCAGAGAGATCTGCTCCACAGGATCCATAGAATCACAGAATCATAAAATTTTTAAGGCTGGAAATGACCCCTAAGATCATCCAGTCCAACCATTAACCAAGTCTACCCTTAGACCATGTCCTCAAGCACCGCATCTCCCCGTCTGTTAAACCCCTCCAGGGATGGGGACTCAACCCCCTCCCTGGGCAGCCTGTCCCAATGCTTGAGGACTCTCTCAGGACAGAAGTTCTTCCTAAGATCCAACCTAAATTTTCCCTGGCGCTGCTTGAGGCCATTTCCTCGAGTTCTGTCGCCTGTTACTGGGGAGAAGAGACCAACCCCCACCTCACTGCACCCTCCTCTCAGGTAGTTGTAGAGAGCAATAAGGTCTCCCCTCAGTCTCCTCTTCTCCAAACTAACCACCCCCAGGTCCCTCAGCAGCTTCTCATAGGGCCTGTTCTCCAGACCCTTCACCATCCTCATTGCCCTTCTCTGGACACGCTCCATGAAAGGTCCTTTCCTGAAAGCGGAGCAGGCTGAAGGTTCTGGACTAGTCAAGGAGGAATAAGGATGGAAAAGGGATCTCTGCTTCTCTACTAGGGAATGTCACAGTACGGATCGGTGGTGTGCTATTACTTGACTACTCAGAGTCTCCTTCTTCGGAGACATTCCAGACCAATCTGGACATGTTCCTGTGTGATCTACTCTAGACGATCCTGCTCAGGCAGGGGGTTGGACTGGATGGTCTTTCGAGGTCTCTTCCAGCTTCTAATATTCTGTGATTCTGTGACTGCACTGGGCTGGGAGCGGATGCAAGGTGGTCTAGGATGAGGCTGGGGAGGCTGGAAATCCAGAGGGCAACTGCTGACTGCATCATTGGTGGAGGAGAGAGGAAAAAAACAGGGCACTTGCAGCTATTCATGCCTGCTGCTTTGCTTCCTAGGCAGCAGAGCTTAAGATGATATCACCTACATTCATCAATACTTAATGGATTCCCTTGCCTAAAGGTTGAAATCTGCCTATTTGCAGAGCATCACAACTAAGATGTACCACACAGTTTTAGAGGGGTTGCAGCACACTTAATATATTTGGAGCTCAGGGATCAGTCTTCCTAGCTGACAGAAAAGTCAGCACTGCCTCCATTTGTCAGCCTGCTCTGACATCTCATCACCTCACAAGGTGCAGCAGGTACCCCGAGGAGGGGGAAGAACCACTCCAGCTAGACCTAATTCAATGTGGCCTCTGTAACTGAAACAGGGTTTCTTCTGACCTCTGCAGCCAAAAAGAATCAGATGCAAAGACCTATCAGTTTTGTTTACTGACAAGATGCATTTCTATGGGTTCTCCCATCAGGGAGAGGATTAAAAAAACCATAATAACCTGTGGGCAACTCCGACTGTCCACCCACCACACAAACAGAGTGGGATACAAATAGCCAACAAGCACAGAACAAATGCTACCTCCTACTTGGGAGTGTGTTAAGGAAAGGTCGGTTGTCACTGATGAGCAGCAATCATAGGGCTATAAACTAACCATAGCCTGAGAAACACCGTGCTCTGTGCTAACCAAAGAAAAATCAGACCAAAACAAAAATGCACTGCATGTCTTGTCTTAACTAGCCACCAGAAAAGCAACAGAAGGCTAACACTTGCTGTGACACCTAGATTGCTGCTCCCAATTAAGAGAAGCACGTGCATGTAAAGCTCGCACACGCGGAGCTTATTGTCCCCTGCCATCAAGACCTCTTTCCTTGGAGAAAAAGGAAAGGATATTTAAATAAGCCCAAGCAGCTTCTAAAAAGTAAGTAGCCAGAGCATGAACTATGGTTAATTGAAGACCAATAGAAAAGTAATATGCCTTTTCTTTTGTTTCTTTTAAAGTGTTTTTAAATGCCTTTTTTTTTTTTTCCTACTGTACATCTGAAACCCTCTGTATTAATAAGCTGATCAGTTCCTGGCTCTCTATCTGATAAACTGAGCCAACAAACTGCTCTTTTCTCTTTTGTCTCCAAGCCAAAAGAAACTTTTATGGGGAATAAGTTTTCCCCATCCCCCTGCGCAGAGCCACAACACAATGGTGATTTGGAAACCTTCCATTTATCACCAGGAACAAAAAATGCTAAGCCAGACAGCAAATAAAGGTTTGCAACGGGGTCTCTGGGACCCCACCACCACAATCTACACGACTTGGGCCTCTGGCCACCACTGCTGCACAGTGCTATCCATCCTTTGGGTTCACTTCACAGTGGCTCAGCTGAGCTCACGTCCTCCCACAACTCTCTCATTAAAAGCATGGTTTGCTCTGCTCCTAAATGTAAAGCAGCCTCTTCTTTCCTCATTTACCAGTCTGGTTCTGCCAAATTCAAAATCTGCATTTTCAAAGGATGCCTTTTCCCCCCTGTAACTTTTAAAAAGTACAACAGGGGTCTGTTGATCCAAGCATCAAATCTGTTCGGTGGAGCAGCAGCTCCACAAAGGGAATTCCTTAAGACAAGTTGAATGACAGCTGGGGAAGAAGCCTCTGCTGGAATCATCTGGGATGACTTTGCTGACTGACATTGCTTCTCAAAGTGACACAGCAAGACAGTCTGGACAGTAGCTAAAGACAGCTGGCTCCACATGGCTCTGCCCAAACGCTCCACTCCAGCCTTACCCTGTTAACTCTACCTTTAGCAACTGGTCCAGCCAGTTCTCAGGTAGCTAAAAGATCTCAGTCATGGAGAGCTCAGCTTCCCATTGGCAGAATGGCTGAATTAGTTTGCAATAGCCTCTGGCACCAACTTGGTACTTTGACTAAAACCTGCTGCTGACTCTTGTTTCGATGTCCTTACCACAGAAACAGAGGGATCTATGTGCTCCCATCCCACCCAGAGATAACTGTTCCTTGAACAGCATACACCATCTATCCTCCACATACCAGCAGGTATGAAGCATTCTCCACATGTAGTTTTCTAAAAGGATGTTGATCTTCTCCAAATCACCCTAATTGTAAACCTTTAGTATCCACCCCCACCGTCTTCACATGCACAATACCCCTTCTTAGACAGACAACACAAACAACCAACAAAACGCTACTTTGGTCAGGTTACAAGAGCTGGATCCTCCCAGCTGAGGCAGGCGATGCCCTTGGCTGAGTGACAGTAATTGTTTGAATGTTAAACTATAAAGAGTGAGACAAATGCCACTGAACTCCTGGGCCACTTTGAAGTAGGATACACAATACAGCCAGTTTCCTTTCTGCATGCCCTACATCCCCAAACAAACACAAAGCAGACAGTAGGAAAAAAATCCAGCTCTCAGATTAATACTGTATATAGTCTTCTAGAAATCCACAATAAAATAAAAGTATATGCAGAATCACAACAAATAAGGACTTTTTTTTAACCAACACAGGACAAAAGCTCTTTTGTGATTGTGACTGTGTGTCGAATAAAGGGCAGAGCTCCTTCTCATGCATACATATGCACACATCACCTGAAAGAGCTGAGAATGTATACATTTCAGTTTCCCTCCCACCGGTCAGTCTATTTAATTAACAGCAATCAGTAATTGCTACAGCTGGCAGAAAAAAGCTGACCATAATTTACACCTTGATAGTAAGCAATCAGCCAGATTTCCAGAGGCAGACAGCACTCACCAGTCTGGGGACTCAGTGAAGTTTGGGTGCTGGCACCTCCTAGGTGATATTTCAACTCTGGACTTGGCCTGTTTTCCAGGATTCTCTCCCCCCTCCCCAAATCTGTCTCTAGTTTTGTGGGCCATCATCTGCTTCTTTTGCTTGAAGTTCCCTCCACCATTCATTCTTTGCTCTGCTACACCTATGGTTCATTCCCCCCTTGGTGTATCTACAATTACAGAAACCCTTACAACTTACCTTCAAAGCAGCACAGCTGGAGCTGTAACTAATACAGCTTGGCTGTACACAGTTGATGTGGGACTACTTTGAGCTAAGCACTGTCTTTACCAAACTATCTGGACCGAGATCACTGGCTGAAGTGTGCCCTAAACACACTGTGGAGATCTAGCTGCTTAGTGCTAGTACCCTAAACAGCTCAACAGATAAATAATGCTCTATAACTTAGCTCTGACAAGAGCTAGGCCACCCTCGGAGTAGTTAGCAACTCAGAGATAGAGGTATCATGACCTCCACTGCAGTGAAGACACAGTTTGAATATTGATCTCTGTAATTAAATCTTCCTTTCACATGCCATTCCAGCTCTGCAGAAGCAGCATTAGATGGAGGTGGAAGATGTCGATGCTTAGGGAGCACGTAGAGGCTGTGAAGGCAAAGAGAGGCACTAAATCCAAGTCTCTGTGTACACCTCAACTCCCTCACTGCCAACGTGTTCAGTTCAAGCAGTACTTACTACACATAGTAGATGAAACATTTATTCAATCCCAATAGTTAACACATGCTTATAAATGAAGAAGAGATGCCTTAATAACTGTAAATCCCACAAGCAAAGCAGCACCACACTGTAAACTATTAAAAGAAATGAAGGATGGAAAAAGTCAAAACCTGGGAAAGGCTCAACATAATTTTTCACCTGCATGTACAATACTTGCCAATCGAATCTGTGAAGTAGCAAGTGCACCAAGTACACCCTTCTAAAGCTGCTGCCTTTGTTTGTTTGCCCCAAACGTGCAGTTCAGCAGAGAACACTCCTGCTTCTCATCATCCAGTTCTCAAGAGACCTCTAGAAATTTTTTTTTTTCCCTAGGAAACAGAAGTCTATAGGAACATCCAAATCAACTACACCAACTTGCTTTTATTATGGAGGAACAGTTCCAGCACTGATATTCCACTATAAAATGCTTCACTCAATTTTCAAACCTGGGTGCCTTAAGTTCAGCTTCCAGAAGTTCCCAGAAGTGTACTTAGGCACTTAAAGAGAAGCATTTGCCTGCAAAAAAGCATCCTACACTGGTGGAGCAGGAAGAGGTAACAAAGTACAGCATTTTCTCCTGCCTCAACAGGCAGTCAGGCCTTGCTACACCCATCCCAAAGGACCAGCTAAGGGGTCAGATTAGGGGTTTCTTTTCTCCTGCATCACAGATCACTCTTCTCAAGCACTCCCTTATCTATGGAGCTACTTCACATTCAAGGCTTTTCACAGCCTCCCTCTTCCTCCCAAATGACATTTAGACTTTCACCTCCGTTCAGCCCATGGCAGGCACCGACCTCTCTCCACTTGCTGTACTGTCAAACAAATCTCTTCAGGCTCTTTCATGCTCTCTCCTTCATGCCTGTCAAAATCCCTCCACGAACTCACATAATTCCTCCGGTGTTGGGCAGGAGAATGTATTGAGACCACTGCTATCATGTCTTTCAATACCGTGTCAGTGGCACTTTGCTTCCTTCTTGCTTCCCACCAGTTGTCTCTTTGTATGCACCTGGAACACAACTGCCTTCTTTCACAGCACCTTGGGCTTTGGTTGAGCTCCTCGTACTCTGGCAAGACAAGCAAGTTAAAAGCAGCAGTGACAGGGGAAGGGCAGAAACCTGTAATAGATCTGACCACTTACAATGCTAACCTGTGGGAGCACATACTAGTCTCATTACATGTGCTGGCCTTCACCAAAAACAGTTGTGCAAGAGTTGCAGAAATCACCACCTCCTCTACCACGTGGGCAGTGGCCTTTTTACCTCTCTTCCATTACCACTAGAAGGAACAGCGAAAGCTCTGCTGCTGGAATTTCTTACCCTGACTCCTGAGGAGAGGTGTGTCTTCATCTTCAGCCTATTTATTGTTTCCTCTACTGTGCCAGGGTATCTCCAAACAGATGGGAAGGAAGAGCTGCTCTCCCTAGCAGCTGATAATCCAAAGGCACATGGAGGACCCATCAAGCTAGCATGACAGTGCTGACGTACTGAAGCCCGAGCTTTGGTCTGTGCTTTTGACAAGCACAGAAACTCTGAGACACACAAACTGTCTGTCAGCAGACAGTCCTGGGAATGGACTATGTAACCAGTCCATCTTCATTGCAGTCTTTAGCAATAAGGATAAACCATGCCAGCCTGCAGCCCAACTGTAGGCTTGGAATAGCTACAGGAATAGCTTTGGCTTTCCTTTGGCTGGTCCAGTAGGATCATGCACATGTCAAAGCACATGCTCTGATCCCCTTTGTTCCATGGCACAGCTGCACTCAAACTGACAGCATGTCAGCATTGGCATCACTGGCAGAACAAAGGAGACAAAGGCTGACAAAGGAGAAAGAGCAGCAATACTCAAAAAAAATAAAATAAATCAAACTTTAGGAATGGATGCATCCGGACCAGGAGTAATTTTTTAAAGGAGGAGGTTCTGCCCACTCATCATCTTTGAAATCGAGGGTTCACCACTCATAAACTCCATCTTCCCTTAGAGTTTTGTGCAGGAGAGCACCGATTTGGCAATGGGACAGACCCGGCGTCCCATTTCCTGCAGCACTGCAGCCCTAGCAATGCCCCTATCGCCTTATCTCTCTGTAAACAAGCTAAACCAGGCTGGGCTAAGTGCGCAGGAAAGTACACTAACCAAGAGTGGATTTAAGGCTCTTGGCACCAGACTCGGTCACTGGCTTTAGGTGGCACGTGTCCTCCTTTTAAGGCTCATGCTAAGCAGCTGCAAAAGGCTGTGGCAGGCACGCTACACCCAGTTTAACGCAGGAAACTGCGTATGCTCCAGCACAGCAATGTACTAAATGATCTCAGGGGCTAAAAATGTATATTGGGAAACTAAATCTCTGAACGACCTTCCTTCCCCCTATCCCCAACCCAGAAGTGCTCAGAATGGCCTTTGTAGAGGGTTTTCAGACATATCTTCCATCTGCACTTACTGTACCACCATCTAACACCCGGTGGCATTTCCAGGGAGACAAAAGGCTGATCTCCATCCTAAGCACCTCACAAACTTAAGGCTACACAGAGGGGACTGATGTGCCACTTCAGCCTCTCCATTTGCACAGCAGGGCCAAAACTTACTTCTACCCACTACAACTATATGCAACTATATTGCTGCATTTATTTGGGCATTAGTACAGTGAGAGACATCTTCATCAGCTGCACTGAAGCTGTGAGAGTGACTTTTGCAAATGCCACTGTTGTTAGACGTAGGATTTCATTCCATAAAGCCTGCCCACTGAGAAACATGCCGGGGGACAGGAAGGAGGGGGAGGGGGGAGACTTTAAACAGAGCGGGGGTGGGGGGGGGGAAAGAAACCCTTAGAGATCCAAAATAAAGGATTCTCGATTCACGGGGAGGCAGGAAACACAGCTCACACCCAAACAAGACCCTCCTCCGTGGCAGACGAGCATCCTGGTGATGGTTGGCTTTGTTGTTACAGCAGGAAGCTCCCCCACCCCGCTCCGCAGCGCTGGATTGTCTGAAGCGGACACCGGGGGTTTCTTTTCTGCTTCCCTCCTCCCAGGAGCCAGCAGCCGGCGGTGGCTGGACCACGCTGCAGAGCACTTGAGATGACAAACTTCTCGGAGATGCGGCAGCTTTCCACTCCCTCAACAAATACCTTCTTACATTCAAAGGGCAGACCGTGAGCAAGATGTTACCAAAGGAAAAAAAAATACTTCCTGAGGGTTAAGGTGGCAAAGAAGAGAGTACAAAACTTACTACACACCGGGCTACAGCTTCTATACTGTTACTAGCAATGGGAAACAACACCTACTGTTGTAACTGCAACAACCACGGTGCTGGGATTAATGGGAAAGTGCTTTCTTGTTAATTACTTAGCTCTAACATTGTATCCAAAAACCTGAGGATGGACAAAAGTATTTTTATTCTGGTTTTTTGGTTTGTTTTTTTTTTTGACCTAGAGTATGATTAAACTTTGAGAGCCAGGAGTGCAATTTTCTTTCAGAAAGACCAGGAGGTGAAAGGACCACTTACTTCCCAACCAGAAAACACTACACTGGCAACTTGATAAAGCATCTTTTAAAAAAAAAAAAAAAAAGGCCTGTTTATAACCAGCAATAGCTGCTGTCACTGCTCCGAGCTGAAAGCCAGGCAGAACCCGAGATAGAATCATAGATGTGTCCTGCCACACTGAACTGCAAACTTCATCAGGACCCAGACCCGTTTGAAATGTGTCATCTGTATTGTCCATTTCCCTCCTCCTCTCTGCGTGTGCACAGATGGCCGAAGCCTTACAGCTAACCCTGAGCGATGGATAATGAGGTAATAACTCTGCCCAGCCTACAGCCTCCGCGGTTACTTGCAAATTAACATCCAAACGGCGTTATCAGATTCACACCACCAGAAACAAGAGGCTAGTTCACCAGCCAGACCATCTCGTTAGTCAGAAAATGGTTAGAGCAGCTACATTTCTGCGCCTGTTTTCGCTCTTGAAACTTGTGTAGGGCTACTGTAAACATACACATCAAACCATCTCTGTGCTCCAGCTTCAAGAGAAAAAGAACAACAAGGAAAAAAACACTGGAAAAAAAAAAAACAAACCCAAAACAAAAACAACCCCCTCCTAACCAGACTTTTCCTGAATACTAATGCTAAAACTATTACAAATGCTAATTTGGTAGCAACAACCTATGATTAAAAAAACAAAGAAGCACCTCGAGTACATGAATTAAAGCATCATCTTAAAACACTCTTTTCATCTTAAACTAGAAAACCCTTATATATACACATCTGGGTTGGTTCCCTCCACGCCCCCAATCCCAAAGCTATATTAAAGATTCCAGTCTTTATGTAAGATAATCTAATGCATTTTTGGGTTTGAATGAGAGCTAAAAACACCACAGCACTTTTGAAGAGAACCACAGCCAAAGCCAAAATCTCAGTAAAGATTTTTTTTTTTTCCTTTTCCTATTGGTAAACAGACGCTGAGGGCAATCTCGGGGATTACTGGGATGCCTATTGAGTTACTCAAGTACCATTACCTCACATTCAGCACTGGCAAAAGAACATCACTACTTTACATATGCTTTCAAGTCCACAAAGTACTTAAGCAGTGGCAAGGATGCACTTTCATAACACTTCTGAAGCAAAGATCTCAAAGGTTTAGTAACACTAATTAACCTTTAAAACAGAGTTAAAAGAAGAACTGTAAAGTACAGGAAACTAAAGCTCGAAGGGCTGATTTCATTCTCCATGTTGCACCACTCATCAGCAGCAAAGCTTGAAATAGAAACCTTAGGATACTCAATTCATTTTCATGTGCTCAAACCATCAGATGCTACACCCTCAATCATACTTTTCTAACCCAATCGTGTATTTGCATATAATATTTAACCTACCTAAACTCTTCCATCTATAGAGTGATCAAGTAGACACCCCCCCAAAAAAAAAATTCTGGCCAACATACCAGCCATGAACAGATTGCTTGCCCAGAGCCAGTGGTTAAATTGTGGGACTCCCCACCCTTCACTTCAGTCTCAAACACTGACAGATTTAGAACGTGAAAAAAAGACTTAATTTTGGTCACATGTGGGGAAAAAGACCACCCAAAATTAAAAAGAAAAATAAATTACAAACGAAAGAACCCAGAAGGTGCCCCACTGTCACCCAGATCAGGACGTTCCTTTATACAAAAGGTCTCTGCCACATCTTGCTTTTATTTGTGACAATTCATTATAAATATTAAATAGCTCCCTACACGAATAGCATCCTTGATAGATTTGGAAGTCAGTATTTGATTCTAGTTAAACTCTCTATGGAGGCCTTTGGTGAAAAATAAACATGTTTGTTTTGTCTAAAAACCCAGAGCTACCTCAAACCAAAACTTGTTGTACTGGGTCCTGGAGGGGGAAGAAGCTGAACAGAGGTCAGAAAGCACTGAGCCAGGATGCTAAAAAATAATCTGTTTTTCTCCATTTGAATGTTATGGCCACATAAAATGTATCATACCTTTCAACTGCTAAAACATTTATATTCCTTGGTTGATGTTTTTCAATTCACAAATTACAAGCAGTCAACAATTCCAAGAAATTCCAGCCTTATGCTAAGAACTGTTGTTCTTGAGAATCAAGCTTCTTTTTGAGAGCTTTTCTGTTTGTGACCTTGCAAAAGGCACTGTGATTCCAAAGCTGATGATAACAAAACCCTGCAATACCTAGCCAAGTGCAAGATTAGAAGCATTATCTCACAAGCTTGCCTTCACTTGCAACTCCACTTTTCCTAGCAGTTTTAGTCTTCAGCACTAGCAGTTAGCAGAGAGATTTGGGTTCGCCCCCCTGCCTCCCCATGGATGTTTCCCACACCTCCCTCTGCATCTGAATTAGTGAGACCAACTTGTGTCCAAAGCAGTATTTCCACTCCTGACTGGAGTAACCCACAAAGACCAGAGTTACCCCAAAGCCATCCAACTGCCTCAGGCTCGTGGGATCGAGCCCCACACTGGTCTGACACAAGGACTACCCGCATCAAGCGCTTGCCTCTGCCCGACCAGCTCAGCTCACCTGTGCTGGCTGCTGGGGGAAGTCAGCTCTGGCCTGCCCAGAACCAGGACAATTCCCATGGACAAAGTAGTGCAGGAAACAGATACTTGAGTAGAATAAACATTTATTTCCCTCCCCCCATCATTATTCTCTTTGCAATGAGTTTGTCTCCATAGAGAATGGAGATAGGTCATTAGCTTGTACAAGGCAGCGATGCCTGGTAAAATTACACAGATTTACAGTAGTTCATAACACTAAAATTAGTAAGTCTCAGCAGTTTGAAAGGTGTTGTCAGCTGGAAAGGGAAGGGGATGAGAGTCAGAATTTGTTTGGAACTTTGCGGAATCTAGACTACAATTCCACTCAAAAGAGAACTGCTCTGAAAATGAAATTACTCGGTAGCAGGTCTGACACTTTCTGTAAGACTACTGGGCTTTAAGACACTGTTCCACAGTTGAAGCTTTGATATCCACTTTAACATCTCTACATCTCGTCAACATTCTATCAGCAATTACATCCTGAGATACTACAGTGCATACATCATATTTCCCTCAGTGAGCATTGGGGTTCTAGGCTCTGCTCNTCACAGGAAAGAACTTTTTCCTAATATCCAATCTAAATCTCCCTCCCTCTATTTTGAAACCATCACCCCTTGTCCTGTCACAACAGGCCCTACTGAACAGCTTCTCCCCATCTTTCTTGTAGGCCTCCTTGAGGTACTGGCAGACCGCTAGAAGGTCTCCCCGGAGCCTCCTCTTCTCCAGGCTGAACAGCCCCAACTCTCTCAGCCTGTACTCACCTTCCTTCCCACCTCTTTTCCATTTCTAATACAATCACCACCTTGACTTTGAGAAAGCAGCCAAGACATAATAAAGACTTTTATTTGTATATATTTCCCCCCTTAAAACTGTTTTTGCTCACGTGAAGGCATAAGCACTCCAAAGAACCATCCCCAAGCCATCTACAGCTTTCACAAAAAGCTGCTTTTAAAGCTGCCTAGCTCTCTTCCACCTGATCCTATAAACACTGCTGGCAATTTTTCCCCCATGCCTCTAACATATTTTCACTTAGCACCAGTTTGATGTATAAGATCTGACAGCCAGGCAGTTATAGGCCACCTGCATCACTGTCGCCATGACAACAGTGAAAGACAATCCATGATCCCATGCCCTGGTCACACGTTTCAATACAGCTTATCTGTCCAAAGCCACTGAGTCTAATGGAAGAGAGTAATTACAATCTTCCACTCATTGTCAAATTTCTCACTATATAATGCTCTTCAAAATTATTATATTCCTCTCACATGGCTGCTTTAAAAAAAAAAGCCAACAAAATAACCCCACAAACCACAACAAATAAAACCACCACACCACAAACCACCCAAAAAACCCAACACACCACAAAAAAAAAAACCCACAAACCACCTTAAAGTGGGTTTGGGAGGGAGGGAAAGAGCAAAGCAAGGCTGTGACTGATACAGATATGCAGCAGCGTGAGCAAACTGTCTCTGTGCGATGGTAAAGGACTAATCAGGAGCGGGGGAATGTACCAACCGCTAAGAGGGATAAATGAACATTTCTCTTCTATTCGCAGAGCATCACTTAAGATCCTTTCAGCTTTGCACTGAAGGTGAAGAGAGGATATCAGCTGCCCTCTTTTCCCCTCCCCTTCCTGGAAAACACTCTTATCAAAATGAACAAGCACCGTACTGCACTGTGTGGCAGCAGCATGGCTCTTCAGATGATCGTGTCACTACAAACGTGTGGCGAACCCTGTGCCCGAGACAGCCGAGTAGCAGCTCCTCCTCTCCATTTCACCCTCCTTAACACGGTTCCCAGCTATCCCTTCGTTTTCCATTTCTAAAGCAGAGGCACAGAGAGCAGCTTCAGAATTGCACCCTTTCCAGTCACCATCCCTAAAGGATCACAATGTTCTCTCCGTTTTGGAGAGAAAAATGTCAAAAAAGTTACTTGTTTTTAGCCACAGCTGTAATTAGGATGGACTGAGCACTTTGCCCAAATACAGGGGGTCAGGGGAAAATTAGGTTCAGTTTGCACCAGCAAAACAGGGACATGACTTCCCTGCTGTACAGGGAACTGATACAAGTGACAAAGACCAGCAGCACCTATTTTCGGCTACGGGGCCGCTGTTGGGCAGCCTCTGCCCTGGATCCTCATCCTACAGTAGATACAACACCTTCTGGCACAGAATGTAGCACTGAAGGACCAAGTCACAGCCTTAAGCAGCCAGAGAAGCTTTGCTTTCTGCTTGATGCTCCCTCTCCCAACCCTTCCTTCCCCTCCAAGCACCTTAAGGCGAATGGGTCAGCATCTCAAAGCCCCAATTCATCAGGCGTCTAATACTTCCTGAATCAGTAAAACAGGATAAATCAGAAACAGACAGACAAAAAAGATACAGTAATTTATTATAATGTTTCACCCACCCACGTCCAAACCACACTAGTAAATAAAAACATCAGATGACTGCCTATTTTAGAGATGTATTTTTATGCTTTAGGCCACAGTGTCGGCACCAGGAGCTGAATGCTTCATTCACAGCACGTTACTCGCAGTGGCCATACGCTGTTACCATGGCTCAGCTGACACACAGTAACTCGACTGTACGCCCCGGAGCCCCAGCTCTCAACATCCAAACTAAAAGGTAAATAAAATAAAAAGTCAGCCTGTTTTTTTTTTTTTTGCTCCGAACGGACAGGAGCACAAATAGGTCTGAGGACCCTCAGCCCCTCGGTGTAGTTCAAGCACACACCTGAATACTCGTGTCACCTCCAGCATTCGCAGCAAAACTGCTCCAGAGAGAAGCGACGCTGTGATTTAACGAGCTGCTTTTTAACGTATCAGCCAAATAAAACGTTACGGCCAACGAAGGTCAGAGCACCTCGAAGCTCCCGTGGGGCCGCACCTCCCTCCCAAAGCGGGACACAGACACGGCGCCCGCACGGCTTTGATGCTGCCCATGCCCCACGCCCCGAGACCCCCGGCTGAGGCTGTGGGCCCGCTCGGTGGGACGGCCGGGGCCCAGCGGACCCCACAGAGGCCAAGCGCCCGTGTCCCTACCGATGGCGGGCAGGCAACGCTCCTCTATCCCCCCCGGGGATTCGTCGGGCGGCCCGACCGATGGAGTTAGTTATTTCCCAGCCGGTGTCAAGGCGGGCACCCGAACGGAGCGGCGGGGCCCACCGGCGGCGAAGCGGCGGGCCGGACCTCGCAGTGCCCCGGGCCCCGCGGGTGCCCCCCACCCTCCCGCTGGCACCGGTTCAGCAGCATCGCAAAGGGAAGGGTGCCACCTACAGCACCGCGAACAACGCGGCCTCGCCGCCACGGCCCGGCCCGGCCGCCTCCCCCTCCCAACCCCCTTCCCCTCACCCCGCCACAAGCGGGGGCCTGGCCGTCCCTCCATGACACGCAGGCGGGCAGCGGCCGCAGAGCTCTTCGAGAAGGCTCGCAAATGGATCCGTCGCCTGGTGTTTCTTGGTGCAGCACGAGTGTGCCCCCTTCGCCTACACTTGTCAGTGCTATCCAACCCATTGTCTTGGGGACAAAACCCACCCCAAGAGGCAGATTTTATCTTAGAGCATCAGGCATCCTTTGACTTCTGAAGTTCTTCGAGGAGTTGGTCCCTGCCTCTCACACCTGCAATCCCTTTCTCTCGCCTTTCCACGGCAAAGATCAAGTAATGGATTCCCACTCTCACTTGAGCCCACTATCTGACCGCTGAAGAGGTAGTGGGAGAGAGGTGCCACTTGGCTTTTCGCCTTGATAAGCCACTATTAATTCATCCAGGAGATGCATAACCAGTAGGTAAGAGTCTGGAAATCAATTCTCTTATGGAAGCTTGCTGGCTCTATCCACAAGCACTAATCTGAGATAAATATCCCTCTGCAGCGTACCTGACACGCTCTGACCAGAAGGAAGACAAAGAAGTTGAGTCAGTTTGACAGGACCCACCTGCCACTGCTGATGAAACCATCAGTAAATGAACAGGTACCCATAGCACCGCAGAAGTTAAAAGCACAGTCCAGCACACTGGAACAACAGTTTAGCTAAACGTGAGGATTAGGTTCTCCTCTTCATGCTCCAGTTTACTATGCAAGAGTTTTTTCTAATTATTACAAATTTGCAATGAAAAGCAAGACCTGACATGGTGTTAAGACTCTACAAAGCCAGAAAACAGGAAAAATGGGAATTAATACTAGCTCTAAAGGAGAGACTCTCTTGTTCTTGAATGCTCTGCCTGCTTGAGTGACTTTAGGAACGACCCCAGTGAGCCAAGTATACTTCAGTGAAGCTTGGTGTGGTCAGAAAGCACACTGTCTAGCAAATTTTGGATACTATGAGGTGAAACCCACTGCTGAAGCACCAGGCAACACACTTTCATGCCTGTGCTTGGGGACAGGCGAGAAAGCAGCTGCAGAACTGCAGGACCTTTGTGAGTGAAGAAGTCACACTGGAAGGAGACTACCTTTGCACCAACCTGTCCACTCAGGTGCCCTGCGTGCCCGATGCAGTTTGACTACTATGAGAAACAGCAGCTGGGAAGCTCCTCCACTGGCTTCCCCACATCCACTGTCTGAATACTGTGCTTCTACAGGTCTTTTGTTCCCCAAGGCTCACTCACAGCTACAGTTGCTGCAAGGATCTAACTCCTTACCAGGCAGGGCAGGGAAAGCAAGACACACTGCTTTTGCTGGATCTGGTGCACACACAGGATGACCAAAGACTTTTTGCTGCAGCTTACTGGCAACCAGCCATCTGGAAAGGACCACGTGGAAAAGCAAGTCTGGTGGCCTGACAGCAGAAACACCAGGGAAGAAAATCAAATGCCCAACACCAGAACTCAGCTGATCTGCTCCTCTCACAGAGGTCTGTGAATACTTTTACCCCTGTGGCTACAGGCCATCAAAGACTTTAAAACTACATGGAAACCACTATGACCCAATTAGTCCTCAGCCTTCTTAAAAGCAAAATGCTACCACTGCAAGTGACACAGGTCAGAAAGTCTTAGATAAGGTCTCATCTATCTGCTTTTATATATAATATTTATAGCTAAATAAAGACTACTGGAAGCCAAAACAGGATGAGCGCTGCAGGCAGGAAAGAGAAAACCCCAACAAAACCAAGCCACTGGAAATGTGAATCATTCTCCAAAGCGAGGGGAAGCATCACAAAAACCACCAAAAACAGTGACCAGAGACATCTGTGCAGTTATGTACATCATGTGCTTCTGCATCTCCTCACTATGTACCGGTGACTTCAGCAGGCAGTTCAAAGCCGCTGATGCTGCAGGCCAGTGCTGCAGCTGGCAACACACCACAGAGGTGGAGCACATGACACCTGCTTTGCCAAATGAGGTGTTTCCAGTCAGATGTACCAGACATGGATGTACCTGCACATTCAGTGCTTCCACGGTGATGGCTTCTATAATATCAACCCACCACGTTCATAAAGGGCAAGTTCTATGTCCAACTGGACATGACAGTCAGGCACCCCCACCTTCATTGTCACTGTACGTGTTGAGAACTAACACCATTCTTCTTCCAGTGTTTATTTATCCTCTTAGGCTTAACTTATTCAAAGTTGTTGTCACACAGATTCAGGTTCCTGCACTCATAACAACATCTGTCTGCTAGGCTTTACATCAACCCAAACCAAACCTAACTTGTGCTGTTTTTAAAAGAAAGAAAGAGATCCCAAGTTTAAACTCTTGTCCTTTGGGTTTCAAAATCTCACCTGAAGTCCAAGAGTGGTGTGGGCTTGCCAGCTGGATGCAGCCCACAGAACTGAAGCTTTACAGTAGTGGGCCTAATCCCACCAGTACTTTCCCAGCTTACTCCATCACAAGCTTTTGACAGTGCTGACCTCCTGCTGAAACCAGGAAGCTTAGCTACTTAGAATCATAGAATGATTAGAGTTGGAAGGGACTCCCAGAGATCATCTAGTCCAACCCTCTGCAAGAAGCAGGGACACCCCCAGCTAGATCAGGTTGCTGAGGGCCTCATCCAACCTGGCCTTGAACGTCTCCAGGGATGGGGCATCCACCACCTCCCTGGGCAACAGTACTTCAGTGAGAACTGTTGGAATACGGCCTCAGCTGTAGTTCACTAGCAGATACAGACTTAGAAGGGTGAAATCCCCTTTCACCACTGCTTTGGCAAGTATGTAAGGAGGATAACTTTGGCAGCAGTATGAGGAAGAAAAGTGTGGTCATTAAAAGCCTGTTCTGCAGAACTAGTGCTTGCACACAGTCTGCTGAGCATCCAACCCACGTAACTTTGTACTGGTGCTCCATCTTTCCTCAGGAATAAACACAAGAAATCCCCTACCAGATCTTCACCTTCCTGAAAGGCAAGCCACAACACTCCCTCCCTGTCTCCCCACAGCAGACAGACTTATCTGAAGGATATACACAGCGAAGGAGGATTAATAAACACGTTTACTTTTCCCCCTAAGATCCAACAATTCCCAGATTTGCCAGATGAAAACAGAAACTATGTCATGACGGAAAATTCTCAGCATCGACCATTCCTATACGTCAACAAGTAAACTAATATTAGTTGTAAAGCAAGCCACAATCAACTGCATCTTCTGAAGCAAAGCCTGACTAAAGGGAAACACCTACAACCCGAGCCTGGATACCTCTGCTAATGAGTAATGAGAGGTATTAAATTACAGGCTGCCAGAGACACCTCCCCTGACAAAGCCCAGCTTTTAGGGCAGGTGAGGGCTTACGCAACAGACTAACTATGGAGAAACCAACAGAACCCTCTCTATTGCTCAGTAGTACTCAAAACTCATCTAGAAATGTGTCCTGTATTTTTAGTCTTAATTAAGGAGCCATGATTTGTAAAGATATGACCGTAAATTTTAATGAATAAATCTGTTTAATTTCTCTTTCCACCCTGGCTTAATGAACAGTTAAACACTACTGACATCAGAGACATTACCATCCTCTTCTTCCCTTCTCATAATAGATTGCCCTTTTTTGTGAGTTTTCATATTTCCCATTAGCATTTATTATATTAAACCCCCAACCCACCCACAGGTGCAAGAGCATTGGATCTAATCTCAGCCTGGACTGTGCTGTAGCCATCCATACAGTCTGTCCCAGGTCCTTGCTGGATCCGGTCCTCAGACTGGACCACCTGGGAGTTACTGTGGCTATGAGGACCTAGAGAAAATGGTATGTGTAACTGAAGTTTCAAAGGCAGGAAAAACGTTTTCTAGCAAACACCACAATAGCTTCTCACCAAGTGGGGTGCTGTGTCTGGATATTTTCTACTGCTGTTTCTCAGTTAAAGCATTTAAGGAAAAATAATTACAATTAGAGTATTGGATTATTTATTCCAGCACAACTAAAGCACTGAAAAGGGGCAAGGGCTGTGTGTGTGAAGGAAATCTGGCCTGAATTTCACTCAAATGTAAGATCTTTGGTCCAGTTGTCAAGGCTAGTTGGATTTGGGCCGAACATTCCAGATATCATTAAGTACAGAAATAAACTCTACAGATATTTATTAACAACTGCAATGCCTGGCAAACCATTTATAAACTCTTGTCCTACTCCACTAGGTACCCATTTTTATTCCTACAAAGTGATGACTCATTTTTCAAGCCTTCATTACACACAGAAGTTTTGTGCTGTGTAGATCTGCAAAGAAATGGCCCAGATATAGCTGTCCACATGCTAACACAGATGTAATTAGGAAGAGGAGATCAAGCCACGTAAACGATTCTACATTCATCTGTTGCATGTCATCACTTTCCCATTTTTCCCACAGTACAGTTTTAGAAATTCTATTTTTAATCTATCAGAAATTGATCTTTTTCCACGGGCAGAAAGGAAAGGTTGGTCACTGCTGAGATTTGCTAATGTTTTTCTAATCACAGAATCGGGGGTGTGGGGTGGGGGATAATTGTATGTAAATGTATTTTATTGCTCTGCACTCAATATCCAACACCAATGAGCAAAAGAGAAAAGAGTTCTGTGTTACATATGTATCTGCAAGTTACAAGTGCTCACCGTAACTGAACAATCTCCAGCCAAGCACTTTCCAATACAGCCCACCAGGCTATGGTTAGCAAACTACACTTAACACTACTCCCAAGATGCAAAGGATGTCTTTCAACATCTTTCATCAGTAGATGACCTCTATGGACTGCTGAACTGGCAGCAGTATATTTTCATTAGGTAAATACACACTTACATTAGCATTTTCTGCAAAACCACGTCACACTATATATTACTGCATAGACTTTAACTGCTCAATTCAGACACTGCTGATAAACACAGCCTCAAATTTTGTTTCTTGCCTCTGTATCTCTGCACCTCCCCATAGTGAGATGAAGCAAAGGTACCACTTGCAGCCAGAGTGAACCATGCTCCCTGCTGTCCATGTCACAACCCGGGTGTGCAAGGTACTTCCTGCAGTCACACACTCCTTGTTCCAGGAATTATCCAGAAAGGTTAAAACCTCGGAACTCCCCCTTTGCTTTCTACTGCAGAAAGAACTGCACAATCAGAAGAGTGAAACAGCTGCCAAAAAAAATTCTCTCTTTTTGATCCCCACATTTATCCTTTCCCTCAAGGAATTTTCCTATCAAGCACCCTCATATTTCCCACCCATGTCCTTCTAAGAATAAAGAGCTATCAGAATCAGTTCCCTGGTAAACCCAAACCAGACTTAGAACTCCACTGGTGATGGAAATGCTCCTCAATCTGTACTGATGTTACTGTAATCTGTACAGGTAAGGGATGATGAGACTAGATAAAAAGATGCATTCCAACAAGGCAGCCTAGAAGTATCTACTGAACAGCTGCTGAACAGTGTAACTTGGGAACTTCAACTCAGCTCTAAGAGTCCTCTAAACTTGCTGTATTACATTTTATATTTTTCCCCCTAAGGAAGGCTACCCATTTAACAGTCTAATGAAGGCTCTGGAGATGATATCACCATCTCAGAATCCTCAAGTCCATCTGCTAATTAACACTAAACACTGCCAAATTAAATCTGAGGCATCACTCTTGGATTTAAACACAGACGTGTCTTCTGTCACAATGTCTGCACACTAGTTGGACAGAAGGGTGGGCACAGGAGGAAACACTTTTTGGAGTCCTACATCAGAGCAATGTTGCATTTCTAACACCTGCCAAAAAAAGTAAACCACCAGTTTACAACTCAGTTTCTACAAAAACAACTTATGTGTTTTACATAAACATTTTGCCTTTCTTCACTGTTTTTGACACTTAAAACAGCAAATGGTTCTGAAATCACTGTTGGGAAGTAAGAAAACTTCCCATTACACCTCCTAAATCACAGTTAACTTAGGTGAATGGAAGCAATCAGTGCACCCTAATATAGTGCATTCATTAGGTCTGTGTGCTCGAAGACCACGGGCACACACATTCAGCACCTGGCAGCTGAGCACAGGCAAAGCCCATCTGATCCAGAGCCTGGAGCAGAAAATGCACCATTTTCTCCTGTGATTTCAAGCTAAAGGAAAAGACACAGAGGGACAGAGATTGATGACCTCAGTTACAAAACAAACAAAACCCAACCACTCATCAAGGTCTCACTGCATTTTACCTCGGTAAAAATAAGAAGGGGAAAGATTAAAAGCTTTTCAGAAATTACCTTTATAGGAACCAGTTTCACTACGACACAAAATATTTACTGGTCATGAACATCTGTGGAAATTACACATTTGTGCTGCATTGTCATCTAAATTATGCTCTTAAACTACTCAACCCCTTCCTTATTCTGATACAAAATTTGTGTTCAACACAAAGGAAGAGGTTTGAACTGATGAGCAGAGCAAAGGAAGTGCAGATAGAAATCAGACAAACTGTGTAAGTGACTTAAAATAGGAGGGTGGAATAAGTACAGTGCTAAAAAGCAGAGGCTCTAAAGCCCCAGCCGGTTCACACTTCGTTTGAAGGCAGAGTAGCTGATATAAATCAGAGCAATTTAAAATAGCTGATTTCAATCAGGTTTAAATTATCAGGCAGGAAACTCGGATCTGAGTAAATCATTTTGGGGGGCATTTTTCTTTTTGTAATTGTTTTTTCTAGGGAAGGGTCAATTCTTCCTGGCTGGTAGCTATTAAAGCACGTTACTTGGCTACCCTGCATGTCCTTTGCATTATATCTGATGCCTCTTCTTGAAGAGCTATATCATTGTACAAAGGCTATTAGTTCTTGCAAGACAATTTCCTTCTCTTTTGAATTTTGCAACTGCTACAAAGCCACATTTAAATGCAAAGTGAGATTCTAATAAAGCACAGAAAACCACTTTTAAATATTTTTTAAAAAATACCTTCAGTTTGCCAGTTATGTATAAATAAGTTTACCAAAGTGGGTGCTCAGTGTATTTTAAAATATTTAGAAATCTGCAGATACCTTGTCTCTTTGTCCTGTGGGAACCAGAAATCTCCTCCTGCTCTCTCAATCATCAGCCTTCAGTGAACTAACTGAACTGAGTAAACTGATGAGGACACCAACCTCAGTATCAGCACTGATGGCTCCTCTCGTCTTGGTTAGACTTTTAGGACCCCCTTGTTCCAAATTATTCCCTAAATTTGTTTGTTCAGATTCCCTTAAAACTTGAGTGTAAATAAGGTGCTCGGTTGCCTTTTTACAGCTGGATTACTTTAGCAGTTTACAGTACATAAGCAATCCTACTTTGACATCTAGGAAACATTAAACACTCTAAGGACATTGGTGTTTTTAAAAAGTTGAAGTTTCTAATCAAGTCCCCAAATCTGAATTAAGAACTAGGTAAAAATAAGGGTGTTTCAGGTGAGTGATTTTTAGTCTTTTGGGAGGGGGAGGGGGTGTGTGTGTTTAAAAACCAAAACAAAACAAAGAAGGGTCCAAGCAGAGAAATGGAAACAAACCCCTATGCCAAACAAGGAATAAGCAGTTGACATATAAAATTAAACCTCCCTCATCCATCAGATTATTCTGGTCAGTTTTGAATTATCCTTTTGGAATGCAGACTGCAAGAAACTGGAGGGGTAACAGCACAGCCCCAAAACTGTAGGAAGAAGAATGCCCTGTGGACCTGAGGAGAAGGAGCATTAGGATAAGGTATTCTAAGCCTCAAGATCTTGTTTCAAAATTACTTGTCTTACTACACCAATTCCTTCTAAGTAGGCAGGTTATATGAAAATCCAGACTGAAAGTGCACATGAGAGGTAGCAATGCTGCTCTTCACATTTCTTCACTACAACAGGGAAGCCACCACTGGAAATGTGAAAGGAAATCTTTGGACAACTCTGAGCTGTCAACAGGTACAGCTTAATTTTAGGCTCCCTGTATCCTCCTTCACCTCACAAGGAACAGGATCACTTGTGCCTGCAGAGAGAAAGGCAGCAGATTTTTCCTTTATCTGGTCTAATCTATTTTACTACATGCAGTAGTGGGACAACACAGGGTAATTACTACTACCACAAATATACTCCACCTCATGCTCCTCTCTTTTGGACTCTTCACTCCCTGTCTGTCTGCTTTCCAGGGCAGAAGCCTAGCAAACAAGTCACAGGACAGGGTGGTCACAATGCAGGCGTATACAAGCGATCAAAGGGTAAATAAAGTATGCAGTGAATCCACGAGCCCCTCTCACATAGCAGCCCATGCCAAAAATCAGAAAAAAACAAATCAGAAACACTACATCATGTTTGGTTTAAAGCTGCTGTCAAATCTCTCGCTGCACCAAGTGAGCGGGAGAGACTGGGCAAAGTGCATTGAGAGAAACCACAACAGAAAAATATTAAACGAATAAAACCAGAACATGCAAGGGACATTTCACACAGCATCTTTTTTAAAGCATTTGCTCCCTTACCACAAAACAGTTCACCAAATAGTTGAATTTTAGCCCCAGAAGAAAATACTAGTACTTTGGCCATTACTTTGATTTAATAAATCACATTTTAACACCAGGAGCAGATCTCATTTGGACAGTCACCACCAGCATGCATATAATCTTGATGAAATAATCAATTTTTTTAAAAAAGGAGACATTCCAAGCATTAACCTCCACTTAAAGGGATATGTTACCAACCATCTTTGCCTTGCTTTTGTGTGTTTCTATAGAGCCTATCCAAACTGAAACCATGGCACTCGCGGTGTGAGGGTTGAGTCAGAAGCTTGTCCCACACGGGACAGAGCGCTGTGCTGGGCTCCTTTTACACACTGCAGCAGCCACTGGGCACGAAGAGAAGGAGTCCAGGCTGAAGCCAAACAGATCTGCCCGGTGGCCACCCTAACGGGCGCTTACATGACTGCCGCGCAGCCCGGCAGCTGTCAGAGGCAGTCGTGCTCTTGTCTGACTCAGTTTCCAGCAGTGGGTAAAGATTAAATAAATATCCTAGCTAAGGAACAAAAAGAGGTAGTATAAAAGCCTTCCTTCAAATTAAAAATTACTTCCTCTTACGTAAAATCCATCTCTTGCTTGCCAACACATCGGGTGACAAACAACAGAGAGTGCACATCTCCTCCATCCCCCTAAGCCTCCTCACTGCCCTGCCACAGCCTGGGCAGGCAGCTATTTTTACATCCAGGGTGGCGTGTGAGCTCAGGGCTTATTACCAAGGTTTTCCCACACACACACACAGTAGCAATCCCAAGGATTTCTTTATCTTTCTTTTTTATCGTGGGAATGGGCTCCGGATAATGTACAGCTGTAACTATCTCACAAAGTGTAAGATGTTAGCTAACTAACTTACTTCCCTTAACTTGTATTTGAAGATACACTTCATTTCAGCATTTATAATTGTTTTGGTAGAAGTACCTTATATACTTGCTCATACAGATGTACTGTAAGTGCTATCAATACTAAACATGGAAGAAAGCAGGTTTCGGATGCTCTTCTCTGTCCTCCAGGACAAGCCAACCCTGGGCTCACAAGTGTGTGGATCACCCCAGAGCTCAGCACACGCCAACCAGCAACCAGTGAGATTCTGCCTCTCTGCATTTCCCTTCTCCAGCAAGACCAGCAAGCTTGGGTGGATCTGACAGGACAACATGGAGCAAGGCAACAGTACAGCCTTGTCATGCCTTTCTCCTCACGCTGCTGGTGGCACAAAGTGGTGTATTAATGCCCTTTTCCCAGTGCTTCTGCCTCTGCTAGACTAACAGACAGGTGATACTGTTCAAAAACATGGTGCTGGCATCACCTTGAGCAGAGGCATCCAGATGAGAAAAGCCCATCAGGGTCTCCACGCCACGGCAGGCTGTGTAGGATTAGCCCTTCCAAATCAGTGGCTCCTTGCTACCAAAATTTGAGACCTTGTTTTTGTTGCTGTTGTCCTGAAGAAAGCCTACAGCCTTCACTGCTGTGAGGGTCAGAATATATTTCTCCTAACATCAAACTGAATGGAAATAGATTCACACACCACCACAGGGAAAGCAACCGCTGCTTCTCCGTCCCCACACATTCTGCTCAATGAGATGACAAGATTCTGACCCCGTTCTCACAAAAGCAATGGTCTACCTCACAGAGGTTTCCACCAGAAAGATTAAAACCACACTAAATAAATTTTTAAACATAGCCTAGTTTGGAAACTCCATCTCCCACACGTGTCCAAGCCATTATTGTGATAAATCCATATGCTAGTAGTAAAGGAGGGGAGGGGGGAGGCTGAATTGAAAGCAATCAGGAAAACCCAGCTGTAGAAGGGGAGAGAGCCGTGTGGTGGGTTCTCCTCACCCCCTTCCTTTGGGGGAATCAAACTAACTTTGTGGTGCCAGGATGATGTGCCTCTGCAGAAAAATGATTTTGGAGGAAATGAAGACTTTCTCCAATCACATAATTTTCTTGAAGTGTCAGAGCCCTCCAATTCTTCAAACTTCCACCTTACAAATGGAAATTAAAAGTATGGTCCCAGTTGTCAAAACACACATTTACCATAAATAAATCCATTAGTCACTGCAAAGTTCTCTCTCTATGAACTCTAACATCTTATGAGCCATTTTGGAGCGAGGCTACTGAACGTAAAAGACGAGCCGCACGTCTCTTCCCCAATACTTACACCAACTGCTATGAAGGAGAGCCTTAGAGCTACACAACACATTTATCATTATAGAGTGCTCGTGGAAGTATGCTTGCTTAATAAAAGCTGAACCCATCAGCAGACATCATCTATGCTGAAAGAAACCCATTGTGGAGTGACAGCATGTAAATATAAACACATACACCACATACACAAAATGTACGTACAGGCTCTTCCATCAGCTGTACCACCCAGACAGATAGCACTCACACACAAATACTGAGAACACTGAAGGTGTTTCTTGAAAGACCATCACCAGTTTCTGCCTCTGGAAGTCAAAGAAGTGCTCTGGTCTGCACCCACAAGTCGTTTATCCCCTTCCTTTCAGTCAGGGCTGAGCCCATCCACCTCAGGAGCCATCTGAGGCCAACTTCTGCTACACATACAACAATATCTTGCATTTGACATGTGGCTTTTAACACCTGTATTAGTTGTTAATAGGTTACAAGTCTTAAACAAGGTTAATAGGTGACTCCTTAGCTTTCGGGGGGGGGGGGGGGCCCCCAGCAGACATAAATCTCTTTCTTTAGCTTCCCCTGTGTGACCACTTCTCCACCATCCACAGAGTACTGCACGATCCCATAGGTCTACGGACCACGTGGGAGGGATGACAGGTCAGGATTTCTAAGTTTTAGACTTTAGAAATAAGAACTGTACATAGGGGATGTTGCAAAACAGAGCCAGAAGTGCTGACACCTGACAGAAAAATAGTTCTGAATAAAGCCACCTTTATAAATTGCTCAAATTTATGCAATGAATGTTAGGAGTTTTTGGGGGGTGGTTGCTTCATGGAGTATTTTGTGTGTGTGCAGTTTGACAAAGTTCAGTTTATGAGAAGAACTAGCAAAGTTTTTTGGTCCAAGTATCGGGTTCTGCCTGTCAGTAGTAACTTTCCAAGATATTCCCCCAAATTTGATCCAAATATTACTACTGAACTTTCACTTCTGTCTCTATTAATATCTTTTACTATGTTTCTTTTCTTACACATTCTGTGTCTCAAAGATGAGATGAATGAGTTAAGTGACCCCTTTAATACCTCATTATAAAAACAATCTCTTCACAAGGTAACAAAGAATAGGAGATTGATTGATATTTATAGAACAACAAAAGGAACAGAAGCAATACATAAAAACACACCTGTCGACAAGAAGAGAGGAAAATAAGCATGTTATTACCTAATATTACCAGCATAAATGAAACTTTCAATTCCACAGACAGAAGAAAGAAGTCTCCCTCACAGGCTGCTGCCTCCTACATCCTAGGTGTGAAACTCAGTGGGTTTTCCCTGCTCTTGCAACACTGAGTGTCCTTCTCATTCTTCGTCAAGGCCAAGCTGAAGGTTGTTGTGATGAAGGCAAGTCAAATTACCTAAACTGAGTACAGATGCTTCTGGGCTAGGCAAAACATCGTGCTGAAAGCACTTGGTCCTTCCCCCATCCCCCTCAGATGAAAGAGGACAACTCCACAACAGAAGGTCCCCTACTGAAATGTCGGTATTATGAATATTTACTAATTGAGGAATGTTGCTATCTCCGTGTTATGGCTGAAACGTGAGACACTGCAGATAAAACTTAATACTGTCAAATAGCTCAACAATCCAAGTCCCCAAAAGGCTTTTTAAAGATAACTTTAGATCATACAAATCCTATTCCTGAAGGGTTTTTAAGACATCCTTATGGAAAAACTCTGGGGTTTTTGCCTGACACAGCTATGGCCCGAGTTGTGAAGGCCCAAGTAGGTCTGATTAATTTTCAAGCAGTTTGAAAGTCCTAGCTGGTTGGTGGTCCAGGTTGACCTCAGGGACAGAAGAGAATTCCTTCCCTTCCCCAAAATACATGGCACTACCCAAGGGAAAGGAACTATCTTGTAACTGTTTAGCAATATAAGACCACTGTGCAATCCACAGTGCTTGTCTCTAGCCACCCAAAACCAGGAATACAGCCAGCCACTACACCATTATACCTAAAATATCTCAAATGCTTTCCAATTGTTCCACTGGTTTTGAGAAGCATACATTGCTTCCCACCTGCCACAGCAATCAAGTGTATAAAGTGGTTTGTATTGGCAGTTAGTGCAAATACACAGAGGGGAAAGAAGTATTGAAAAGCAGCTTGTTTTAGCAAAGCTAATCTATCAGGAGAAAAAACCTCCACCACTTAGTTATCCATCCTCAGAAGCCTGTAAATAGAATTTGGCCATGAAGGACTTAAAATACACATATCTCTCTGTTACTAATGTGCAAGAGGTCACTTGGGCACATGAACTGCTGTTGTGTGTTGGTGTCTTCCAAGGAACATGGAAAAGCAATGCTGCTGTCTTCAGGCTTACATTGGTTGAATGATTGTCATAAATTTGTTATCTGTGTCACTGGAAAGCGTTTAGAATTCCTCAAATTTGAACAAAATAAAACAGGTCACCACCTAATTCAACAACAGTGCAGAAAACCATCCTTGGAGGTATTTAAAAGATGGATAGATGACATGCTCAGGGATATGGTTTAGGAGAGGACAGGGCAGTTGTACTCAATGGTCTTAAAGGTCTTTTCCAACCTTGTCATTCTGTGAAATCAATTAGCATAACACACTCTAATTCTGTAGTGGACTTCAGGTCTGGAAAAGCAAGAAAACCCAACCCCAGAACACCTGACTTGATGGATATTTGTCACCAACCATGAACATGGCTCTGTGAAAAGCCCCTGCATCAAGGTCTGGCCACTCAAGCTAGCAAAAGCAAAGTTCATTACAAGCCCCTGTATTCTCACTGACTAGCTGTGGCCAGCACTGGCTGAAGCAAAGTCCTGCTCTCCAGCCTGGTTCAAGAAGCCCAAGGACCTCTTATGTATTTCTTTCCTATTACAGCCAATATCTGCTTTACTCTGCCTATCACAGCCAAGGCTCTGTCCATCTCCTGACCAAACACCCTTCCTGTCCACATGAATCCAACTCTGGGCAACACAACAGTAATTTTTATTCAAGTAGTTCAAGAAAAAAAAAAACCAAACACCACTGATGCAGCAGCTTCTGCCAACTTTGCTTGGTAACGAGAGAACTGGTAAAGGTGATGTAAATTATAATTCTCTGATTGGCTTTTCCATGAATTTATACTTTGACTAGTATATGTGATTTAATTAATTTTAAAATAAGTTACTGATGGGATGTTTAGTGGGGTTTTGAGTTTTCTCTGTTTTGTTTGTTTGAGGGCTTTTTCTCCTTCCTAAGATGCTTTATTTCCAAATTACTCATGAGAATCCAACCATTCAGCAAAACAAGTACACCCTTGGACACATCAACTCACCTGAACATTACCCCATATGCCATATGTAAGATCATGGTATCACATTCCATGAACCTTTTACATGGGCCTTTCATAATTATTTTACTCAATTTATTATTCTACATGGAGTTAAAGTGAGCATAAACATAACTGAGTAGCCTGAAAGAAATTAAATTACCATACTACAAAGATGAAGCAGAAAGAGGTTTTGCTTTGTTTACCAGAGAGACATAAACAAAGTTGATCAGTTTTCAGAAGAAAAATTGGAAACAAATGAAATATGAACACAAGTGCTTTTTTCCCTTGGGAAGGACAGTGATCACATACCTGGTACAAGTCCATGCCATGGTCAGTACGATGTCTTCTGAGACTCTCCTCAGCCTTCTTTACACTTTGGGTCATCCCCTCACCCTTATGAGTAAGCACATCAGTGTTCCCCAAGCCACTTCTAGTATCTCTCTATCCAGGTTTCCATATGCTGCTGAAGCATCTCACTCCCCAGTTAACTACAGCAACACACCACAACTACCAGGCTTTCAACTAGGAGCTGTTCTAAGAACAGGCAGAGCCTGCCACAGCTTTGCTGACACAATACCCTTCACCTTGGTACCACACTGCACAGTACCACCTTCCAAACAATAAATAAGTGCCCTTTTATCACAGAAAAGTGACTTTTTTCACACCCCTGTGAGCTCAACACCACAGATAAGCTCCCCAAGCCAACCCCGACACAGGTACAGGGCTGGAGCAGGAAGGAAGAGGAGGGAACCACCCTGCTTAATGGCAGCAAACTGGTAATGTGCTTCAGCTGCCTCATCTAACTGACCCTCCTAAGGCAGTAACACAGGAGGACTTTAAAGAGGGTAACTAGCTAGGTTTTGTAATGTTTTCAGTACCTGCATAAAAAAAACCCCTTGTACTGTATGCAGTATGCCATGAGACACAAGTATTTCACTTGGATAAGCTACTTAAAAGACAGATAAGCATAATTTGTTCTCACCACTGGCTTTAAGTAGCATGAAATTTTACAGAGGAAAGAGAGTAAGAGATAAGTTTGCATTCCTGAGGATTCACTTTTGCAAGATACTTGGTATTTTGACACAAAATGAAAAACACAAAATACTGTGTTTCTTGTATTCAAATAACCATAGCAACTATAAAGACAGATGATCTATGCCAACTTCCCAGAACCCCTCTCTGGCTGTAACTAGACTGCCAAATGCTTTATCACACTAATAGGTGAGGGAGAGGTGAAGCTTTTAACGCCACTAGTCAAAATCAATTTTGGTTTTGCTATTCTACATTCACAGATCTCCATTACACCTACCTACCGCTGGCATTTCCCACAACAAAAACGTTACTGAGAAAGGCAGGAAACCCAGGTGTGACCAGAAATTTTTTTTCCCTGTTGTTTTGTTGTAAATGAAATAGAGAAGATAATATGAATGGATTTATTTTATTTATTTTTTTTGGGGGGGGGGTTTGCATGATATGGAATACATATTAAAATGGATTAGAAATAATAATAAACCCTATTCAACTCCTCTGGGGGAAAAAAATAAAGTAAAACCAAATTCTCTCAGGTGAGTTTTCAAAACTGCAGCAATCCACCCTTCAAATAATCTTTCTGTCTACAAACTAGTTAGCACAAATTAGAAAAAAAAAAAAAAGATAACACTGAAACCTCAGCATGGTATCTCCACTTTCACTGGAATGCAAAGACTGCAAGCTCAGCACAGAAATGAGCTGTAATAGAAGGACCTACAGATTATTTTGAACCATGACTTCATATCCAGCCCTGGATTACACACCAAAACGCTTCAGCCAATTTGGAGCTCAAACAATGTGGCCACCGTTCAGTTACAGAAGTCTACAGTCTTCTGTATGAGCCCGCTACAGTCTTCAAAGCTATATTACCTGCTTTGCTGACAACTAAAAATATTGTGTAATGAATAGAGACACTGCTTGCCAAAAACACCATTAAAAGTCGGTTATTTAATGTCGGTTTTCCCCATGTTGCCTCAGTTTATGCACTGGAACGCAATCCAGAGAAATCAGAACAACAGCCACCAGCTTCACAGACAAAAACAAACAGCAGCAAAAAACATAACCATCTTTTCAGCAGCCTAAAGACAACTATGGCCAGCTAAGTCACATTTTAAAGTCATTTTCTCAAATACCAGTGACTCTGTAACCACAGTACTCTGCGTACACAGAAATGGCAGGAACTGCTACAATTTCTCTTTTGGCTAAGCGCTGGTCTATCCTCCCTAATGTAAGGAAATACCTTAAACGATTAAAAAGCTCCAGTACTTTCCAGAACACGTCCAGCGCCTCATCTGCCATAACCATCTCCCATCCTCCTTTACTTTAAAGACGATGACCAAGTGCCAAAAACATCACAGCGGATTTGATGTGTGCTAAAGGAAAGAGAAAGCGGCTGAAAATACACAAAAAGGCGGGTGCCTATCAGTGGTCCTTAACCACACTGGACCTGTACATCCCCTTTCGCCCTCAAAACCAATCACTGACCACAAATCCTTTTGCTTTGCCTGGCAGCACTTTAAAAACCAATCCACATGTACAAGTACTGTTTATATACACACACGTCCATAGGCGCGTTGGCTTCTTCTTGCGATAATGCCCAGGGTCGGAGTGAGGTTAAGGATGAGGCCTGTGCTCCTTCCTGAGGCCCGCAGTACCCGAGCAGTTCCTGAACAAGCCTGAGACTCTCACAGGCGGCATAAAGATGAGCTACACCTTCTCTGCAGCTCATTTGCTGCCGTTTGTCTCGATCTCAAGGCCAGAGGAATACCGAGCTGAATCGCTTTATTAAACCTGAAACGCTGTTGCTTGTAGGTAAAGTGACGGAGGGAGAAGACTGGAGTGTGAAGAAGGGAGGAGGGGAAGAGGCACAGCCCAACAGTCCCAGCTTCAACCAGTTAATACGCAGTTCTGCCGGGCTTCTTCGCTTGCAGAGAACCTTACAGAATGCTGCGGAGTCCTGCATGAAAACCTCACACAAAGCGGCCTTGATAAGAAACAAATACGGGACAGAGAATCCTTGAGCTGCTGCTCCTTCTGTTCATTAGCTTAGTTATTCTGCAACTCATAAATTCAAACCTCTTTCCCGCTCGGTGTGTGCTGCGGTCGAGCAGAACTGACAGCAAGCAAACAGCAATAGATCACCCATGCTACCAGCGGCACTGCAGCATTCGCCTCGGCACCGCACAGACAGCGAACACCAAGGTCCTACGGCCGGACGGGCTTCTCCCCTCTCTCAGGCCATTTTTAACTGTGTGTGGTGGCAAACAAAACCAGTCCGAAAGGGGAAAGTCTTGGGAGACTCAATCCCTTCCTGTAAGCACAAAATTTCAGCAGCTACTACCTCATTAGCTACTGCAAATTTGAAAAGGCATTTTCTCTCAACCCCTATGAAACTGGGTTTCAAGTATTCAAAAGCAGGAGCGCTCTGTGATGACTTCTCAGCTACAAACGCCACGAAACCAAAGTGTGTGAGGGGAAAGCAAAAGAGTAACCAAAGTTATATTATTTGATGGTTCACTATCTTAGGCAAACTGGGAAAAGAAATATTCCAAATCGCTAAGACACACACCATCACACATCCCCCCCACCAAATTTTCACTGAACGTACAAGCACATTGTTTATCTGAGCAGCCTGTGAGATCCCAGACTGGAAAACCTGACTACAGGTTCATAACTTCGGTCTGAGACCATACCTCATGTTTCAAGTCATGAAACAATGCAGTTGAAGGATTCTGGTCAGCAGTCCCTGGCTGCCAGACCTGTCCTTAATCCTCTGCTAATCCGAGCACATCTCTCACATGAATTACACATACTGGAGTAATACACAACCAAATGTCACATACATGCAAGTGTTTGAATGAAAAATGAACTCTGAGTTCCTTCACCACTTGCAGCCTTTCCTGTTTCGGTGTCAGTATTCAAGAACAGACTCATCTGCACTCACACCAGGTGTTACTTAGCTCAGGTAAAATGTATGTTACTATGTGAGTGTGGTTTAACTAACAGGTCCCAGATGTTTATTCCAGGGTAAGGGTGAAGTTTCACAAGAGGATTAAGGGGTTGTAAGACTCTGCTGCCCACGGGAGGGACAGTCAAATCATGGATCCGATCCAGCTGAAAACTAGCCCAGAAGGAAGCAATGGGTCTGTCCTCCCGATCTGCTCGGTGAACCGGCTGACCGTGGTGGTACATGAGTAAAGGCCACCATTAGCAAAGGGAGGCAGCAAGAAGATATGGCCACTGACAACAGCAGGAAAGACGAGACTTCCTCGGTGGCAGCAGCTCGGGTTTACACCAGCTTAAGCCACTTGTGAAGCTTTAAGCTGTAGGTCAAGTTACTGTAAATATAGGTTAGGGTAAATGCACCCAATTGTCCTAGCACAATCGCGTGTGAATATTTTTGGCTCTGCGTTAGCAGAAGGAGTTTTGGACATGTTCCAGCCAAAGTTGTTCTTCCTGAACATGAGGATGCCTAGAACTTCAGTGCAGGCCTTGCAACACTTGCTGCTCGGTCAAGCTGAAGCTTAGCTCTCCCTATGACTGGCTACCGTATGTCAAAATACAACTTGCCCTGTGCCAGCTATGCCTCATAGTAGCTGTCTTTTAAAGGGACACACTTTCTAACAGAGCATATGAAGGTCATCAGAGGCTAGTGGTGCTGGGAGTGAAGAGTCTCTCCGTCCCTTTCAGCCTGTTATGCTAAAACTTTTTGCCCTAACTAGCTGCAAAAGGTCAACACAAACCCCCCTGTTCTAAAGGACAGCAATCACACAGGAGCACCAAGGGTGTCTCGTATGAACAGGAGAAGAAAAATGGGAGAGGCTTCAGAGTAAGACAGACAGTGATCCAGCCTTACAGGAAGAGCAAAATAAAAAGGGTTACGGGATGACTCCGTCTGTAACACAAATGAAAGACAAGGAGCATTGATGGCCTGGTCTTAATTCTGGTATCATCCCAGTTTTGCGTTTACCACTGACTTTACTCCAGTGTGAGCAAGATCAGACATAGCTTATTAACTGAAGAGATGCTTAATCCTCCTTAGTCATCAGGCATGAGTAAGGGCCACAGCATTTGACCTCTTGTGGAAAATAAAAAGTAACATCTGAAAAATCATCTTTCTTTTTCATCTTTGCCACGCTAGAGAAGCAGACATGTCTTACAACGTAACCAGGGTACTCCTGAGCGCCTGTACAGTAAGTTAAACAGCTTCACGCAAAAGTTTCCACGTGAAACAACACAAGAAATGTGCACAGGTTTATGAACATACACACAGGTGCATATTAAATACAGCAGATGTAAGCTGTGAAATGTGCTCACAAGACTGACAGCATTCTTCGGTGCTCGATTTCATCAATGACATTATCCATGAATCACTGGGGCAATTTTAAAAGTTACGCTTTGCACTCAAGGTACCTCTTTCAACAAAAAGGGAGGGACTGTTGGATCTGCCAACAAAGATACAACCAGATTTTGGTAATTCTGAGCATGTCATTCTGTCCCTACACAAAGCACGCTGAACCAACTGGCCTGGCCCATCTCCCTTCCCTCCAGTAGAAGAACACCATGATCATTAACTTCCATGAGGCAGCGCATTAGCCCAGAACGGGTAAAAAGCAGCACTGGAAAATAGTGTATTTGCCAGCTGTGTTTTCTCTTCCTTTAAAGTTAACTCTGAACTGGCATAGTATGCTTTGGCAGGGGAAGAGAACAGATGATCTAATAGGTCATTTGACTTGTGTCACTAATTTCTGCGATCTAAATAACATTTTGTGTTTATGATATTTAAAACAAAATTTCCTAAGGACAGGTTTGGGGGATAGAAACAGTCAGTATCAAACCCATAATGATGCTAAATAAGAAAAGTCTTGAAGAGCTTTTAAAATAAGAAGTAGCTCCTGCTGCTTTATACTTCACGGTAGAGCTTGGGTGCAAACAAATGTGCACTAGAAGGTCACTACGGTAATTTCAGATGTAGTGTTTCACTGGAGAAAAGAATGACCAAAACTGCATGATAAAGTCAGCAGTGTGAGTGATAAGAAAAAGAGGTGATTTAACTTCCAATATTCATTGTATATTTGCTATTTATTATACACTAAATCCACGTTATTTATTTTATATGACGTGTGTATGTGAACATACACAGACAATATTTCACATGGATGCCAAGGCAGAAGACTCTTGCACTTAAAGGAGGAAACAAGAAGGCAGATTAGGTCACAAAGAACTGAAATAATGTGTTGATATTTCCTGGAACCAGTCCCAAGATGAGCAGCAGAGTTTTGGATGGGCTGCAAATGTTCCCAATACTTCCTTTGAAAACCAAGCTGGTACAGCATTCTAATAATCCAACTCAAAGGGAAAGAAAACAACTTTGGCTTTTGCCAGGTTGAACTGAGGGAGGAGGGAAAACCCAACCAAACACAAAAAAGAAACGAAAAAGGTCCTCCCAGACATTAATAAACCATTTTAATTTTAGTGCATGTCCTGATCAGTGCCTGTATAGGAGCAAACTAGTTCTGAACCCAACTGTCCTCCTCAAGTAGCAGGGATTGAAATAGTTATAAATCCAGATATCTCAAAATTCAGCAAGGGGAAACTGGGTCTATAACAAGACACAAATTCAGAGTAGATCCACAGTTCATGAAATACAGTCAAGCCTATGCTCCTACATCCTTTTTTGAAAAAAAAAAAAAAA